>CM041777.1:378042610-378642610 GCA_023374045.1 Limonium bicolor
TCAAAATTTGTTCATGACTAGTCTTGAAGAGCTTGACTTTAGATAAATTGTGGTACAAAATTTTTTCAAATTGGACTTATATTTAAAAGTTATAGCTATTTTAATTTTTTTTACAAAATTACTATATCTCTTATGTCACATAAACAGTCCAAGTTAGCATAGTGACTGGATTGCCACGTATGAAGCCGCAACATTCAAAAGAAGGGCCAGCCCGTAGGTACAAATCCGCGTCAATAATATAACTTGTCAACTATTCTTTGTATATTATTGGCATGGTTAGTTAGTTAGTTAAAGTTTAAAATACAAAAAGATTGATGGTGATGTGGAAGGGAGAGAGATTGTCACAACCCTAAAACTTGCCTAGTTCTAAGGTCAAGACACAAGATCTCAAAGTTCAAAGTACAAATACCATATACAGTACTTTAAGTAAATAACAAAACTGATAACTATTAAAAGTCCAGTACAACTTAGGCAAAATAAATCAAAGTATCTAAACATAACGTCTAAGAAACAAGGTCATACGACCAATTCTGTAACACCCCATCTCGATCCAATCATGGTTATCGCAAACTTATCACCATATATACAAACGTTGCAGCGGAATCAAATACATTCCAGGACCTTGCCACGGTCTGACTAACAGGATATACCGAACTTTAGTACTTACAAGTCTTAACCAAATACATATCATTCTTACAATCCCCTCATATCCTATACAACTTACTAATTCAAAATACCATACGAGTGTACATGCACAACTCGTAGGCCACGCTTAACCCGTAACACGTCTACCCCATCTTACTCTCATGACGGTCGCCTTCTGACGTTCACCTGCGAAGTAAAAACAGCCCCCAAAGGGGGTCAGCAAAATTGCTGGTATGATCCTCTCGTGGCCCCCAAGCTAACGTGGCTACGACGACTAATTGTCGATAGCATGGAGGTTGATTAGATGCACAACATAATAGAAAGTGCAATAAACAACAAGCCAAATATGAACAATCAAAGTTCAACACAATGAACGACTTAAATGCGTTCCCTTAACTAGTGAGTCAATTATTTAACTCTTTAAGTTATGTTTCCTCTTATTCACAATCCAACCTTATCTTACCTCAATCTTAGTCCTTATCTTAGTCTTAGAAAACAAACCATTCTTTAAATAGAAATGGTTGTAGCTTATCTCAGTCTTAGAATACAAACCGTTCTTTAGATAGAAATGGTTGTATCTTATCTCAATGTTTGTTTTGTCGGGTCAAAAGCAACCCTAGCCAATGAGCTATTAACTCCATTGGTTGAATAAACAACTTATCTTATAATTTAGGATTTAGGTGATCCTACTGCACCATCTTAATGCCTCCTACCTTGGACTGGATGTCCAATGTAGCTGAGCCAGCAACCGACCCTAGGCAACAAGTCCGAAGACAAGTCCTTAAGTGGAAGTCGGATCTGCTTTAGATACCGACCTCCTTTCCTTAACATGCATGACCGGAGTTAGTCCCGGATTCCTCACTCCCCCCAAGTTCCAGTTAGTAGAAGTCTCGAAGACAATGTTTGTTGGTTAAACCTCTTTCGGTTAATAACAAACTAATATTAGGGAGCGTTCCCTAGTCTCACACAATTCCTTACTAAACGTTAGTTAGTAAGTTCTCACGGTAAGTTGTGTTAGTTTTCAAACATCACACAACAATACAATAAACATAATATCCCGGTTGCATGTTTTATCTTATTTAGTGGGCACACAAAAACATATAGCACACAAGCCGAGGGATACCTCGTCAGCAAGCAGGTCACAAGAAGAACTGTACCATTCACCGTTGGTCGTTCGGTTGCTTACTCTCCTCCGGAGTCCAAACTCTCAAACCCTAAAACATTGATTGAATTGGGTGGTTAATCACTTTTAAATAACCTAGCTTACTTAATCACTAATGATTTCTGACTAAGAACCACAAAGTCATTGTAGTTTAACCTTAACCACTTATGTTACTTACTTCTCATTTTAACTCACACTTGTTCACACCTCCAATGGCCTTAAAACTCCACCAAACAACTCTTAACAACCTTATAATAACATTCCCCAACAAGCCCCCACCATTCTCCATTGAAAAACCACACTTTCTTTGTAAATTGCCCTGGTCCGGGACATGGTCCGGACCTAAGGTCCCGGACCAATATGTCTGATGTACTATCGACCTTATTTTAGCTATGGTCCGGGACTTGGTACTTACCCAAGGTCCCGGACCAGTCCCTGGGTACATTCTCGTCCTGATTTTAGTGCTGGTCCGGGACTTTATCCTAGGACTAAGTCCTAGACCACATCTTAAACTGTCAAATTTTATAGTTTTGAACCTCTTTCCACACTTGTTCTTTTGTCCAATCTTCTTCTTTCCCCATGTATTCACATATGTTCTAACACCATTTTAGCACTTAAAATCCTCCTAACTCATGGATCAACTCACCTCAAAGTTCCTTGATCATCATTCAAGTTCTCACTAAATTCTTAACACTTGTAACTTAGTTCCTTACACTTCCAACATGTAAATTTTGTCTAAGTCTTCAACTAACCAAAGTGTTTCCTTTCCACCAATATAACTACTCCTCAAACATCATCATCCATCCATCTTTCCTTTGCTAAACCTTCCAAGGTTGTCTTGCATCTCCATGCGCAAATCTCTCTCCTTTCCATTTGTTACACATCATTCCTAAACTCCTAAAAATACCTATACATTTCTTTGCATCCTCTCAGCACCTTAGCTTTGTTCTTCGTCTACCTTGACCATGCTACACCCTCCTTAGACATTTCCATCTCATTTACTCAATTAACTCACCATTCTCATGATCATACCCTCTTATACATTCTTAGTTTTTTTCCTTGACAATTTACAACATTCTCTTGTAATTCTCACTTCCATCACCCAAGTCCACTCATTACATCCAACTAGAACCTTATTAATCCACTACTAGCATCTTCACCACTTACACAAGCTACCAAGATCTCTCATTGTTATATTCTCAAGTTCATACCTAAATCACCTCAAAACATTATACATCATTACCTCCACATTTTTTTGCACAAGTTTCAACATTCCTCATACCATGACTTTAGTGTGTTTAGTACACCCACCTAATCTCTAAATTTCCTCCTAGACAAATTCTAGATCATTCTAAACCTCAAGAACTCCTTAGTTAACTCATTTCCACTCAAATTCCCTTTAATGATCCCTAGTAAATCCTAGGTCCTTTTAATTCTCAACCACCACTTAAACACTTTGTTTTCTACTCAAATTTCACCATGGCTTCTCTAGTACATTATCATGCCCTTATGCATTGTTTTTCTCATTCAATCATATCACACACCTTATATCCTTTCTCATCATATTTCCTCACTCAAAATCAACCCATTCATAATAACTCAATATGGCGCAATAATCTTAAATTTCATAGCACTAAGGCTCTTAAATGACATGGCTCTTAGACCCTTAAATGACTTAAACTTAAACACTGAATTTCCCACATATAAAAGCTTTCAACCCGCAAATACACGCAACAATGCTCCCATAGCAATATAAGTGTTCTCTTAATCCACCTTATACTTATCTTACTAACTCATTCCCATTGGCTCCTTAGTCACAAGTTCACAAGCTTATTTAAAATTCTTTTTCTTAGGTTATATAACCCATTACACAATGTAGGCTTTAATCTACATTAGTACTTATCTAAAGTTCATCCCTTAAAACCTCAAACCACCATTAGGTAAGCAATATACCTTGTTTTTCTCAAGCTTATCCTAACTTCCTCCTTAGGGCTTTTCTTGAATGAATCTCGGCCACCAATTAAATCTCCCTTGCCAATGTTCTAATTCACATTCAAATAATATAATTAGTACTAAGCAATATGCCTAAACTCATAGAATTCATTCTTAGGTTAAAATATGTGTTTTAAAGCTTAAAAGTATGTTTACCTTTGAATTTGGAATGGCTTTCATAATGAAGCAAGGCAAGACCTCCTCAAGTCTTTAGAGAATAGAATCAAGCTATAACAAGAGATAAAACAAGCCATCTTAAGAGGCAAATTTTCGGCCATATATGAAAAATGGAGGAAAGTTGATTTTTCTTTCACTTTCCTTACCTTGAATGAATGAAGAACCAAATGAGCTCTTAAAACTTGATTTTCCCCCTTCAATGGAGTTTCTCCATGGCACCAAACTTTATCTTTTGAAGATTTGAAAAGATATAATGAAATAGCTTACTCTAACTAAGAGTAATCTATGCTCACTTTTTGATTTGGAGCTAAAATGAGTATTTGGTGAGCAAATGAAGATGGAGGTGCCATGGCTGGAGAAAGAACGGTTTTGGAGCAGAGAGGGGTGGAAGAAAACGTTGGTGAAGGTGTGAAATGAAGAAGAGAGGAGAGAGAGAAGGTATAAGAAGATATTTTGCTTTTAAAAGGTAAATAGTCTTTTTCCTTTTTATTTCCTCTTCTTTTCTTATTGGATGAAGCCTAAGGTGACTCATCACCTTAAAACCGTCCCCCCTTAGTATTTAACATACATAAGGCCTTGTTTGGCCATTTAGCTAATTAAAGTTGACTTAAGTCAAAACTAACACTATTTGAGCACTATTCACTAATTAGTGCACATATTCAGGAAATATTTGGTTTCCCATTGATTTAGACTTCCTAATATGATACTAATTAGTACAAATGTTGATTAAGGTGTAATCATGGGCATTTAGCCACTCAAAACGCATTTCTAAGACAATTTCTCAAAAAGGTGCTTTAAGAAGTCTTAAAGCACATTTTGTGTTTAAGCTTGTTTTTGAGCTTTTTTCTTTGGTAATTGATTCAACATGTCCATTAGCATGTTAATGAAGTCTTATAATGGTATTTGGGTGCTAATCAAAGTCACTCCAAGCTTAGAGCACATTTTTGCCTAAATTGCCCTTAAGGCGTTTTCTTGTGTTTTCCTTGGTTTAAATTGTCTACAAATGTTTCTAAGGCTTTTTTTAGCCTTATTACATCATAACTTGATGTTTAATTAGCATAATTAGGTTTGGGGTATTTCAAGTTCAAATAATAAAGAAAGACCAAATAGTAGAAATCTGAAATGCATAGATAAGTGAAGGACCTTTAGCTGGTCAAGTATTAATCTGTAAAATACTGAAGTGGATATGAATTGATCAAAAGCAAACAAAAATTATGGAGGAGTAAAAGTAACTATGCAAGTTTATATATTGAGCGGTGATTCCTGCTCAATGCACGAGCGTCTTCATGCCTGCCTAAACTGATTAAACTAACCAAATGGATGTATGTGGATATCAATGTCTTTGAGGATGTATTTCCTAATGCATCTGTTGAAGATTAGATGTGGAATGGCGTGAAATAAGCGTAAATAACAACAAAAATATTTAATAAGTCTTTTATTTATAATTAAATCTTTTAAATTAAATTAACTTTGCGCTTGATTAACAAATTAAATAAGTTAAGAAAATAGTTCTTTAAAATCAAAATATATAAAAATATTTTCTGCCACCTGTCAACTTTTAATTGGAACGTGGGTTCAATTAGACCTGGCAAAAGTGACCTGAACCCGAAAACTGATCCTGTAACGCCCCTATTTAACATAAGTGCAGCGGAAATAAAACACTAAGGCGATTACAGATCATCGGGTTCCAAACACCCGACACCAAACCTCACCAATACAACTTATGATATTACAAAAGCTACGGTCTGAACTCGAGAAAACATAACATAAAAGTAATAATAACAAAATACAATAGCTCTCCAAAATTCCTAATTCCCATCCCATACACTCACTCTCTTCGTGGCCACCTGTACAACAATTCGTACCTGCAAGATGAAACCAAGCAGCCCACCCCGGGAGGGGTGAGTCAGTTCCCTGGAATGGAACTGGTACAATCCTCATAACAGAAATTAAAACATAATCTTTAAACAATATAGAAACTTGGAAAGAAACTCTTAAAAACCAAACAGAGGGACAAGGCACTTCAAATCACCAAGTCAAAGCAACAAGCAAGTAATAGAGATAGTCAACAATAAAGATAAAGTTAGTCAGTTAGAACCACACCAGGAGTCAGTGAACATCCCATGCTTAAGTTAGATTAAGTTCCAGTAAGAGTAGAAAAACCCAAGTAGTCACAAGGACTAGGTAAGGAAAGAAGAAATCCAAGAACCAACAACTCAAGGGTGGAATGAAACCAATTGGAAGAGATGGCTCGCTGTTGACTACGTCCGATAGGACAGGGGATATACAGCCCCTCGCTGTTTACAACGTCCGTCTGGACAGGGGATATACAGCCCCTCGCTGTTTACACGTCCGTTGGACAGGGGATATACAGCCCCTCGCTGTTTACCGGTGAAGATGTGCGCACATCACAACAAAGACTCAGCTCATGGTTGAAATGATATCCACAGTCGAAAGAAGAATTTACCAAGACCAACATTCCCATATTCCCACTAGATTAATAACTGCACGAGCGCAATACCAAAACACTCAGTCCTACAGAGTGCAGAAGCGTAAACCCTCAGCAGTTAATATCTAATGAGGTAACCAGATAAGGAGAACCAATGATCATGTGAATTGTACATTCAAAGCCCAGTTAGTCACATCAAGCTGAGTTAGTCACACAACAGTTCCCTTTCGAGATTCATTCAAGCTCAGTTAGCGTTTCTCAAAACATTCCAAGAAGTTCGTCACCAAAAGTATCTGAGTACGAGAAATCGTACCTGGTATATGTAGAAGCAGCAACCAAACTTGAAAATGCGAACTACCTCCACTAATCACCTATAATTAAAGTATTCCAAGTATTGATTAGTTAAGGCACTATAATGCTACACTTCCCCCATTCTTATTAGTCTATAGTTTCGTTTTACAGTTACTCCCTCCTAAGGATCTGGCTAGATCTCGTAATTAAATCTTTAATTTAAACTTAACTTACTCCATTTACCCACCCTGATTATAGGTTTGATTTAATTAAACCCTTTGGTTACGATTGGCTAACTTACTTTGACACCTATTAAGGTTTAGGATGTGTATTTCCCCCTAATAGTCTACCTGGATGTCACACTAACCTTTAATATTTTTAATTGTCACGTAGGAATTAGGTTTATCCCAATTTTTCCCTCTTAATATGTTTCCCATAAGGAATGTTACTTCTTTTATTTACTTCTAATGCATTTATATATACACTTATATTTTCCTTAGGATTTATCCAAAACATTCTTTAAGAAATTCTTATTGTATTTAATTATATCTAATATCTTTTAGACATATCCACAACTGATATATGGTTTATAAAATAAAGTGTTTGCCCTAGTTTAATTAAGCATATTAACCTCCATAATAACATGTAGTTTAGTTTAATACCTCGTTTTAATATAAGTTCCTATTTTATTTTTCTCATATAAGTATATTTAGGTGTAAACAAATTTTACTTCACCCAAAAGATAATACCCAAAATATTCATAACATACTGATGTAAAATGTTAATTTAGGTTTAATTATTTTCCCCAACCTAAAAAGCTTATTAACAACCATACTTTAATTTTTTTGTTACATTCAAACCATATATTATAAGTTATTCTTATGAAAATTCCATAAACATAATTTTTAAACCTATTTACCCTTGCCCAAAAATTCCCAAATTTAATATATAATAACTATAACATTTTAGACATATTATAAAATTTTTATTTCATAAAAATATCTTTTTAAATCACCCAAATAATTCCATAATACTCGTAACTTGCAAAAATCATAACTTATGTTTAAAAACTCAAAACCCATATTAATTTACATCAAAATAAACTAGACTTTATAAGGAATCTATGGTTAAAATTTCAAGTCAAAATACATTCGGGAAGGCCATTAACTAAATCTAGCAAGTTAGGACTTTATTCTGGAAAACATATTCACTTATTACTTCTTAAATCCCCACGATCTAATCTCGGCCGTCCATGTTTATTAACCGCGATCGGACGGCCCAGAACACGCAAGTTCATCAGCGAAGGTAATAAGGGGATCGAGTACTAAATCTCGTTTTTCTCACAATCTACAGAACGAAATCGAGTGATTCTTGTTCCTATCGATTCGTAATCAAATTCCGGTTCTAATGGTACCGATTTCCCCAATTATAATGCAGTATACACCAAGTTTCGAAATCGATTCGAGAGTTAGGGTTTATTTCGGTACAGAACTTAATTCGGTTGCAATTCATACAAATTCTCCCATTGTAATGCATAATAGACTAAATTGGCATGTGGGTTTGATCGGTGATGAAATTTCGAAGGGCATCAACGGAACAATTTGACCAGAAACTTACCGGAATTGCATTAACGGGGTGAAACCAAGTCGACAATTCTGGAATCGGTATTTTATGTGCGGTTCAGGTATGCCTCTTCTCGAATCAACTCGCACCAACTGAGAGAGATTTGATTCATGGAACCTATCACAATCCAAACTAGACATGTAACTCTAGATGCTAGTGGAAGAATCATTGATTTGATGAACTAGGGAGAAAGTTACAGATCTCACAAGATCCGTGTTTACCTAGTTGATTCGGGATGAACTGGGCAGAATTACCGCCGTGGTCGAGTAGGCAACTTTAGACAGATTTATCTCCCAAACTAGTGCGAATCAGCCTTGGCCATCAACATGAAAGTTATAGAGGGATTAGAGATCTTCACAACAAGCTAAAGAACACGAAATTTGGATGAGAAATGAAGAAGTTATGGCGTGACGAAGTTTACCCGATCTCAGGAAAAACCGGAATTCTGGGTTACGAACTCGCGAGGAGGCAACTTTGGATCAACTTTCCGATCATTGTAGAAGGAGTTAGATGGTGTGAGTAATGGTTGGAAAGAGGAAAGATAGGAGAATCGAATGAAACAAACGGCATACCAAATGGTGGAGTAGGGAAAAAGATATAGGTGTCTAAAGATCGCCTGTTGACATGCCAAAACCGCTGGAAACTCAACCGATTGAGTGACTCGGTGCTGACTGGGCGCGACACGTGTCCTGGACACGTCAGCATCCTTCAAAATTTTGGCTCTAAACTTCAATTTATCATAACTTTGGCTAGGATGATCCGTTTTTAACGTTCTTTTTATCGATCTTCTTGGTTTTCCATAACCTTTTTATTGGTATAGTTTTCATGGCTGATTTGACCATTCTCAAAAAGTCAATCCTAGCAAGGCTTTTGAAGCTTCAAGGTTTCTATGATTTTATTTTGACTTTTAAGCCTTAAATCAATGTTCAAAATATTTCTAAAATCTTTATAATATAATTGGAGTGTCTTGAAATTTTCCCAAGATTTATTGACTTATAAATCTCACTATTAAATTCATAATACCATATAATAAATTAATATTTAATAGTTTCATTTAGGGTTTACCAAAAGAAATCCCCTAAATTTATTTAAATTAATTTATGGGGTATTTCAGTCTACCCCCCTTAAAAGAAACTTCGTCCCGAAGTTTAATACCAACTAATAGCTACTCACACCACATCAGGTGTGCTGTCAAGAATTACCAGAATGTTCATCCAGTCACAATCCCAACCAAAATTCCATACCAATTGTAACTTCTCCCACAATCTATTTCCACTCATTTCCATTTCCAAATTCCACGCAAGATTATTCATCGTCAGACCAAAACCAAGATTTTCATAAATAGAAATCAAGAATCACACAATGTATAAATCAAGTACATGCATACACCTCTCCATCATTCTACTAACAAAACAAACAGGGCATAATCTGGATGAGGTGACGAAGAAGAAGAGTATGCACTACCCCCCCCCCCCCCGAAAAGAGCCAAGGTACGCCCTCGTACCGCTATGAACAAGAACCCAGTAAAGGCAAGAATACAAGGAAATATCATGGGAATAGGTGTGGGTACTTCACTCTCATAGAATCCTCAGTCTCCCAAGTAGCTTCTTCAACCCCATGATGCTCCCAAAGAACCTTCACTAGCTTGACTGATCTGCCTCTCGTTTCCCGGACCTTCGTGTCCAGGATCTGAATGGGAGTCTCCTCATATCTCAGTGTAGGTTCGATCTCTAATCTCTCTGGCTGTAGCACGTGAGAAGGGTCAGGTACATACTTCTTCAGCTGCGATACATGAAACACGTCATGTACCTTCCCCAACTCCGCTGGTAGGTCTAGTCGATACGCTGCTGGGCCCACGCGCTCCGTAATCCTGTACGGACCAACATACTTAGGGCTTAGCTTTCCTCTCATCCCAAATCTGAAGATACCTCTCATCGGAGACACTCGTAGGAAAACCATATCACTGATCTGAAATTCAAGCTCTCTGGTACGCTGATCCCCGTAAGATTTCTGTCTAGACTGCGCTGCCCTCATGTGCTGCTGAATAACTCTGATGTCATCCTGTAGTCTCTGAATATACTCTGGACCAATCAAAACTGTCTCAGCAGGGTCACTCCATGATAAAGGTGTCCGGCACGGTCTGCCATACAGAGCCTGAAATGGGGCCATGCCGATAGACGAGTGATAGGAGTTGTTGTAGGAGAACTCTACCAAGTGTAGACGCTCTACCCAACTCCCCTGATAGTCTAAGGCGACCGCTCTCAACATATCTTCCAGTGTCTGAATCGTCCTCTCGGTCTGCCCATCTGTTTGGGTGGAAGGCTGTGCTAAGTCGCAGCTGAGTACCAAATGCCTCCTGCACCTGACGCCAAAATCTACTAAGGAAACGTGCATCACGATCGGAGACGATCGTCTTCGGTACCCCATGGTACCGGATGTGCTCCGTGGTGAACACCTCAGCCAGTTTGGGCACCTTCCATGTGTCCTTTATAGGTATGAACTTAGCTGTCTTAGTTAACCTATCCACTATCACCCAAATTGTGTTCAATCCACCTCTAGCTGGAGGGAGACCGACCACAAAATCCATACTAATATCGTCAAACTTCCAGCACGGTACCGGTAATGACTGAATCTGGCCTCCTGGTCGCCGGTGCTCGAACTTCACCTTCTGACAGGTGAGACATCGCGAGACGAAGTCTGCTACATCCCTCTTCATCCCGCTCCACCAGAATAACTTCTTTAAATCCTTGTACATCTTGGTGGCTCCAGGATGTACTGACAATGTAGAGGAATGAGCTTCAGAGAGAATCCTGGTCTGAAGTTCTGTCGCATCCTGAGGTACGCAGAGTCTGCCTCTGACTCGAAGGTGTCCCTCGCTGTCTAGCTCGTAGTCATACTTCAGACCATCAGTCAGCCCATCTGCTAATTTCTGCCTGATACCCTGCAGATACACATCACTGTCCTGAGCTGCATATACCTCCTCAGCTATCGTGGTCGTCTCTATGAGAGCAAGAAGTGAATGTGCTCTTCTGCTCAGAGCGTCTGCCACGACATTACCTTTACCCTCAGTGTACTGGAGGTCGATATCATAATCAGCTAGTAGCTCGATCCACCGTCGCTGTCTCAAGTTCAGCTCCTTCTGGGTCCAGATGTATTTCAAACTCTTATGATCTGTCATAATTCGGACCGTGGCTCCATACAGGTAGTGTCGCCAGATCTTCAAGGCAAAAACTATGGCGAGGAGCTCAAGGTCATGTGTGGGATAATTTTCTTCGTGTTTCTTCAGCTGTCGAGAAGCGTAAGCCACGACTCTACCATTTTGCATCAATACTCCACCGATCCCCTTGCCTGAAGCATCACAGTAAACCTCGAATCCCTCATTTCCCTCGGGGATCACCAATACAGGAGCTGTGGTCAGAGCATCCTTCAGTGCCTGAAAGGAGACCTCACATGCCTCTGTCCATACAAACGGGCTATCCTTCTTCATCAGAGAGGTTAAGGGCTTGGCTAGCCTGGAGAAATCCTTCACAAAGCGTCTATAATAGCCAGCCAACCCAAGGAAGCTCCGAATCTCAGTCACTGAGCGAGGTCTGTGCCAGCTCTTCACCGCCTCAATTTTAGCTGGGTCCACTGAAACTCCCTCAGCTGAGATCACATGACCAAGAAATGATACCTTGTCCAGCCAGAATTCACACTTACTGAACTTGGCATAGAGTTGCCTTCTCTCAGAGTCTCCAAGACTGTTCTCAAATGCTGCTCATGTTCCCCCTACTCTTGGAGAAGATCAGAATATCGTCTATGAATACGACCACTGACTTGTCTAGCTGGGCTTGAAAGACCCTCTGCATCAAATCCATGAATCTCGCTGGTGCGTTAGTCAGTCCAAACGGCATCACTGTGAACTCGTAGTGGCCGTATCTGGTTCGGAACGCTGTCTTCTCTATATCTGGCTCAGCTACTGCTATCTGATGATATCCGGAACGCAGATCGATCTTGGAGAACACCCTCGCTCCCTTCAGCTGGTCAAATAGGTCATCGATCCTGGGCAGTGGGTACTTGTTCTTGATCGTGACATTATTCAACTCCCTGTAGTCAATACATAATCTCATGCTTCCGTCCTTCTTCTTGACGAACAGCACAGGAGCACCCCAAGGTGAGACACTGGGTCGGATGAAACCCTTATCTAGTAACTCCTGCAGTTGTTTCTTCAATTCCACCATCTCCGCAGGGCCCATCCGGTAGGGTGCCTTGGCAATCGGTCCTGTACCAGGTATGAGGTCGATGTTGAACTCAACCTCCCTCAATGGTGGTAGTCCAGGTAACTCCTCCGGAAAAACGTCGGGGTACTCCGACACAACAGGTACGTCACTCTTGAACTTTGGATCTGTCCTCAGATCCTGGGCATAACAGTAGTAGGCGGTCGCTCCCTTGGACACCTCCTTCATCAGGGATAATGCCGATACAACCTTCACAGTCGGCTGCTTGGGCTGCATTCGGTATGATACTGTGATCCCTGTAGCTGACTTCAAGAGGAGGCGATGCTCTGCACAGTGAAGCCTACCTCTGTATCGCTGTAGTGTGTCCATGCCCACAATTATGTCGAACCCCATGCCAGGGAAGACAATGGCATCAAAGAGGAAATCTGCTCCCTTGATGCGTATATTCAAGTCCTTACATTGCTTACTGCACTTGATTAACTCTCTGGATGGCAATAAACTGAGCAGTCATGGATATCCTCTGTAGGGGCATCTATCTTAGCATGGAATGCCTGGGATATGAATGAATGGGAGGCTCCAGAATCAAACAGAACAGTGGCTTCCACCTCATTAATTAAGAACGTGCCTGAAACCACAGAGTAAATTCTAAGATTCTCAGACATTACTTCCAAGGTAATAAATCAGGCTAGTAGTTATACCTGTGATGACCATCCCATTGCTCTTCGCTTGAGCCTGGTTCAACACAGTCAACCTGATCTCTGAGTTCCCAACCCCTACAACGACGAAACAAACTTATAAGATTTCCACTCTTATTAAGGTCTTCATGAGCATTTTAATGATTACAATGCTGAAATTGCATAAATTACAAGGCTAGATCTGTCTAAAGGTCAGGTTTAAACGGCCAGGTTTCATGTGGGTCTGGTTGATGATGGATGTGGGGGCTGTGTGGGGCTTAATTCTCTTCACCCCATGGTAGATAAGTCTGGCTGCTCCCCCGAATATCAGTACATCACCCGACTTCAGGAGGATTTTTGTAGCAAGATCCATCTCTTCTGATCTCCAAATAGGAATTCCGCGTCGTCTCCAAGGATATGGACACCACTGGAACTCCTCTGGTGATGGACTCTAGAGACTCGTCCCTATCCTGATGCATTCCTAGCTTACCTTCTTTCCCATAGAAGTTGATGATGCACACGTCTGAGGTTAGGTCTGGGACGGGCTCATCCTCCAATTCCTGGGCTGCTTTAACTGCAGCTCCAATGATGGTCTGCAACTCTCCTGGAATTGGTGGCACCTCCACCTCTTCATAGTTTCCAGTGGTGTGGTCCCACTTCTTACCTAGGCACATGATCTTCACCTTCATGGTCGCACCGTTCTTGAAGGTAGGGGTGTAAAAGTTTCCTCCTTTCACACCTAATTCTCTGATCTTGAGGATCAATGCATATTGGTCAGCTGGGGTCAAAAATTCTCGTAATAAGACCATCCCAGGTCTCAATATCTCACACTTTTCTGGTGGGTGTGGTTTGGCCTCAAAGGGAATGGTGGGTGTGGAAATAGGCAATACAGGAAAGCAAATATCGAAAGCTGAACGAAAACAACAATTGCCATTAAGTAAACAAGTCAAGGTTCAAACTGGTCTTAGCACAAAGATGTAAAAGAAAGAGGGATTTATAGTTCATCCCTTTACAATGTAGAGGAAAAATTGCTTGAAGAAATTAAGTGAAACGAAGGTCTAAGCTTCTTCAGTAGGAAAGTAGTCCTCACCAGGTGAACTCGGATCATCACTCGCTGATTCAACACGGTCCACCAGGTTGAGAATTGGTGCTTTGCCGGCCTCTGAGGGTAGCTCTGGGCAGGGCGGTTGGTAGATGGTCCTGCACCTCCTGTGCCACCTCTACCTCCTCCTCCGGCAGCATTTGTAGCTGGGGCTTTAGCCGTCGACCCGGTGTGTGGCTTGTAACTCTTGGAGTCCGGGTTCAAGAAGCATTCGAATCCCCTGTGCCCCTTCTTACCGCAGTAGTGGCATTCTACCAGGTTCCCTTTACAGTCCTTACCTGGGTGATCCTTCTGGCACCACCTGCAGAAATACCTTCTCACCGGGTTGTCTCCTGTTTCAGTTCAAGGTTAGTAATGTGATAGCAAAATAAAGCTACATTGTAGATTCTATCTTTTCTCACCCCTAGGTGGCTCATAGCGGAGAGGCTTAGCATCAGCATGGGAAGGAACGATGGCTTTCTCATTCCCTCCCTTGAAAAATTTTCCCCTCTTCTCATGATTCTGAGAGGATCCTCTTCCATTTCCTCCTCCATTATCATTCCTCCTCTTCCCTAGCACAGAATCCTGGTATGCGATGGTGGTTTCGCAGTCATTTGCATCATCAGCTAGTTCCTGTCGTTACAACACGTGTTAGTGGGGAATCCAAGCATGCCAGAAATTCCATAGTCATATTTCATACCTGTAAAGTCTTTCCTCTGGTGGAACCGATCATATTCATGATCCTGAAGTCCAAGCCGGTATGGAATTTGTCCACCAAATACCTCGGAGCGTAAGCCCCCTCGCCAATGACGGCAAGCAACTCCACAAACTTGTCATAGTATTCAGCAACAGAGGAAGTCCCTGCTTCAACTGCTCAAATTCACTTCTCATCCTCTTCTGTAGGTAGGATGGGTAGAACTTAGCTCTCAGGGCCACCAGAAAAGCTTGGAAATCAAAGTTCGCTTGAGCGGTCAGCTCGGCTCTGGCTGTCTGCCACCATCGATGAGCGGGCCCTTGGAGAAAGTAGGCCGCTATGTCCACTTGGCGTTCTGCTGGAACATGTAGAGAGGTAAAAGCCTTTTGAATCTCAGCTATGTATTTCTCCAGAGCTTTCGGTACTGGCTGGCCTTCGTAGACTGGGGGACGAAGATCGTTGACCGCTTTCAACCAGTTAAACTCTCGTGGACCATTGGGTGGTGGTGGCGGTGGTTGAGGGATCTGAGCCTGCTGCTGAGCTAATGCAGCGGTCACAATCTGAGCTATGACCTCAGGGGTAACAGCGTCGGGTCCGTAACCACCTGGGGGTCCCGCTCCTCGTCCTCCTCTTTGAGACATTTAGCTGCTAAAGGATGGTGTTTGTTGTTCAGAAGTTGTGTATTAATTCTAGATATCTATGTAGTAACGTGCGAAGTGTTTCATAACTACCCATGGACGGTATGTAGTTAGAGTGTTCATGGGTAATGTAAGTAAGGCAAAGTATGGGGTAAGGGTAACGTGCCTTTCTGGAATCCTCACTTCCCAATTCTACCCCACTTCCCCAGTTTTAAGGGCACCTATATTCTAAGTATTTCACTCGGCTTGTTTTCTCGGGCTCAGAGCGTAACTACGCTCTGATACCACTTTCTGTAACGCCCCTATTTAACATAAGTGCAGCGGAAATAAAACACTAAGGCGATTACAGATCATCGGGTTCCAAACACCCGGCACCAAACCTCACCAATTACAACTTATGATATTACAAAAGCTACGGTCTGAACTCGAGAAAACATAACATAAAAGTAATAATAACAAAATACAATAGCTCTCCAAAATTCCTAATTCCCATCCCATACACTCACTCTCTTCGTGGCCACCTGTACAACAATTCGTACCTGCAAGATGAAACCAAGCAGCCCACCCCGGGAGGGGTGAGTCAGTTCCCTGGAATGGAACTGGTACAATCCTCATAACAGAAATTAAAACATAATCTTTAAACAATATAGAAACTTGGAAAGAAACTCTTAAAAACCAAACAGAGGGACAAGGCACTTCAAATCACCAAGTCAAAGCAACAAGCAAGTAATAGAGATAGTCAACAATAAAGATAAAGTTAGTCAGTTAGAACCACACCAGGAGTCAGTGAACATCCCATGCTTAAGTTAGATTAAGTTCCAGTAAGAGTAGAAAAACCCAAGTAGTCACAAGGACTAGGTAAGGAAAGAAGAAATCCAAGAACCAACAACTCAAGGGTGGAATGAAACCAATTGGAAGAGATGGCTCGCTGTTGACTACGTCCGATAGGACAGGGGATATACAGCCCCTCGCTGTTTACAACGTCCGTCTGGACAGGGGATATACAGCCCCTCGCTGTTTACAACGTCCGTCTGGACAGGGGATATACAGCCCCTCGCTGTTTACCGGTGAAGATGTGCGCACATCACAACAAAGACTCAGCTCATGGTTGAAATGATATCCACAGTCGAAAGAAGAATTTACCAAGACCAACATTCCCATATTCCCACTAGATTAATAACTGCACGAGCGCAATACCAAAACACTCAGTCCTACAGAGTGCAGAAGCGTAAACCCTCAGCAGTTAATATCTAATGAGGTAACCAGATAAGGAGAACCAATGATCATGTGAATTGTACATTCAAAGCCCAGTTAGTCACATCAAGCTGAGTTAGTCACACAACAGTTCCCTTTCGAGATTCATTCAAGCTCAGTTAGCGTTTCTCAAAACATTCCAAGAAGTTCGTCACCAAAAGTATCTGAGTACGAGAAATCGTACCTGGTATATGTAGAAGCAGCAACCAAACTTGAAAATGCGAACTACCTCCACTAATCACCTATAATTAAAGTATTCCAAGTATTGATTAGTTAAGGCACTATAATGCTACACTTCCCCCATTCTTATTAGTCTATAGTTTCGTTTTACAGTTACTCCCTCCTAAGGATCTGGCTAGATCTCGTAATTAAATCTTTAATTTAAACTTAACTTACTCCATTTACCCACCCCTGATTATAGGTTTGATTTAATTAAACCCTTTGGTTACGATTGGCTAACTTACTTTGACACCTATTAAGGTTTAGGATGTGTATTTCCCCCTAATAGTCTACCTGGATGTCACACTAACCTTTAATATTTTTAATTGTCACGTAGGAATTAGGTTTATCCCAATTTTTCCCTCTTAATATGTTTCCCATAAGGAATGTTACTTCTTTTATTTACTTCTAATGCATTTATATATACACTTATATTTTCCTTAGGATTTATCCAAAACATTCTTTAAGAAATTCTTATTGTATTTAATTATATCTAATATCTTTTAGACATATCCACAACTGATATATGGTTTATAAAATAAAGTGTTTGCCCTAGTTTAATTAAGCATATTAACCTCCATAATAATAACATGTAGTTTAGTTTAATACCTCGTTTTAATATAAGTTCCTATTTTATTTTTCTCATATAAGTATATTTAGGTGTAAACAAATTTTACTTCACCAAAAGATAATACCCAAAATATTCATAACATACTGATGTAAAATGTTAATTTAGGTTTAATTATTTTCCCCAACCTAAAAAGCTTATTAACAACCATACTTTAATTTTTTTGTTACATTCACAACCATATATTATAAGTTATTCTTATGAAAATTCCATAAACATAATTTTTAAACCTATTTACCCTTGCCCAAAAATTCCCAAATTTAATATATAATAACTATAACATTTTAGACATATTATAAAATTTTTATTTCATAAAAATATCTTTTTAAATCACCCAAATAATTCCATAATACTCGTAACTTGCAAAAATCATAACTTATGTTTAAAAACTCAAAACCCATATTAATTTACATCAAATAAACTAGACTTTATAAGGAATCTATGGTTAAAATTTCAAGTCAAAATACATTCGGGAAGGCCATTACTAAATCTAGCAAGTTAGGACTTTATTCTGGAAAACATATTCACTTATTACTTCTTAAATCCCCACGATCTAATCTCGGCCGTCCATGTTTATTAACCACGATCGGACGGCCCAGAACACGCAAGTTCATCAGCGAAGGTAATAAGGGGATCGAGTACTAAATCTCGTTTTTCTCACAATCTACAGAACGAAATCGAGTGATTCTTGTTCCTATCGATTCGTAATCAAATTCCGGTTCTAATGGTACCGATTTCCCCAATTATAATGCAGTATACACCAAGTTTCGAAATCGATTCGAGAGTTAGGGTTTATTTCGGTACAGAACTTAATTCGGTTGCAATTCATACAAATTCTCCCATTGTAATGCATAATAGACTAAATTGGCATGTGGGTTTGATCGGTGATGAAATTTCGAAGGGCATCAACGGAACAATTTGACCAGAAACTTACCGGAATTGCATTAACGGGGTGAGACCAAGTCGACAATTCTGGAATCGGTATTTTATATGCGGTTCAGGTATGCCTCTTCTTGAATCAACTCGCACCAACTGAGAGAGATTTGATTCATGGAACCTATCACAATCCAAACTAGACATGTAACTCTAGATGCTAGTGGAAGAGTCATTGATTTTGATGAACTAGGGAGAAAGTTACAGATCTCACAAAATCCTTGTTTACCTAGTTGATTCGGGATGAACTGGGCAGAATTACCGCTGTGGTCGAGTAGGCAACTTTAGACAGATTTATCTCCCAAACTAGTGCGAATCAGCCTTGGCCATCAACATGAAAGTTATAGAGGGATTAGAGATCTTCACAACAAGCTAAAGAACACGAAATTTGGATGAGAAATGAAGAAGTTATGGCGTGACGAAGTTTACCCGATCTCAGGAAAAACCGGAATTCTGGGTTACGAACTCGCGGGAGGCAACTTTGGATCAACTTTCCGATCATTGTAGAAGGAGTTAGATGGTGTGTGAGTAATGGTTGGAAAGAGGAAAGATAGGAGAATCGAATGAAACAAACGGCATACCAAATGGTGGAGTAGGGAAAAAGATATAGGTCTAAAGATCGCCTGTTGACATGCCAAAACCGCTAGAAACTCAACCGATTGAGTGACTCGGTGCTGACTGGGCGCGACACGTGTCCTGGACACGTCAGCATCCTTCAAAATTTTGGCTCTAAACTTCAATTTATCATAACTTTGGCTAGGATGATCCGTTTTTAACGTTCTTTTTATCGATCTTCTTGGTTTTCCATAACCTTTTTATTGGTATAGTTTTCATGGGCTGATTTGACCATTCTCAAAAAGTCAATCCTAGTAAGGCTTTTGAAGCTTCAAGGTTTCTATGATTTTATTTTGACTTTTAAGCCTTAAATCAACGTTCAAAATATTTCTAAAATCTTTATAATATAATTGGAGTGTCTTGAAATTTTCCCAAGATTTATTGACTTATAAATCTCACTATTAAATTCATAATACCATATAATAAATTAATATTTAATAGTTTCATTTAGGGTTTACCAAAAGAAATCCCCTAAATTAATTTAAATTAATTTATGGGGTATTTCAGATCCAACCTAACCCAATCCAAATGCGATTTTAAAACAAATGATGTCACCCAAAATGTGACCCTAAAATTCATACCAACCTGAACCAAAAACCAAATCAAACTGTAATTTGGTACAATCCAAATCCATCCGAACCGAACTCTCCCAAACCAAATTCACTTGAACCGAATTCACCCGAATGCTTTGTTATAGTCTAAATCTACTATAGTTGATCCAACCATAAACAATAATTTTGAAACCAAAAAACACATACTATTAATACCAATCATAAACAATAATCATGTTTGGATAGGAATCTACTATCGTTTGTTTACACACCGAATAAACAAAGTAGTTTAGTTGGAGAACTCATATTCACATTAATTCATTAACTAAAAGAGAAACAATAGCTTATTGTTCATACTATTACTATTAACTTTAGATATTTTTCTTTTAAAAAAAGATAACATAAACTAATGTGTATCATTACTATTTTACATTATTCTATTAATTTTGATTATGATAAACTTGGGTTTCTTTATGTTTAGGACATGAGACTTGAGAATGGTTGAATGTTGTTGATGACGTTTAATTATAAAACCTGAACTTTTCAGTTGAGACATATACTAATCAAGATCGATGTGCATATGCCTGTAGAAAATTAGGCAATAAATTAAGGAAAATAAATTGTAACACCCCGGATTCTACCTCTTTATAAAGTACAAAACGATACAAATCTAACGCCGTAAACAGAAACTAAAACGGATGTCAAACGAGTTTTAAAATTGAGTAATAAGGTCTGTCCGACCTTGCGTCCGAACTGGAATGTCCGGATGAGGTCCGAGAGATTTAAACGAATGTCCGAACTTGTGTTCGGATTTTGATGTTCGGACACAAGTCGAGAGTTTAAAACACACAAGGAAGTCCAAGATGTCCGAACTTGTGTCTGGACTTTGAAGTCCGGACACAAGTCGAGGGTTGAAATCTATGAAGTTTGGTCATGTGTCCGAACATCTAAGTTTGGACACAAGTTCTGATAAATCAATCGTACGTGGTCCGAACATTAATCCGGACATGTAAGTTCGGATCAATGCCAGGACTTACAAGCCAGACCCATCCTCGCATGCTGTCTGAACATGCAAGTTCAGACAGATGTTCAGACAACATTTAAATGGCAAAACTTGGAAAACTTTTGGGGCCTCTCCTTTAATACCCCGGACTTAAAAATGGTGATTAAATTACTCTAATATGATTTATAGAGGCCTAATGGTTCCTAGAGAGTATTGGTAAAGAGAATAAAACCAAAAGAGAAGAGAAAACGCTTAAAACGCGAAAAACGCAAAAACGCGGGTTAAATGAGTGTAGGAGGTATATGACCTCGCTTAGGGTCCGAGATGGACTCCTAAGGCTTAATTACACCTAATTAGTATGTGGGAATATTTCCCGAAGAAAACGGATCCAAATGATGGCTTAAAACGCTAACAGAGCCTTAAAGCATGTTTTTCGAGAAAATCCAAAAACGTGACTTTAAGTGGTCAAACAGACCCGTAAAAATTATATTTGATTAAATAACTATAATTAAACATTAATGGAAGCTTAAAAAGCATTAAAATCAAAGAAACGAGAAAAATCCAAAAAACGGGCCCGGTTAGTGAATAGTGCCAAACCGGGCAAATTAACGAGCGTTTCTTGTAAAAAAAGTCAAAAATGCCCTGGGACAGTATTATAAGTGGGGCCGGTTTTATTGGGATTTAATACCCCTCTCTCACAACAATTAAATAATCAATCTTCTATAAGTCACTAAAGGACAAATAAATTAAAGTAGAGATGAGGGGAATAGTAAAGGAAGACTTTTAATTCCTCTCTCCCCTTCCCATTCCTTTCACTCACATTTTTACTCCTTCCCACCAGAGCTCCCTTCTTCATTTCTTTGTAACAATGGCGATTCACACTTCCCCTCTCATCTCCTCTCTTCTTCTTCAATTTTAAAAGTCCAAACGAGGTCCAAACTCCACAAAAATTGTACCGTTGAATTCCTCTCATCTTGGGGAACATTTCCCTTCTTTCAAAACCCCAAAAGCTCACACTTGACCTCCATGGAAAAAGGTTGAAATTGAAGGTTGAAGGTGTCACCTTGATCTAGAACCACTCCTTAGTTGGTTAAGGTAAGAAGTAAGCTCAAAAACCCTCATTTTCTAGCCTTCCCTTTGGTTTCGAATTTTCAGATTTTGAGCTCCCTGTTGCTTCTATGCTCTAGCCATTTTTGGTCTCCAATGAAGGCTTGAATTTTGCTAGCTTGTTGCCCTAAGCTCCTTCTAAAAGTTGCAAGGTAAAACACCTCCTTAAAGCTTAAGTTCTCTTCAAATTCAAGTTTAATTTGAGAGTTAGCTATTGAGTTGTGTGGTTGTTCTTGGGCTGGCCAGCTTGAGCTGTTTGGTCAGTTGAGAAACAAGAAACAAAGAGGAAAGAAGAAGGAAGGAAGGATGGAGAAATAAAGGAAGAGTAATCAAGGAAAAACTTAAGGTAATTAGATTACCTTTGAATAGATTTTTATATTGCCTTGTAGTGGTTAACCTATCTTGTTTTAAGAGTTGAGTATGTTGTCGGGATTGGGATTAAGAAATGAGACTAATTTTAGTGTTGTTGAGTATTGATGAAAGGCCTTGAGGCCAAGTGAATTAAGTTGCTAATGAGTGGTGAAATAAGTGTTGGAATTATGTGTTGCAATGTCTAAAATAAACAGGGATGTTGAACACATTTTGAATGAGCAAAACAATGCGGAGAGAATGCTTAGAAATGCAGGGGAGTGCTGTCAAAATTTGCCTAGAAATTAGTGGTAATTGTGAGAGAACCACCTAGGATTAACTAGGTACATTGAGGTGAAATTGAGAGGTTAATCACTTGGAGATTTGATCAGGAAGAGAGTTGCATTTGGGGTGGAACTTAGAATGGAGAATAATGCAATTGAATACAAGTAAGGCATTGGTGTAAATCATTGAGCAAGGGAGGTGGTAGAGCAAAATCTGTCACATAAAAGGGCTTAGAAAACAAAGTGTTGAAATCTAAGTGAGAAAATTGTGTAAATGAGCCTAGAATTGAGAGGTGAGTTAGTGAGTGATTGGAATAGGTTTAGAGCATGTTTTAAGGTGTTTAAACATGTAGAAAACTTTTGGAAAGATTAAGGAATGATTAGAGGTGAATTAGGGGTTGAAATCTGGTGAAAAATTGTAAATTTTGACAGTTCCAGGGGTGGTCCAAGTTTGTAAATCGGTACACAAACCCGGACCACATCAAAAATGCACCAGAAAGTCATCCCAGGGGGCGGTCTGGGTTTGTAAGCCCGGACACAAACCCAGACCACATGAAAAATGCACCAGAAACTTATTTCCGTGTTTGGTCCGGGTTTGTAACCCCGGACACAAACCCGAACCAATGTAAAAAGTTGCCAGAAAGTGTTTTAAAGTGTCCTAATGATGGGGAGGTGAATGGTAATGGTTTTAGATGATGTTTAGGCCTTGTTTGGTGACATGTAAAGGTCCTAATAAGTGTAAACGAGTGCTAGAAGTGAGTGAGAAGTAAGAACTTAAGTTAACAAGAGTAAAGATGAGCTTAATGGGATAATGGGGTAAGTACGGGAGTTGTATTTATTTACATACTATAAACACCCTAATGTTAATAGAAACATTTGAATGTTATCAGTGGTACGAGTGTGAACCAAGGAACGTGAGGTCACACGGTAAAGCTAACCCCGGTGAAAGGTATGATTTTCTCATGCCCCGTATGCTAACTGTGCTACGTTGATTTGTGTGTTTGTGTGCCGGCTTAATCAAGAGTAAAGCATGAACATGAACCATTGCTTGATTATATGTATCTTGATATATGCGGTGTGTACTAACCAACATTGTATGTCTATGTGGTTTAACTTAGAGTATAGACCGACTCCTAGTTGAGTACCGTTTGGTTAGTGACTCGTAGAATGAGTTGTTTCACAATTTAACGAAACGTGCAAACACATGAAAACTATCGAACCAAGAACTATAATGTAAACACATGAACTCACTAAAATGTGAGGAAGTGGTAAGGGTTGAGTAAACACCTGATAACGGTTAGAAAACCAAATTGAAACAATCCACGAAACAAATAAAAGTGGAAAGATAAATGAATCTCCATTTAGGGGATTAAAGATAGTTCGGAGATGTGAACTTGTGAGATAAGTAAAAGAGACGCAAGGGACCATCAAACTCCCTTAATATACGGTCGACCTCCTATATGAGGATTCGACCCGATATGAGAAAATAACCGAAAGTGTAAGTATTCGAAATGTTGGGGTAACCTTTAAACCTAAGGATACCTGAACTTAAAAAGAATTTCCTAAGTTATTAGAAACATCGAGAGTGATGTTTCTTGACCAATATTCATAATTATATTATAACTCCGAGAGAGGAGTGTTTGGGAATGTGAGAGGTCCGAGAGAAATTCGGAACTATGTGAAAGTAGTAGGAGCTAAGAGAGAGTTCTGGGAGGCGGGAGCTAGTTGAACCTTCCCACCATACTAGAACCAGAGTAGGGTCGAAACCAGGGAAGTAAGACTAGGCTTGAAAGCCAGGTGGTGAGTCTTGAGTATGACTCTACCCGGAGGCCATGTGTTTTGGCTTAAGAACGAATTAAGAGAAAATGATCATGAAGTAAGTATGAGACCTGTAGAGTCTCGAGAACTAAGAGAGCTTGAGTATAAGCAACCCAAGAGGGTGGGTGAGATATTGAATAAGTAACCCGAGAGTGTGGGTGAGATATTGGATAAGTAACCAAGGCATACTGAGGTAGGTACCTCAAGGCCTAGGAGTAATGTATTATGAACTAACAACCTTGATATGTTAGTTAGGAATTGTATTCCATGATTGAATGTGAAATCCCTGTGTAGTGTACATAAATAATGTATTGCTATGTTGCATGTTGATTGAATTAAAATGAATCCCATGCTCTCGACAAAAGTAGTCGGCGTACCCCAGTTAGCACGCGGGGTATGCGAATTTCATATGCAGCAATATATTGAGCCCCTAGGGGCATCGTTTTTATTTCCAGGTACACCGAATATGGTTCCGTTCGAGAGTAGGACGGGGATGGTGGTTAGCATGAGTAGTTAGATTTTAATTACTTATGTATTTGAATGAGGTGTAAGACCGAAAGTGTTATCGGCATCCATATGTTGTAGACTCGGTATAGTATGTAACTGAATGGAGAATTGTATTGTATGAGACTCGGTTAGAAATGAATGAGTAATGCATTTGTATTGAGAACTCGGTTATTCCGATCCATCAGACCGTTACTGTATTTGAGATAGGCCTGGTTAGCCATACGGGTGGCTAACGGTATTGTACCACCCTCCGTTGTATTTAGAGTTCCGCTGCAAGATTAATGGTAAATTGTGACGATTTAAGAGGTAATGACGAGTTTAGCGGTTGGGGTGTTACACAAATCTTTTAGGGGGGGGGGGGGTAGGGCGAAAAATCGCTTATAGTATGTTTTACGTATAGGTTCGTAATCTACTATGTGCATAGCACAAAAGAAATTGTTTTGATGATTGGAACGTATGTTACATAAACATATGTACCCATTCATTGTGTATTATGGTTATTGCACACAAGAGATGCGAATAACAAGTATATACTACCTCCGTCCCGTCATAAGTGTCTCATTTGCTTTTTGGCACGCTTTTCCACTTCAATATTCAATATATAAGATAAAATAATTTTTAAAAAATAATTTTTACAATATATAGTTTTTCACATAAAGATTCTATTATAAAAAAAATTTATAAAAATATATTATCTTACATGTTAAATATTGAAGTCAAACGACAAGCTCAAATAGTAAAGGGGACAAAGTGAATGGGACGGAGGGAGTAATATTTAAGAAAAGAGGAGTAGAAAAACTCTAGGGGAATGAGAATCCCTATAGTATATGTCTATTGGGATTAGACATGAGATATGATGAGTACGAATCGGTATGAAACTAATGTGTAACCTAGTAGGAAGTAGGTTTCCCTAGGTGATTTTATTTGAGAATGATTGATGGAGTGAGTTCCATCCTTGGGAGTTGTATGATGTATTCTATAATTGAGCAACCATTTGACTAAATGAGTCCATAGGTATTGAATACCTAGGTAAAGTAAGTGAACTAAATGGAGAATGATGGATGACTTAAGTTCTATAATAAAGAGATAAATTAACATGGATTGTTTTGTGAATACGATTAGAAAGAGTAAAAGATAGAAAATGAAAATGTTTGACTATCTGATTGTTTGAAACTGACGTGGGGGTGGAACTTGGTCTGCTAGCGATCAAGGGAAACCGAACACAAATTGGGGTGGAAGGATAGTTCAACACTGATGCTGATAACATCAGGGTTGGATGATTCTTGAAGCTCCCCATAAGTGGTCACAAGTAATCACGCTAAGAAAAGATGCAGCTACCATAAATTGAACTTGGAGTTATGTGGCATTTTCAAAAGAAGTTTCAAACGGATTTGAAAAAGGGATTTTCCTTCAAGTATGAAGGCGAAAACTAGTTTTGACACCATTGCACCGTACGTGCGGCGGTCCTAGGTGACCAGTTGGGGCGGTGGCAGTGTGTGATTTTTCGAAAGGCAGCGGGACGAGGAGAGTACCCTGAGAATGTCTTGTGTTGAGAGAGTCAACCAGAGTGCTTGAGGATATTTATATGTTCAATGTTTTGATCAGAACCGAAGAGACCGTGGGCCAGAGAGAGTAAGTGCCCATTTGTCATGAAATGGCCGTGAACAAAAAAGCATAAGTGTTCAATGTGACCGACCTGAGGGATCAGCAATGTATTACTCAATATGGATTCGAGGACTGTAGTGCCTTCTTGTCTTCGGACTGATTCATGGGGAGAATACAAAGAGTATTTTTGATTGCTATACATGTTGTGATATGTGTGTGGTATGTGTAGCGTGTACAGAGACAAATCTGTGAGTCTGTGAGGGCGTATAAAGATTACGACCTTGGTATAGAGTACCTATGTGAGCAACGATATTAGATTCACCAACTTTGTGGGCAAAGTTGTTTAAGGGGGTAGATTTTAATACCCCGAACTTAAAAATGGTGATTAAATTACTATAATATGATTTTTAGAGGTCTAATGGTGCCTAGAGAGTATTGGCAAAGAGAATAAAACCAAAAGAGAAGAGAAAACGCTTAAAACATGAAAAACGCAAAAATGCGCGTTAAATGAGTACAAGAGGCATATGACCTCGGTTAGGGTCCGAGATGGATTTCTAAGTATTAATTATGCCTAATTAGTATGTGGGAATATTTCCCGAAGAAAACGGATCCAAATAATGGGTTAAAACGCTAACGGAGCCTTAAAGCACGTTTTTCGAGAAAACCCGAAAACGTGACTTTAAGTGGTCAAACAGATCCGTAAAAATTATAGTTAATTAAATAAATATAATTAAACATTAATGGAAGCTTAAGAACCATTAAAATCAAAGAAACGAGAAAAATCCGAAAAACGGGTCCGGTTAGTGAATAGTGCCAAACCGGGCAAATTAACGAGTGTTTCTTGTAAAAAAAGTCGAAAACGCCCCGGGACAGTATTATAAGTGGTGTCGGTTTTATTGGGATTTAATACCCCTCTCTCACAACAATTAAATAATCAATCTTCTATAAGTCACTAAAGGACAAATAAATTAAAGTAGAGAGGAGGGGAATAGTAAATGAAGACTTTTAATTCCTCTCTCCCCTTCCCATTCCTTTCACTCACGTTTTTACTCCTTCCCACCAGAGCTGCCTTCTTCATTTCTCTGTAACGATGGCGATTCACACTTCATCTCTCAGCTCCTCTCTTCATCTTCAATTTTGAAAGTCCAAACGAGATCCAAACTCCACAAAAATTGTACCGTTGAATTTCTTTCATCTTGGGGAACATTTCCCTTCTTTCAAAACCCCAAAAGCTCACACTTAACCTCCATGGAAAAAGCTTGAGATTGAAGGTTGAAGGTACCATCTTAATCTACAACCACTCCTTAGTTGGTTAAGGTAAGAAGTAAGCTCAAAACCCTCATTTTCTAGCCTTCCCTTTGGTTTCAAATTTTCAGATTTTGAGCTCCCTATTGCTTCTATTCTCCAGCCATTTTTGGTCTTCAATGAAGGCTGGAATTTTGCTAGCTTGTTGCCCTAAGCTCCTTCTAAAAGTTGCAAGGTAAAAAACTTCCTTAAAGATTAAGAGTTCTCTTCAAATTCTAGGTTAATTTGAGAGTTAGTTATTGAGTTGTGTGGTTGTTCTTGGGCTGGCCAGCTTGAGCTGTTTGGTCGGTTAAGAAACAAGAAACAAAGAGGGAAAGAAGAAGGAAGGAAGGATAGAGAAATAAAGGAAGAGTAATCAAGGAAAACTTAAGGTAATTAGATTACCTTTGAATAGATTTTTATATTGCCTTGTAGTGGTTAACCTATCTTGTTTTAAGAGTTGAGTATGTTGTTGGGATTGGGATTAAGAAAAGAGACAAATTTTAGTGTTGTTGAGTATTGATGAAAGGCCTAGAGGCCAAGTGAATTAAGTTGCTAATGAGTGGTGAAATAAGTGTTGGAATTATGTGTTGCAATGTCTAAAATAAACAGGGATGTTGAACAGATTTTGAATGAGCAAAACAATGTGGAGAGAATGCTCAGAAATGCAGGGGATTGCTGTCAAAATTTGCCTAGAAATTAGTGGTAATTGTGAGAGAACCACCTAGGAGTAACTAGGTACATTGAGGTGAAATTGTGAGGTTAATCACTTGGAGATTTGATCAGGAAGAGAGTTGCATTTGGGGTGGAACTTGGAATGGAGAATAATGCAATTGAATACAAGTAAGGCATTGGTGTAAACCATTAAGCAATGGAGGTGGTAGAGCAAAATCCGTCACATAAAAGGGCTTAGAAAACAAAGTGTTGAAATCTAAGTGAGAAAATTGTGTAAATGAACCTAGAATTGAGAGGTGAGGTAGTGAGTGATTGGAAGAGGTTTAGAGCATGTTTTAAGGTGTTTAAACATGTAGAAAACTTGTGGAAAGATTAGGGAATGTTAGAGGTGAATTAGGGGTTGAAATCTGGTGAAAAACTGTAAATTTTGACAGTTCCAGGGGTGGTCCAGGTTTGCAAATCGGTGCGCAAACCCGGACCACATCAAAAATGCACCAGAAAGTCATCCCAGGGGGTGGTCCGGGTTTGTATGTCCGGACACAAACCCGAACCACATGAAAAATGCACCAGAAACTTATTTCCGTGTTTGGTCCGGGTTTGTAACCCCGGACACAAACCTGGACCAATGTAAAAAGTTGCCAGAAAGTGTTTTAAAGTGTCCTAATGATGGGGAGGTGAATGGTAATGGTTTTAGATGATGTTTAGGCCTTGTTTGGTGACATGTAAAGGTCCTAAGAAGTGTAAACGAGTGCTAGAAGTGAGTGAGAAGTAAGAACTTAAGTTAACAAGAGTAAAGATGAGCTTAATGGGATAACGGGGTAAGTACGGGAGTAGTATTTATTTACATACTATAAACACCTTAATGTTAATAGAAACATTTGAATGTTATTAGTGGTACGAGTGTGAACCAAGGAACGTGAGGTCACACGGTAAAGCTAACCCCGGTGAAAGGTATGATTTTCTCGTGCCCCGTATGCTAACCGTGCTACGTTGATTTGTGTGTTTGTGTGCCGGATTAATCAAGAGTAAAGCATGAACATGAACCATTGCTTGATTATATGTATCTTGATATATGCGGTGTGTACTAACCAACCTTGTATGTCTATGTGGTCTAACTTAGAGTATAGACCGACTCCTAGTTGAGTACCGTTTGGTTAGTGACTCGTAGAATGAGTTGTTTCACAATTTAACGAAACGTGCAAACACATGAAAATTATCGAACCGAGAACTATAATGTAAAGACATGAACTCACTTGTAACACCCCTACTATTAATACAGTCATTAACGTCCAATCTCCTTACTCATCAGATACACGCAGCGGATACCTACTTACGTATATTGGGTGATACAATGCCGTTAGCCACCCACATGACCAACAAGGCTACTCCTATTACATACAGCATCGGTCTGATGGACCGGAATCCCGAGTACTACAAATCTACAATGCATTCTCCGTTTACCAAATGCTACTACAACCACCATTCAATACAATACTCCAAGTACAATACAATATAATCTACATACCGAGTTTACTAAGATCCTTATACAATGTACTATCTCTTCAAAGTTCACACATACTCACTAAGAGACTACTTACTACCCGTTCCTCACACGCTACTTACTTCCAAATACCAGGGTGTGCCTCCGGTCTCTTCCTTGACCATATTCGTTTCGGGTACCTGCACACTAAAAAATGTCCCCCGAAGGGGTCAGCTTTCGCCGAGCATGATAACCGCATACCCCGCGTACTAGTGAGGGTACGCCGACCACTTGGTCGAATACATGCGGTTCATTTCATACAAGCATACATGCATACATGCTCTTACACACAGTACCATAATACTTACACAACATGCATACATACAATTCAGTTCATACGAGGGACATGATATAAACCAACCAATACATACTTACCTCTTCCGAATTACACATACTCATTACATACACAATATACAATTCTTGTTAGCTTCATTGGTCCACCCGGGTTAATCGGGTGGAGGTTACTCTTTTACTCATTACTTCATACACATACATACTCATACGCATACATACTTACTCTTACTCTTACTCAAGTTAAGTCGTCGGGACCTCCGGCCCTGGGGACTACACCGTCCCACCTCCGGGATTTACTTGACTCACTAATCCGGGATGCTACCCATTTAAGGGATTTGGGCCGCGGACCAGTTTAAGAGTCAGGAATTGCAGCCAACCTCTCGTGACTCCGCATCCTCACGCGTGGCCGAAGCTATATCGGACTTGTACTCATTCCAATTTACTCACTTAAGTTAGGAGTTAGATAGTTAGGAATTAGCACAAGTCAACATCCAAGCCACAATGATACAATGCACATATACACATACATACGAGGTACAATACATTACACAAGTACAATACGAGGTTCGAATACCATTCATCATCATTCATATATTTCATGAATTATACAAACTAGTGCTCAAGACAATAAATACCAAGCACAACATAAGTCAAGCACAGGTAAGTGCAATATAGTCCGATTCATGCATTTATCTTATTTAGGTGGTCAAATAAGCACACAAATCGGGGTAACCAGATTAGGATACAGGGCATGAAGAAATCATACCTTTCACCGTTGTACTTGTATCCCAACGTTCCTCCGGTGTTCACAAATCAAGTTCCTATGATATACATATAATTGAATGATTACTCTAACTACCATGAACTTAATTCGATTACTCTTACATTTCCTAATTCATACTTACTAAGTCTTTGTATGCTTTACACTTATATTTCATTTACTTTCTTTTCATTACTTTGTCCATGGTGTACCTACATAGATATATACATATGTGTAGGTGGGTATACTTATATATATATAAATGTATATATACTAGTTATAAGCTTACTGTTTTTTTTTTGTAGGTATAGGGCCGTCCGACCCACCGTCCGACCCAAGCCCTGGGTCGGACCATTCCAGTAAGATTCGTTCCCAGAAAATTACCCTGTCCGACCCAGCACTGTTACGTCCGACCCATTCACCCTGGGTCGGACCGTTCCAGAAGGTTTTGGTCTCGAGTCTAAGCTCCGTCCGACCCACGTCCGACTCACCGTCTGGGTCGGACGAAGTCAGAAACTTCGCCATTTAGAAAAATTTTGCCTGTCCGACCCACGTCCGATCCACGGTCCTGGGTCGGACCATTCCAGAAAGATTTGTTTCCGTTGATTTAGCCCCGTCCGACCCACGTCCGACTCACCGTCTGGGTCGGACGGAATCAGAACATGGCTACAGATTTTATTTTCCTTTTCCAACTTCACCCATTGCCTCCCCAATCTTCCTACATACATCCTAACATGTTTTTGTACTATTTAAACATCCTAAATCACCTTAATTCATCCACCAATTCCATTACTAAATCCATCAAACAACTTACACAATTCCCTCACTTCCTTTCAACACTTACAACAGTTTTCCATTCTCTAATGCTACAGATTTTCTACAACTCCTACCATTCAATATTTCCCCTACCAATGTCACTCCTAGCATCCCAAATACATCTCCTATTACCATGCCAATTCATTCCTAAGCAATCATACCACCTATGCCCAAGTCCAACATTCTTTTTACCAATTCTTGCACACTAATCTTTCCTAGTCCTTCTATACAAATTTGATACCCCTTTGCTACAGATTTTGGTTCCTACTTCCTCCATACATAGTTTCCTCTCCCAATGTCATCTCCAAGGCCTACAATGCATTGTCTCACCTCTTCAAGTCCAACACTCTTGTCACCAAATTCTTACACAATAATTCTTCCTAACTCCTCCAATGTATTTCTATACACTTTGTTACAGATTTTACATTTCTTATTCCTCATACTACAACTACCATTCCATTGCCACTAAACATCTCTACTAATCCAAATACATACCTTGGTTCTACCATTCACCAAGTCATTTCTACATGTACATATTCCTACCAAAATTTTGCCATAGTTCCTCTACATTTCTTACTTCTCCACATATGTGTTTTCTCATCAACTCGTTCCTAATCTAGCCAAACCACAAGGGTTCTACCAGCACACATACAAAATCTTAGTACACCATTACTTCCTCAATCCACATTACTAATGCACATACACAATACACTTGGCTCTAAGGCCCACAATTCACATACTAGTTCACAAATACTCAAACTTCCTCAATTACATTACTAATACATTATATGGTTTCTTTAGATTGGTTTACCCATTCCCATTACTCTAATGCACCAAAATTTAACATTAGTAAAGAGCTCTTACCTTGAGCTTTTAAATTCCTCCTTTCTTTCTCATTTCTCCTCCTTCTTCCTTTCTTGCCCAAATCGGCCATGTGGGGGAATGGAGTTGCCAAACTCCATTCCCTTCACCCATTGAACACAAAACACTATAATTAATATACTAACCCTTAAATTAATGTTAATCCATTGAAGTGTTTGAAATGAAATTTCTAGGGTTTACCTTTGGAGAGTTTTAGAAGGGGTTTTAGCCCTTGGTTCAAGAAGGTGAATCCACCACCATTGCTAGGTTGATATTTTGCTCAAAATAGAGAGAGAAAACAAGGTATTACCTATGGGTAAAATCGGTTATAAAAGGAGATGAAGAAAACATGAGTTTTTCATGTAGATTTTTACCTTGTTAGAAAGAGGAGACTCCAAGCTCCACAATGGTGTGCTTTTCTCTTCAAATGGGGAAAACCCATGGAGGTGAAACTCATCCTTTCCGAATTTTGAAAAGAGGGAAATGTAGAGGAGGATGAGGGGAGTTCAAATATGTAATTATTTTTGAGTTTGGAGCTTACATGAGGATGGAGCATGAGGTAGAAGGTGGAGTTGCCATGGGAGCTTCTTGAAGCTCTAAAAATCGCAGCCATAAGGGAGAATAAGAGGGGGAGTACGATGAGGAAGGAAGGAATGGGAGAGAGAGAATAGAAAAGTGAGGTGAGAGAGTAAATAGATAAAATAGCTTTTACTTTATTGGTTTTCTTTGCTTTTTGGCTCTCTTATTTAGTTAGCTAGTTACATGTGTGTGTGAGGGAGTTGTTTGACAGACAAAAGCCGGCCCCCCTACAGTTATACCGGCTGGAGCGTTTTTCGTCTTTTACAGAAAACGCTCGTTATTTTACCCGGTTTAGGTACTGTTCACTAACCGGGTCCGTTTTCCGGAATTTTCTCGTTTCTTTATTTTTATTGGTTTTTGAGCTTCCATAAATGCTTAATAATGTTTATTTAATGATTTATAATTTTTACGGGTTCGTTTGACCACTTAAAATCACGTTTTCGGGTTCTCTCGAAAAACGTGTGTTAAAGCTCTATTAGTATTTGAATACATTATTTGGATCCGTTTTCTTCGAGAGTTGTTCCCATATATTGTTTAGGCCTTATTAAGCCTTTAGAATCCATATAATACGCTAACCGAGGTCTCATACCTCCTATGGTTATTTAACGCTTGTTTAGCGTTTTTCGCCTTTTAAGCGTTTCTTTATTTCTTCTGGATTTATTTTTCCTTACTATTATTAATTAGGTACCATTAGGCCCTTAAATACGTATTAGATTAATTTTAAATCCCTATATTTAAGTTCGGGGTATTTCAATCTACCCCCCTTAAGTCTTTTGTCCTCAAAGTTGTTCGAGGTTATAGGTTTACAATGCTTACTTATTCTTACGTGCCTAATACCAAAGCCATACCTTCTTCCTTCTTACAATTCCCAAATCCATTACTCAGTGTCTCTACATACCATACCATACCAATGTACTATAGTTATTCCAATCCGCATTACTACCGACCATCCGGTTCCTCATTACCAAATTTATACATACATACGATGCAAGGCTATTCCCAAAGCAATGCAATACACAATACAATCCCGCAGGCACTCAGGTCATCCAGACACGGGACTCCTCTATGTCCCGCTGCCCTTGGAATAATACAACATAATATACTACTATCTTCTCCCGTACCAGCTTCCAACAAATACTTACTCTCCAGTCTAAGAAAATTCTTTTACCACTACTAATTAGAAATCTTTCTAAAGCATACGACTCCAAATTCCAATTTGTATTCATTACTTCTATCCTATGTGTGATTCTTGTGACCACTTGGGGGGGAGCTTCAAGAATCATTCGACCCTGATGTGATCAGCATCAGTGTTGAACTATCTTTCCACCCCAATTTGTGTTCGGTTTCCTTTGATCTGATCAGGATCAAGTTCGACTTCCCACATCAGTTTCAAACAAGCAATTAATTCAATTATTTTCATGTTTTATCTTTTTACTCTTCCTAGTCATTCATACATCTCCAAAGGATGGATTCAATCCATCAATCGTCCTCACTCTACTTCCCAAATGCTTTACTCCATGATTCGGTCCTAATGCTCATTTCATCAACCCTCACTACTTCCATCCATTACTCACCATCATATCCTATATTCTAACTACGGAATACTACACTTATAAGATTTAGTTGGCTTCAATTGTTTCACATATTTTACTTACGATTCCACTACTCATAAACTTCATTCATCTACTATCCTCATTCGTTTCGTACTACTTCTTCAAAGGTTACAATACTTGTGGAGCTCCGTCCACTACTCATTACTTTTCTTTTACTAATACTCTTACACTGGTGTTACAAGATAGGTACATTCCTCCTATGGTATTTGCATGTTTAATGCCTAATTACCATAATTACAGTGTGAATGGGTACTTATGTTTGTTTAACATAGTATCAATCATCAATTTGGTTCTCATTTGTGCTATGCACATTATGGTTTAAGTGTTTTATTCCTAAAACTTACATTAAGCGGTTTTCGCTCTACCCCCCTTAAAAGGGATTACACCCACGTAATCTACCATATATTATTATTAAACATTGGTTTAATCAGTTGGGCAAATTGAAGCGTTTTGCTTCACTACGGTATACTATAGAGTACGCTCTGGTCAAAGGGTCTTAACCATACCAATGGTTTGGTCTTTGCACCAAGAGTTCCTATATGAGTTTATTTAACTGATATGTAATTCGGTTCTAGCTTAATCGGTTTCAAGGAATTAATAGCCATTTTGCCATACTTACTAGGTATATTAATCTCCTAGCTAGGGCCCACTAGCTTCTGCTGCGTGACCCTGATAGCTTGGGTTACTTACCCTTCGTGTTATCATTAATGTGCTATACATCACCTCCTTATCCATCTATTATGGGAATAAGGTTTACTGAACAAATTCGGTATTCTTTTACCGCATTTGAACTCAATGAGTTTAAGATTTTAACCAGCTCTCTGGTAATCTACTGCACATGCTATTTATGCTTCCGCGATTATTCATTAAGCTCTTCCGACTTGTTGTCGAGCGAGGTTAAGTCACTACTTAGTTGTAGTGCTTCCTCTGTTGTCACTAGCTTCTAAATCATACCAGTTCTCCTGGTTCAGTACAAGTGTTCTTTACTTGTATGACCTTGCATTTCTATGCGTCGGTCCTAGTGACTTTCCTGTATCTCCTTTCACCTTTTATTCCATTGGAATTCACATCTGTGATTGTTAGTGTGTTTCGCACTCTTCGTGCTTCTTTGGCCTTAGGCCGCACGGTTGTTGCTAAGCTTGCTTAATTGGCTTGCCATGTCTGTTGGTGAAAAGAAGGGATTTACTACGGTTTACATTCTCCCTATCCCTAGCCATCCCATTAGATCATTAGCTGCACCAGTGCAATACCAAAACACTCAGTCATACAGAGTGCAGAGGCGTAAACGCTTGATAGTAAGTCACTTATGTGATAGGAAAGAATATTTCTGTGTGTCATCTCATACTTATACTCCGTGTTATTGCTTAACTATTCCCTCATAGCGGTCGCCTGTTGCGCACCGTATTCTTACTCATTGTACAACATTGCTTTTACTGTTTCTGTCACTGTGGTAGTTCCTCTTTACTCATTGCCATTGTCGTTGGCACCATTTCCTTATGGTGTAAATACACTAGGAGGTTCCTGGTGTTCGTGTGTATGACGGTTGTCGTAGAATACTGCACGTTATCATCTTCCCATTGTGGAGATGTTCTGTTCCCAATTGGGTTTCATGTGTAGGTTAGCTTACCTCACATTCTATCATCAGTTGTGATACAATTTACCAAGTGTCTTGGTTGACAATGGATGAAGTAGTTTATCGGGTTACTAGCTCTCTTGAGTGTTGGTCATTCATGGTTTTCAATGTGTATTCACATTGATTGTTTTGACAATTACTGTCTTTCCAGTGCCGAGCACTAATGATAGGCTCTAGCTGTGTAGCTTATTCTGTCATTGATAATGAAAGTTCTTGTTGAGGGGTTTGTCTCCACTCATAGGTCTAATGACAAGGTTTGCTATGTTGGTGTTTACACAATGGTCCACTATATGTTTGGGTGTATATGGAGTATGCTTACTCCCTTAAGTCGTAATGGTTTGGAAATCTCATTTCCTTATCCCATCATCCCTTGGCAATGTCTATTGCGTGGTTTTACTGTTATAGTAGATGGAAGCCTTTTCTAAGGGTTCACATCATCACCGCATTAGTAGTCTTTGGTTAACGAGGGGTACCTTCCCTTGGGTTTCTCGTAGTGTCCAAGTGTGGACTAGGCCAATGTTGGCATTACCATGATTCTCATGCCTCTGTGCTACCATTGCTACAGAAGGCATGGCGGTAATTAAGAACTCCGTCAACTGTATACTAGGCTGATGCTCTAGTGACAGTGACATTGAGTTGGCCATTACTCCAAGTCACTCAGAGTGTTGGGTTTGAATTTATGGTCCAGTTGTTGATTTCTTATCGTATGAGGCAATCCCTCTTGCAAGTCTTGTTAGTATTGGTGTGGGTTTTGCAACCGTTTACGGTTACACACGTAGTTGGTTGATGGCTTTTAAGCCGTACTGCTGCGAGCTATGCTCTTTGCAAGCTGCTTATGCATGTTTCCACTCCTTGTATACCGTCATAGGTTGGAGGTATTATTGGGCTCCATGGTAAGTCGTGACATCACGCTTCCGTTCATAGGAGACCCTTTAGGTAATCTGATGTTAATAGGTGTCTCTCAATATCTTAGGGCATTTCCTGTTAAGTGAAATCCCTTCGGGTCCCAACCGAGTGTTCGTTCTAATTTTCGTGCTTTTATCATGTCGCTGTTGTTCGACTGTTGTCCATCTAGTCACCCTCAAGGATTGCTCCTGGGTGTTGTTAAATTATGTCGTTACTTCCGGCTGATGGTTATGATATGTTGTCCACTGTACCATCTTGTGGTATCGTTCTTGAGTTGTCCCTTTTTGGGTCATGACGTCTCCCGTCCTTGGGTAGACTGTTTATGCTTGTTCCTAGTACTTGAGACTAGGTTTGAATATCCTCTCCGATTATGGATTGTGCTTCGTAGTAATTTTGTGATTGCTCTTGGGAATTCCGCCCCGTTTGTTGAGTATTGTTAGGTTCACGTTAGGCATTCGCCTTAATGTGTTTAGGTTGGGCATTCCATCCAGCTGTCAGGTAATTGTTTGGATTACTTGAGACATATCCAATGTCTATACTTGCTAGCATGTGCTCTTTGCACTTCCTAGTTCTTATTCCTCATCTTCAGATGGATTCTCTGAGTTCCTTTATGCTTGATCCTCTGAGGTGTCCAGCTGTCTTGGGTTGAACTTACTGATGGTCCGTAGAACGGAGTTGACTACTTCCCGTGCGTCGCACACTACATGTATACATACGTGGGGTACCATATTGATACGTTACCACTTACCCAACTATATGTCGGGCCCACAAGCTCCTTCGGAGTGCGGTTGTCCCACATCCCGTAACGGGTATACTCGTAGTGTTCGTCACACGCCTAGGTGAAGTATTCTGTTGCCAACTCCTCTTGTATCATCCTATGATACTCACCATAATGCTGTTGATCTGGTTTTAAAATCCAAGGTTTTTAAAAAAGGCTTGTAGTTTTGAAAAGAAAATTTTGGGTTTTAAAACAATGGTTCGGTGTTAACAGAAATCTCTCATGGCATAGCCATGTTTGAGGTCTTGTCCAAGTCTAGCTTCTCGCTGACTGGTATGTTCTAATTACAGTGGTCGGGCCGTTAGGCCTTTCCAAGGTTCCATTCCTTCAGTTTTAGGATGTTTATTCCTGTGGTTGTTTTGTTACGGTCACCGTACATCACTATGTACTTGTGACGTATTAGTGTTCCTTTACATATCTCTGTCTTTACTGCACTTGCCTTGGCAAGTGCGCGGTATCGGTGGTTTTTGGGTAATCCTATACCAATCTTGGTATGGCTTCTGCTTGTATTTAATAGTCTTGTTGACCTTTCCCTTGATCTTGTTGATCTACAATTGGTATACTCGCTCCTTTAGGTAGCTTCTTAATGATCTTGACGTGATTGTTGATAATCGGGATGTTTCTCCAATCCTTGGAGACTCCCATTCTATTTGGTTTAGTGTCGTTCCTTGTGGCTCGTTCCCACACATTTGTGGTGGTTACTGAGCCTACCTTGTTTAGGCACTCCTCTTGTAGTCCTATCGGATTATATCCCGTGGATGTTCTTGTAGCTGTGTAAGCTATGCTGGCCAGGTACTGTAACCTCTTCGGCGTTGTGGTTTTTGGAGTTAACCGTTCCTGACTATTTCCTTAGTCAGCTAGCATACCGTTGGTGGTAATATTCAAGTATTACTATCCCGTAGACTTGTGTCTCGGGTTCTGTTATTACTCCTTTTTCCATTTCATTGCACAGTTAGTGCTTCTTTCCTGCTGCTGGTTGTCTAGCTAGGTCTCGCGACTGCTAAGCACGTCGCCCCATGCTGTTGTAAGTTACAGCCTCCTCGTGGTTGGAGTGCTCGTTCAATCGCTGTTGGGTGCGGGTATGGTGGTTTAACCGGGATCCATTTCCGGCTTCCAATCCTTGGAATTTACTATACGTTGGTTCTTGTTTACTGGGTGATTGCTTCACAACTGCCAGACCGGGTTTCCCCGAGTTTGAGAAGACTTTTCTTCTCTCTGGTGTCCTTTCCCAAGTTATACAGTGGGTTTTGCGGCGGGCGGGACTGGTATTGTAGGTATCCGGTACTCACCGGTAGTTCCTAACTAGCATATCTCTAATGCTAACACTCAGCCCTTAGCCCTAAGCTTCTAATTCCTAACTCGGTATTCCTAACTCGGTATTTCCAGTCATCAGAGCGATACTTCGCTCTGATACCACTTTTGTAACACCCCTACTATTAATACAGTCATTAACGTCCAATCTCCTTACTCATCAGATACACGCAGCGGATACCTACTTACGTATATTGGGTGATACAATGCCGTTAGCCACCCACGTGACCAACAAGGCTACTCCTATTACATACAGCATCGGTCTGATAGACCGGAATCCCGAGTACTACAAATCTACAATGCATTCTCCGTTTACCAAATGCTACTACAACCACCATTCAATACAATACTCCAAGTACAATACAATATAATCTACATACCGAGTTTACTAAGATCCTATACAATACTATCTCTCAAAGTTCACACATACTCACTAAGAGACTACTTACTACCCGTTCCTCACACGCTACTTACTTCCAAATACCAGGGTGTGCCTCCGGTCTCTTCCTTGACCATATTCGTTTCGGGTACCTGCACACTAAAAAATGTCCCCCGAAGGGGTCAGCTTTCGCCGAGCATGATAACCGCATACCCCGCGTACTAGTGAGGGTACGCCGACCACTTGGTCGAATACATGTGGTTCATTTCATACAAGCATACATGCATACATGCTCTTACACACAGTACCATAATACTTACACAACATGCATACATACAATTCAGTTCATACGAGGGACATGATATAAACCAACCAATACATACTTACGTCTTCCGAATTACACATACTCATTACATACACAATATACAATTCTTGTTAGCTTCATTGGTCCACCCGGGTTAATCGGGTGGAGGTTACTCTTTTACTCGTTACTTCATACACATACATACTCATACGCATACTTACTTACGGATCCATACTTACTTACTCTTACTCTTACTCAAGTTAAGTCGTCGGGACCTCTAGCCCTGGGGACTACACCGTCCCACCTCCGGGATTTACTTGACTCACTAATCCGGGATGCTACCCATTTAAGGGATTTGGGCCGCGGACCAGTTTAAGAGTCAGGAATTGCAGCCAACCTCTCGTGACTCCGCATCCTCACGCGTGGCCGAAGCTATATCGGACTTGTACTCATTCCAATTTACTCACTTAAGTTAGGAGTTAGATAGTTAGGAATTAGCACAAGTCAACATCCAAGCCACAATGATACAATGCACATATACACATACATACGAGGTACAATACATTACACAAGTACAATACGAGGTTCGAATACCATTCATCATCATTCATATATTTCATGAATTATACAAACTAGTGCTCAAGACAATAAATACCAAGCACAACATAAGTCAAGCACAGGTAAGTGCAATATAGTCCGATTCATGCATTTATCTTATTTAGGTGGTCAAATAAGCACACAAATTGGGGTAACCAGATTAGGATACAGGGCATGAAGAAATCATACCTTTCACCGTTGTACTTGTATCCCAATGTTCCTCCGGTGTTCACAAATCAAGTTCCTATGATATACATATAATTGAATGATTACTCTAACTACCATGAACTTAATTCAATTACTCTTACATTTCCTAATTCATACTTACTAAGTCTTTGTATGCTTTACACTTATATTTCATTTACTTTCTTTTCATTACTTTGTCCATGGTGTACCTACATAGATATATACATATGTGTAGGTGGGTATACTTATATATATATAAATGTATATATACTAGTTATAAGCTTACTGTTTTTTTTTTTGTAGGTATAGGGCCGTCCGACCCACCGTCCGACCCACCGTCCGACCCAAGCCCTGGGTCGGACCATTCCAGTAAGATTCGTTCCCAGAAAATTACCATGTCCGACCTAGCACTGTTACGTCCGACCCATTCACCCTGGGTCGGACCGTTCCAGAAGGTTTTGGTCTCGAGTCTAAGCTCCGTCCGACCCACGTCCGACTCACCGTCTGGGTCGGACGAAGTCAGAAACTTCGTCATTTAGAAAAATTTTGCCTGTCCGACCCACGTCCGATCCACGGTCCTGGGTCGGACCATTCCAGAAAGATTTGTTTCCGTTGATTTAGCCCCGTCCGACCCACGTCCGACTCACCGTCTGGGTCGGACGGAATCAGAACATGGCTACAGATTTTATTTTCCTTTTCCAACTTCACCCATTGCCTCCCCAATCTTCCTACATACATCCTAACATGTTTTTGTACTATTTAAACATCCTAAATCACCTTAATTCATCCACCAATTCCATTACTAAATCCATCAAACAACTTACACAATTCCCTCACTTCCTTTCAACACTTACAACAGTTTTCCATTCTCTAATGCTACAGATTTTCTACAACTCCTACCATTCAATATTTCCCCTACCAATGTCACTCCTAGCATCCCAAATACATCTCCTATTACCATTCCAATTCATTCCTAAGCAATCATACCACCTATGCCCAAGTCCAACATTCTTTTTACCAATTCTTGCACACTAATCTTTCCTAGTCCTTCTATACAAATTTGATACCCCTTTGCTACAGATTTTGGTTCCTACTTCCTCCATACATAGTTTCCTCTCCCAATGTCATCTCCAAGGCCTACAATGCATTGTCTCACCTCTTCAAGTCCAACACTCTTGTCACCAAATTCTTACACAATAATTCTTCCTAACTCCTCCAATGTATTTCTATACACTTTGTTACAGATTTTACATTTCTTATTCCTCATACTAAACTACCATTCCATTGCCACTAAACATCTCTACTAATCCAAATACATACCTTGGTTCTACCATTCACCAAGTCATTTCTACATGTACATATTCCTACCAAAATTTTGCCATAGTTCCTCTACATTTCTTACTTCTCCACATATGTGTTTTCTCATCAACTCGTTCCTAATCTAGCCAAACCACAAGGGTTCTACCAGCACACATACAAAATCTTAGTACACCATTACTTCCTCAATCCACATTACTAATGCACATACACAATACACTTGGCTCTAAGGCCCACAATTCACATACTAGTTCACAAATACTCAAACTTCCTCAATTACATTACTAATACATTATATGGTTTCTTTAGATTGGTTTACCCATTCCCATTACTCTAATGCACCAAAATTTAACATTAGTAAAGAGCTCTTACCTTGAGCTTTTAAATTCCTCCTTTCTTTCTCATTTCTCCTCCTTCTTCCTTTCTTGCCCAAATCGGCCATGTGGGGGAATGGAGTTGCCAAACTCCATTCCCTTCACCCATTGAACACAAAACACTATAATTAATATACTAACCCTTAAATTAATGTCAATCCATTGAAGTGTTTGAAATGAAATTTCTAGGGTTTACCTTTGGAGAGTTTTAGAAGGGGTTTTAGCCCTTGGTTCAAGAAGGTGAATCCACCACCATTGCTAGGTTGATATTTTGCTCAAAAGAGAGAGAGAAAACAAGGTATTACCTATGGGTAAAATCGGTTATAAAAGGAGATGAAGAAAACATGAGTTTTTCATGTAGATTTTTACCTTGTTGGAAAGAGGAGACTCTAAGCTCCACAATGGTGTGCTTTTCTCTTCAAATGGGGAAAACCCATGGAGGTGAAACTCATCCTTTTCGAATTTTGAAAAGAGGGAAATGTAGAGGAGGATGAGGGGAGTTCAAATATGTAATTATTTGAGTTTGGAGCTTACATGAGGATGGAGCATGAGGTAGAAGGTGGAGTTGCCATGTGAGCTTCTTGAAGCTCTAAAAATCGCAGCCATAAGGGAGAATAAGAGGGGGAGTACGATGAGGAAGGAAGGAATGGGAGAGAGAGAATAGAAAAGTGAGGTGAGAGAGTAAATAGATAAAGTAGCTTTTACTTTATTGGTTTTCTTTGCTTTTTGGCTCTCTTATTTAGTTAGCTAGTTACATGTGTGTGTGAGGGAGTTGTTTGACAGACAAAAGCCGGCCCCCCTACAGTTATACCGGCTGGAGCGTTTTTCGTCTTTTACAGAAAACGCTCGTTATTTTACCCGGTTTAGGTACTGTTCACTAACCGGGTCCGTTTTCCGGAATTTTCTCGTTTCTTTATTTTTATTGGTTTTTGAGCTTCCATAAATGCTTAATAATGTTTATTTAATGATTTATAATTTTTACGGGTTCGTTTGACCACTTAAAATCACGTTTTCGGGTTCTCTCGAAAAACGTGCGTTAAAGCTCTATTAGTATTTGAATACATTATTTGGATCCGTTTTCTTCGGGAGTTGTTCCCATATATTGTTTAGGCCTTATTAAGCCTTTAGAATCCATATAATACGCTAACCGAGGTCTCATACCTCCTATGGTTATTTAACGCTTGTTTAGCGTTTTTCGCCTTTTAAGCGTTTCTTTATTTCTTCTGGATTTATTTTTCCTTACTATTATTAATTAGGTACCATTAGGCCCTTAAATACGTATTAGATTAATTTTAAATCCCTATATTTAAGTTCGGGGTATTTCATCACTAAAATGTGAGGAAGTGGTACGGGTTGAGTAAGCACCCGATAACGTTTAGAAAACCTAATTGAAACAATCCACGAAACAAATAAAAGTGGAAAGATAAATGAACCTCCATTTAGGGGATTAAAGATAGTTCGAAGATTTGAACTTGTGAGATAAGTAAAAGAGACGTAAGGGACCATCAAACTCCCTTAATATACGGTCGACCTCCTATATGAGGATTCGACCCGGTATGAGATAATAACCGAAAGTGTAAGTATTCAAAATGTTAGGGTAACCCTCAAACCTAAGGATACCTGAACTTAAGAAGAATTTCCTAAGTCATTAGAAACATCGAGAGTGATGCTTCTTGACCAATATACATAATTATATTATAACTCTGAGAGAGGAGTGTATGGGAACGTGAGAGGTCTGAGAGAAATTCGGACCTATGTGAAAGTAGTAGGAACTCTGAGAGAGTTCCGGGAGCTAGTTGAACCTTCCCACCATGCTAGACCCAGAGTAGAGTCGAAACCGGGGAAGTAAGACTAGGCTCGAAAGCCTAGTGGTGAGTCTTGAGTATGACTCTGCCCGGAGGCCATGTGTTTTGGCTTAAGAACGAATTAAGAGAAAACGATCATGAAGTAAGTATGAGACCTGTAGAGTCTCGAGAACTAAGAGAGCTTGAGTATAAGAAACCCAAGAGGGTGGGTGAGATATTGAATAAGTAACCCGAGAGAGTGGGTGAGATATTGAATAAGTAACCAAGGCATAGTGAGGTAGGACCCTCAAGGCCTAGGAGTAATGTATTATGAACTAACAACCTTGATATGTTAGTTAGGAATTGTATTCCATGATTGAATGTGAAATCCTTGTGTAGTGTACATAAATAATGTATTGCTATGTTGCATGTTGATTGAATTAAAATGAATCCCATGCTCTCGACAAAAGTAGTCGGCGTACCCCGGTTAGCACGCGGGGTATGCGAATTTTATATGCTGAGCCTCTAAGGGCATCATTTTTATTTCCAGGTACACCGAAGATGTTTCCTTTCGAGAGTAGGATGGGGACGGTGGTTAGCATGGGTAGTTATATTTTAATTACTTATGTATTTGAATGAGGTGTAAGACCGAAAGTGTTATCGGCATCCGTATGTTGTAGACTCAGTATAGTATGGAACTGAATGGAGAATTGTATTGTATGAGACTCGGTTAGAAATGAATGAGTAATGTATTTGTATTGAGAACTCAGTTATTCCGGTCCATCAGACCGTTACTGTATTTGAGATAGGCCTGGTTAGCCATACGGGTGGCTAACGGCATTGTACCACCCTCCGTTGTATTTAGAGTTCCGCTGCAAGATTAATGGTAAATTGTGACGATTTAAGAGGTAATGACAAGTTTAGCGGTTGGGGAGTTACATCTCTGAACATGTACGTTCAGACGTATGTTCGGACAGAGCCAAAATCTTAAAAACTCAATTAATTCAGCCTTCATTGCGAAAGCAAGAGCTTAAGTCTCAAAAACACATCTTATTTATACTCATGAACTCATGATCTTTAACATAATCAAGCTTGTTGTAACTTAAACAACCGAATATAAACTAAATCCGAGGCATTACCGCCACACTCAACCACTTGAATGCTCAGGCTAATCCTCTTCCAACAACACAAAGTATTCTGGAAAACAAGACCAAAATAATGCATGTGAAAACAATACCATCTTGACAGAATACAATTATTCTAACATCTATGTGGCAACGTGATCCTAACCCCAAGTCTTAGTCGTCAATACCTACGATCAGAAAACATATATACACACAAGAAGGGACCACACAAATCAGTGAAACTGAGTAAATTCTGCCTCATAGTGTAAAATACATTTTGAAATCCTTTTTTACAATCAAGCTAACCAATAGAAGGTATCACAATTCAACGATCCAAAACCATTTTCCAGCAACCATATCCATCAAAATAATAGCGGAGCTTTCACAAATAACTAATCACTTTCATCCATGGACGGACACCCAATACGGGGCCACAATAATAATACCACCTCACCCTAAGTCCATAAGTGCACACCCCCACCAGCCTCTGACTAGATGGAGTAGATCATAGAGCTTAGCAGTGTTTCATTGCTTGCAGCGCAATTAAATATACACGAGGTACAAAGTAGCAACAATTTACACGGAGTACCAAAGGTACCAACAAGTTTACACGGAGTACCAACCGGTACCAATAACACAATCATTCTAGTGATAGTCTCCCAAATTGATAACCAGTTCCTCAAGGTTGTAAAATCATAAACCTCCAATTGATAATGGTTCGAGGGAATAAATTCCTAAATTGCAGACTCCCAAATTATGGTTTCAAAATCAGGAATAAATCATCAACATTCCACACAGTCAATCAATTATGAGCACAATGATTTACCAGGTCACACGCTCCACTACAAGAATGGTTCAGTAGATTCACAGATATCTCCCGTCAACGAATTTGGGATCTAGAATTACAAAGAGCCATCATTCAGAAACTCACCAATCCACAACTACAATAGATAATACCTTAACCTTAGCTAGGTAGTAACCCTTACCCTTCCAGAGACTCTAATTTGGCACGAGGGAAGAAGAAGCTTGAACAAGACAAAGAGAGAAGATGGAATATGGAGTTGAGAGGGGAAGAGCTTATCACGTCGTGATAACTGATGGGGAAGATGGAAGTGGGGAGGGGGTATAAAAAGAATAATTTCCTTAAGAGAAAGGAGGAAGATAATAAAATAATTAGTTTTAAAGAAAGAGATAAATTATTATGGAATAATTAATTTAGAAGAATAAAAGAATGAATTTAATTAACTTAGAAGAAGATAAGAATGACCATAATAGATTAATTTAGGAACAGGAAAGGGACTTATTAAAAATGATTAATTTAGAAGAAGAGAGTAAAATAATTAATTTATTTTCCCTGGGCCCGTTACTAATTTGTGTAACTCAATATCTACCCAATGTAAACTATACCTGATTGTATAAAATACTCGTAACGATTTATTTAATATGATATCCCTAGCTCAAAATATATGGGTATTTCATCACATCCCCTTTAAAAGAAAGCTTCACCCTCGAAGCTGAAACCCAGCCAACTAATCTCAAGTTTTCAACCTTCCAGCAATATTGTATCCATTTCTAACTCTTAGGGTGTTCATGCTGTAATCTATAGAACCAAACATTGAACCCAACACTTAAACTGTACATGCTCGAAGAGTTGCGGATATCTCTTTTTCATCTCCTCCTCAACCTCCCAAGTTGCCTTCTCAGTTCCATGATTAGACCATCCGAGTGGACTTCGATCGGGTCTCTCTAGTCTTATTGTTGAGGACTGTGATAGGGTATTCTTTATATGATAGATTCTACTCCAACTCTAACACCTCACGCTTTAAAATATGTGAAGGATCAGGGATGTATCTGTTATACCCAAAATTTCAACCCCCTAGGAAGAGTCTCTACTAATAGGCTAGTATCGAGAGTTCCCAGTTCGATCGACACATTTCAGAGTACTAGGGACAACTTAGTCATCTCCAGGGGCATTTTCGTAATTTTTCAAGGCTCCTAAGCCCCCTATAGGCTTTCTCTCTCCTCCAAATAAGGGTCAAATCAATTCAAAATGCTTTGAAATTTTAACCCATGATAGAGGATGACATTTTGGGCATAATGGCGTTGGAATTTTGATTTTTTGAATTTACAATAATTTTCTAGCAATTTCTGATTGAATTTGACGAGAAATTGAATTTAAAAATATTCCAATATCTAAAAAATTAGATTTTAATTTGGAAAAATCAGAAATATCATCCTTTACCCATGTTTAAAATTTCATAGTTAAATTCCTTTTGGAAGCCCTTGAGCTAAAACATCGGTAAATCTCAGTTTTTACCGGATTTTTCTATCTTTAAGGAAGCCTATATAAGGAACCTTATCCCTTGATCAAATCAGAACCTCAAGAACCCTAAGCAACCAGGAAACCCATCCGTCACAACTCTCTCATGTTTTTCAACACTCTGGCATCGAAATCACATCAAAAACCTTCCAAAATCATCATCTAAACACATTCTTCAACTCCCACAACATCAAAAATCATCAAACTTTCACTAAAATACCATCAAAGCGTGAAGAACATCAAGAACAACAAGGAATCAGAAGCTCGGTTCGAAGTTCTTCCGGATCCGCCATCAACGAGGCCTCTGAAGAATCCCGACGTGAAGAAACTCCTCGAATCCGAAGGCAAAACAGGTTATAATTCAGGTTTTCTAACTCCCCTAGACTTCATTAATTCTCTGTTAAAATTTGGAAAGAAACCGAAGCTTTTGGCTCTTGAGTTAGTGTTTTTCTTTGCTTCTTCCCTTTAACTTGTTTACTAAGTTTCGTCATTATTCTGACTCCAAATTGAAATCTTTCGATTACTAACATATTGTATACCTTTCAGGCTACACGTACATAATTTTTTAGCCGAAAACACCGTCGAGAACCACCAGAAAACCCCTGCCCGTGGATGGTCCGGGACCTCGGACCTATGGTCCGGGACCACGGATGGGTTGTCCGTGGCCACGGACACCCACGGATGGCGGCGGGATTTTTAAATTTTCAAAATTTAGGTTTTCTAAAATATTGTCCGGGCCCACGGACAGGTTCAAAATTGTGTTTTCTGTTTAATTCCACTTTTATGTTCACATAGGTTAACTTGGGTCCGTGGGTTCGGACATTAGGTCCGTAGCCACGGACGGAAACAAAATTTGACCTAATTCTGCCTCCGATGCCCTAGTTTAGGTTGTTTTAATTTTCACTTTATTTTTTCTGTTAAAAAACGCTAAAAACATAAAAAAAAATAGAAGCTTGCGCACTTAGGTTAAAACAACTCGTAATAAGCCGTAATTAAACTAAGTAGAGGAAAAACGACTTTGAGGGTAATAAAAGTAATTGAACCTTAATTAAGTCGAATATCAAGCCCGTGAACCCGAACTCTCCTTTCCTAATTTGATCTAGATAAAAATTAGGTGGCGACTCATAATAGGTTCTAGTGAGCTAGCTTAGGTTTTAATAATTAATGTTATATGACATAGTTATTAATCTTAGGTTATAAGTGGACCTAGAACCCGACTAGATCCTAATCAACTTAATCAACATAGGGTAGGGTTTAAAAATCGAGGCTCACAGTATCTCTTTAGTTGAGACATATGGAAAACATTATGCACTTTTTCCAGCTCGCCAGGAAGCGCCAATTTGTAAGCTACCTTCCCAATCCTTTCTAGAATTTCATAAGGTCCTACGAACTTGGGACTTAACTTTGCTTTCTTCCCAAATCTGGTTACCTCTCTGCCAGGAGACACCTTTAGTTATACTTTATCCTCCACCTCAAATCTGGTTATGCTCCAAGATTTCCTCTATCAATTGAGGTCCTAACACCATTGTCTCACTGATGTCACTCCAGCATAACGGGGTTCTACACTTCCTCCCATACAAGGATTCATAAGGAGCCATCTTAATATTGACATGATAGCTATTATTATATGAGAACTCCACTAAATGCAACATATCTGCCCAAGAACATTGGAAATTCATTATGCATGCACGGAGCATATCCTCTAGAGTCTGGATGGTTCTCTCCGTCTGTCCATCTGTAGCTGGATGAAAGGTTGTACTCAACTTCAATTTAGTACTCATAGCCTTCTGAAACTACTGCCAGAATTGGGCCAAGAACCTCACATCCCTGTCAGAGATAATAGTCTCTAACACACCATGGTGTCTCACCACATTCTTTATATAAGCATCCACCAACTGACTCATCGACCAAGTACTCTTCATGGGTATAAATCTAGCAGTCTTGGTAAGTTGGTAAAAAATTACTCATATTTGGTTGACTCCACCTCTCGGCGGCGGTAGACTAACCACAAAGCCCATGGAACTCGAATTCATTTCAACTTAGGAACATCTAAAGGTTGTAGCAATCCTCTCATCCTCTTGTGTTCAAACTTTACTTTTAGGCAAGTAAGGCACCTTTACACAAATTCAGCCACTTCCCTCTTCATCTTAGGCCACCAAAATTGCTTCTTCAAATCCTTATACAATTTGTCACCTCCTGGGTGGATTGAGTAAGGCGAATTATGAGCTTCTCTCATCATCTTCTCTTTCACCTCGGCACACTTTTGTGACACACACCTTCTGCCCTTAAATCTGAGGCTCTCGTTACTGTGAACTGCGAAGCTAACTACTTTACCCTCCTTCTTATTTTCTTTAATTCTCTTCAATATTACATCACCCGGCTGTCTCTTAATAATCTCTCCATAAATGTCAAAAGTGACACTCATATTGAACAGCCTCGCCTCATGCTCAACACCTCTTAACTCCATTACCTCCAGATTCAGCTTCCAAAAGTCACGAACTAACTCATCTGGAAGAACCCACATAAAATTCAATGAGTGGTTCCTTTTCCTGCTCAAGGCATCAGCCACCAGGTTAGATTTCCCTTCATGATACAGTATCTGCAAATCGTAATCCTTGATGAGCTCTAGCCAGCGCCTCTACCTCATATTTAACTCCTTCTACGTGAAAATATATTTAAGGTATGGTCAGTAAAACTTTTACACAAAGTGCCATAAAGATAGTGCCTCCATATTTTAAGTGTAAACACAACCGTAACCAATTCCAAATCATGAGTAGGATATCGGGACTCATACTCCTTCAACTGTCTCGAAGCATAGGCTATCACATTCCCATTCTGCATCAGAACACGTCCTAACCATACTTAGATGCTTCACTGAACACCTCAAATCCTTCTGTTCCCAAAGGTAAGGTCAACACTGGTGCGGTAGTCAACATTTCCTTCAATGTCTGGAATGCCTTCTCACAGTCATCATCCCACTGGAACATCACCACCTTCTTTATAAGGTTGGTGAGCAGCCTCACCATCCTTGAAAAGTCCTTCACAAACCTTCTGTAGTATCTTGCTAAGCCTAGGAAACTATGAACTTCTGTTAGGTTGTCCGATCTAGGCCACTCCTTTACTGCCAGAACCTTAGACGTGCCTACAGATATGCCCACTCTGGTGACAATATGACCCAGAAAGGCTACTTAGTCCAACCAGAATTCACACTTGGACAGCTTCGCATACAATCACTGCTCCCTCAAAATCTGTAATACCAGCCTCAAATTATTTCGTGCCCTTCCTCATCCTTGGAATAGATCAGAATGTCATTAATGAACACTACCACAAACCAATCTAGATATGGATTGAAGATCCGATTCATCAGGTCCATGAAAACAGCAGGTGCATTGGTCAATCCAAACGACATTACTAGAAATTTGTAATGCCCGTATTTGGTTCTAAAGGCTGTCTTCGGAATGTCTTTCTCTACAACTCTGAGCTGATGGTAACCCGACCTTAGATCGATCTTAAAAAATAATCCTGCACCCTGAAGCTGATCAAAGAGGTCATCTATCCTTGGCAACATATATCTGTTCTTCACTGAAATCTGGTTCAGCTCCCAGTACTCTATACACAACCTCATGCTCCTATCTTTCTTTTTTACAAACAAGACAGGGGCTCCCCACGGTGATACACTTGGACGAATGTACCCCTTTCTCTAGGAGCTTCTCCAACTAAACCTTCAACTCCTTCATTTCTGACGACACCATCCAGTATAGAGCTTTCCAAATAGGCGCAGACCAAGGCACCAAATCGATGTTGAACTCCACTTCTCTATCTGCGGCATACCAGGGATCTTCTCCGAAAATACATTTGAGAATTCATCACGAATCCCCTCCATCTAATCTGACTCTCTGCTTACATCTTACGCCTGCTGTCCCTTCTTGACTTGAGCTATGATCGACATCGCTGACACAATCTTCATCCCTAGCTTCTCCTCCACTATCCTGTAGGAAACTCAACCAATCCTTACCCAAGATTATGTCAAAGTCAGACAAATCAAATTTGATTAGGTCCGCTATAAAATCCTCCCCCTTAATATTTATAATCACATCCTTGACCATAAAGCAGCAATGGAACACCTTCCCTGAGGGAATGGATACAGATACAAATACAGACTCCCTAGTCACTAATCCTAACTTCCCCATAAAGTTAGACGAGATAAAAGAATACGACGCTCCAATGTTAAATAAAACTCTAGCAGGAACACCATGAACAAAGAAGGTACCTGCTAGGACTTCCGTCATGGCGTCAACTTCTACCCGACTCATCACATTGATCTTCCTCAGCGCACGGTAGTTGTTGCCTTGACTGTCTCCCTGACCCATGACACCTTCGTTTGAGCCATTACCATTACCACGGTGGGAGGGGTCCCCACGCTGGTTCTAGTTCGGGTTCTGGTTATGTCCCCTGTTTTGGTTATCCGCTGGCCTGAAATAGCGACTACCACCATCCTCTCTCTGCTGATTGCCTCCTTGAGGATTCTGGAAACACTTAAACACTCGGTGATCCCGCTTACCACATCTGAAGCAAGTAATCAGGTTTCCATTACAGTTTTTTCTAGGTGATACATGTTACACTTCCTATAGTGGAAGTGCTTCTCATGCATTGTCTCCCCTTCTAGAACTGGTTCTGGGGCCGATCCCCCACTTCTGGTTATTCTTCTGGTCCCCAGAAAACCTCTGCTTCCCATCATAGTTGGGCTTCCACCTTTTATCCTGGTTTGGCCTCTAGGATGGTCCTCACGACCCCGGGAGTCCTCTCCACCATCAAACTTTCTCTTGTTACCCGCCTGGAGCTCCATCATTTTTTGCTGCACCCTATACAGGTTAGTAACCTTCCCATAAGCGTCCTGAAGGGTAGGGATGGTCAGAATGCTCAGGGCCTCCTACAGGCTCTAGTTAAGTCCGCCAACAAATCTCTGCACCTTTGATGCTTCATCAAGGACCATAGTTGGTGCAAACCTCGCCAACTTCAGGAACTTGGAGTGGTACTCCTTCACACTCATAGTCAGCTGCTTGAGTTCAGAAAACTCTAGGTACTTCTACATTTGGACATGCTCGGGGTAGAAGCGCCTCCTCATCTCCACCTTCAGCGCATCCCACCTGAAATCGGGTTCAGCTAACAACACATCCTTGTTGGTTGACCACCAGATATCAGCCTCTCCTTTGAAGTAGTACACTGCCCCATTAACTCTTCTATCAGCTAGGCAATTGACCACGTCGAAGATTTTGTCGAACTTCCGGATTCAGTCCTCTAACAATGCTAGATGTTCCTCCCCAACAAAGGAAGTCGGTTTCAAGTGGGCAATCTGCTTCGTGTAGTCCTCTGGTAGGTTGTCTCTTTGGGCTTGCCTCTGTACAATCTACCCCAAGCTCATGGCTAGCTCTTGCAACTGTCTTATAGGATCGTTCCCTGCCATAGCTACTTGACGAGTTCTGCTTCTGGTACCATATATGAAGTTGGGTTGGTCAGCCAGTCCTCCACCCCTGGAACTCAAAACTGCATTTCTGATCACGAACCACAGATTATTGTCAACAATGCTCAATTCATAAGATCTAATTCCCTATATTCCCCATAATTGATTCCCCATCCCACATCGTAATCCAATACTAAAGTCTCTTGTATAGTATATATGCTAATGTATATGTATATATAATGCCACCCAAAACAATTCACCTCCAACTCTTAATATGTCTCATAATACATAGGAGTAGATAACTCAGAACATTCCATTATAGAAGAATCAAGCACCTAATACACCATAACACACAGATATATTCCCTCAAAGACTGCTTATTCCAAATTTTAACCTTTTCAACCAAAGTCTTAACTTATTTCAAAAACACAACTCTGATACCACTTTGTAACACCCTAGATTTTACCTCATTATAAAGTATGAAACGATACGAAACTAACACCATAAATGGAAACTAAAACAGATGTCAAACGAGTTTTAAAACTCAGTAATAAGGTCTGTCCGACCTTGCGTCCAAACTGGGATGTTTGAATGAGGTCCGAGAGATTTAAATGAAGGTCTGAACTTGTGTTTAGACTTTGATGTTCGGACACAACTTGAGAGTTTAAAACACGCCAAGAAGTCCAAGATGTCCGAACTTGTGTTTGGACTTTGAAGTTCGGACACAAGTCGAGGGTTGAAATCCATGAAGTCCGGTCATGTGTCCGACCGTCTAAGTTTGGTAACAAGTTTTGATAAAAATCAGTCGTACGTGGTATGAACATTAGTCCGAGACATGTAAGTTCGGACCAATGTCGGGACTTACAAGCCAGACCCGTCCTCGCATGTTGTACGAACATGCATGTAACACCCCAACCGCTAATCCTATGCTTACCGTCCAATCATCCCATAATCCAGAGTTACTCGCAGCGGAAATACTACTTACTACGGTGGGTGATACAACGCCGCTAACCGCCCATACGGCTAGCTAGGCTCATTCTACTTACAGTCACGGTCTGATGAACATAGTATACCGAGCCACTACCTTAATGCATACCGAATACAAAATAACATTATTACGTTATGGGATCACCGAGTATTTAAAGTATATTCAATTACATTCCCATTTCCAACCTACCAAAAGAATGAGTTTAATCACCTACTCATCTATACCAATGCTCCATTCTATCCATGTCCAAAAAGGTGTACCCCATGGTACCCCGGCTAACAAAAACTCACAGCCGTGTACTACTTAGTACACCATTCTCATATTCATTGTTTACAGACAAAAAGAAATCAAAGACCTAGCTACATCTCTTCATGGCCTTCATCCTTCTCTTGTACCTGCGTGTAGTAAAAATGGTGCCCCAAGGGGCTCAGCAAACGCTGCGTATAAACTCCGCATATACCGCGTGCTAGCTAGGGCACGCCGACTATTTGACGTCCACTAAACATGCGATTCATTATTTTCATACATACATGCTTTACATACATCATACAATCAGGCTCAATACATTACACATTCCAAGGCAACAATACAATAGCACGCATCTTACTTACCTTCACAAGGTTAGCCAAATTATGCATCCGGGTTAATCGGAATGCTTTTACTCTTTTACTCATTACTTACTTTCTCTTACTTACACTTACTTGCTTTCAATTACTTTACTTACTCATTCTTACTTACTTACTTATACTCAAGTTAAGTCGTCGGGACCTCCGGCCCTGGGGACTACTCCGTCCCACCTCCGGGATTTACTTGACTCACCAATCCGGGATGCTACCCACTTAAGGGATTTGGGCCGCGGACCAGTTTAAGAGTCAGGAATCGGATCCAACCTCTTGTGTCTCCTCATCCTCACGCGTGGCCGAAACTATATCGGACTTCTACTCATTCCAATTTAATTACCAATTTAAGTTAGATTGGTTAGCTTGTTAGGAATACGTTAGAAGTCCAAGCATAATCACAATCGATACATACATGCATTCATATTCATCCATACATTTCATGAATTATACAAACTGAGATTTAAGGAAATATTCACAACATACAGCACTACATATTCACAAGTATGCATAGTAACTCCGATTCGTGCATTTATCTTATTTGGTGATCAATTAGCACACAACACACAAATCAGAGTAACCAAGATAGCATACGGGGCATGAGGAATTCATACCGTTCACCGTTGTACGTGTTTCCAAACGTTCTTCCGGTGTCACAAATCAAATCCTATTTTATACATATACAATTGCATGATTAATATAGCCATCATTAACTTAACTCATACTTACTATGTCCTTATACTTCTTACACCTACACATTACTTACTTATTTTTCATTACCTTAAGTTTCATTTTCTTACTTAAGATTGGCATGCTTACATACATGTACATATATATATATGTGGGTATACATATACATATATATAATTATTATTTAATTTAAATAATTTTTTTGTATGACTCGACCGACCTTACCCAGGGTCGGTCCCAAGGTCGGTCGAAGTCAGTAAGGAATTACGCTGGAAAATTACAGGGCCGACCGACCTTGCAAGTCCGGTCCCAAGGTCGGTCCATTCTAGTAAGTTTTGGTTTCGAAATTCTGGAGTCGACCGACCTTGCATGTCCGGTCCCAAGGTCGGTCCATTCCAGTAAGTTTCGTTACAGGCGAATTTTAGCCCGACCGACCTTGCAAGTCCGGTCACAAGGTCGGTCCATTCCAGTAGCTTACAAGACGGAGAAATTTTGTGTCGACCGACCTTGCAAGTCCGGTCGCAAGGTCGGTCCATTCCAGTAGGTTACAGACGGGAGAATTTTCTGGTCCGACCGAACTTGCAAGTCCGGTCGCAAGTTCGGTCCATTCCAGAAGCTTTCCCGTCTTTGTAAATCTGGGCTCGACCGACCTTGCAAGTCCAGTCCCAAGGTCGGTCCGGCCCAGTATTTGCATTTTTATTTCTGTTTTCAGTTCTCTCTTTCACCCATTACTTCCCCATTGTTCCTACACTTAATCCCACATGTTTTAACACTTATTAAACCTCCTAATACACCTTAGTTCATTCATTAACTCTCTACACATTTCTATACTAATTTACACACTTGTTTTCCAAGTTTCATTTTGACACTTACACTAGTTTCTTCCCTTATTACATTATGCTACAGATTTTGACAATTACACTCCCCTTCTATATCTCCCTCTTCTATTGACATTTCTAACACTCCTAATGCATTTAGAATACATTAACAATCTCTCTCAACTTACCCTCTATCTTCCTCAAACAAAATCTGTTACAACACATCTCATTCACCTAGTTTCTAATCCACTAAGTGTTCTAATCCTAGGCAAATTTTGCCATAGTCTCCCTTATATTTTTACACTCTCACCACATTGTTTCACACTCATATATGATCATCTCACCTGTTTATACACAATATCAATATACAAGGCTCCCATACACAATTACTAACACTAAAACACTCTTAAAAATTCCTGCACAACATCTCATTCCCAAGCTAGTTTGTAACAGTTTTTAAAATGTCTTTGAAGGGTTTAAAAACACTTACATTCTCTTATACATTACTCTACTACACAATGCCATTTTCATTACTAAATTCAAACTTCTAAAACCGGTTACACATACATATACAAGACTACACAAAGATTAGTATAATTACCTTGTTCTCTTCTACTAGTTTCTTTTCTTCCTCTTACTTCTTCCTTTCCTCTTCCTCTCCTCTTCTCACCGGTTTATAAACCAATTCTAACACTACAACCCATACATATACATATTTCAATACACCATACTAACCTTAAACATTATTTGAGTTCTAATGCACATTCTAGGGTTTAGAAAATTCATTACCTTCCAAGGGTGCAAGTGCTGTTTGGGATAGCTCAAGAACAAGACTTCTCACTCTCCAAGGAAGCCAAAATCGGCTAGAGTACAAGAAACCAAACAAGGTTTTAGCTTCATTTTCGTTTTGCCCTTAAGAGCTAGAAAAAGATGGAGTTTCAAGAAGAATTTTACCTCAATAGAATAAGGAGAAGGAGGTGGTGCTAATGGTAGTCTTGAAGCTCCAAATGGGACATACCCATAAAAACGAAAATGTTGGTTTTCGAATTTTGAAAGGATGGAAATGTAGCTCTTGATGAGAGGATTCCAATGGTATACTTTTTATAATTTTTTGGAAGAGATTTAAGGGAGTTTCAAGAGGAAAGAAGATGGAGTTTGTGAGTGGTCTTCAAACCTCCATAGAAATCACATAGGAAGAAGAAAGAAAGAAAAGAGAGAGAGTGTGGGGGTGGGTTGTACGTGAGTGAAGATAGAATAGAGAGGAGAGAGAGTGTAAAGTGAGTGTGGGGTTGTTTTATTATTTTGTTGTTTTGTAAATAAGGGAGTGAGTGTGTGAGAGAGTGTGAGAGGGGGGAGTCCCCATCGGACACACACAGCACACACATATCACTTTTACTTTTTATTTTCAAAGTGGACACATAAGTTTTGGTTATTTATGTTTCTACCCCACAACTTCCCGTTTTGACAGTTTTTACTAATTTCTCGTTTTCTTGATTTTATTGGTTCTAAAGCTTCACTAATATTTATTAATGATTATTTAGTTGACCAAAATTTTTACAAGTCTATTTGACCCGCTTAAAGACACGTTTTCCCGGTTACCTCGAAAAACGCGCTTTAAGGTTCATTAGTGATTTTAATCCGTTTTAAGGATCCGTTTTCTTCGGGATTTATTCCCTCATGATTATTTATACTTAATTAAGCTTCTAAATTATTCATTAGCCTAATTAATCACTATTTTTAATTACGGGGTATTTCAATGCAAGTTCGGACAGATGTTCAGACAACACTTAAACTACAAAACTTGGAAAACTTGCGGGGCCTGTCCAAACATGTATGTTCAGACAGAGCCAAAATCTTAAAAACTCGGTTAATTCATCCTTCATTGCAAAACCAAGAGCTTAAGTCTCAAAAACATATCTTATTAATACTCATAAACTCATAATCTTTAACATAATCAAAGATGTTGTAACTAAAATAACATCGGAATATAAACTAAATCCGAGGCATTACTACCACACTCAACCACATGAGTACTCATGCTAATCCTCTTTTAACGACACTAAGTATTCTGGAAAACAAGACCAAAATAATGTATGTGAAAACAATACCATCTTGACATAATACAATTATTCCTAACATCTATGTGGCAATGCGATCCCAACCCTAAGTCTTAGTCGTCAATACCTGCGATCAGAAAACACATATCCACACAAGAAGGGACCACACAAATCATTGAAACTGAGTAAATTCTGCCTCATAGCGTAAAATACATTTTAAAATCCTTTTCAATAATCAAGCAAACCAATAGAAGGTATCACAATCTAACGATCCAAAACTATTTTCCAACAACCATATCCATCAAAATAATAGGAGAGCTTTCCCAAGGAACTAATCACTTTCATCCATGGATGGACACCCAATATGGGGCAACAATAATAATACCACATCACCCTAAGTCCTTAAGTGTGCACACCCCCTACCAGCCTCTAACTAGATGGAGTAAGTACCCGTTCTCTCACAGCGAGTAGAACATTAATCTCTTTTTTTTTACTTTTTGCTTGACACATGTCAGTTGATTATTTATTAAACTTTAACCCAATACATATGTGTCAAGTTACAATAGGTTAACTAGGGGTAGATTAATAAAAAAGCTACTATCACTAGCTTTTTGGAGCTGTGGGCGAACGGCCCCTAAATCATAGAGCTTAACTGTGTTTCACTGTTCACAACGCAATCAAATATACATGGGGTACAAAGTACCATCAATTTACACGGAGTACCAACAAGTTTACACGGAGTACCAATTGGTACCAATAACGCAATTGTTCCAGTGAAAGTCTCCCAAATCGATAACCAGTTCCTCAAGTTTGTAAAATCATAAACCTCCAATTCACAATGGTTTGGGGGAATAAATTCCCAAATTGTAGATTCCTAAATTAGGGTTTCAAAATCAGGAATAAATCATCAACATTCCACACAATCAATCAATTATGAGCATAGTGATTTATCTAGTCACACGCTCCACTACGAGAATGGTTCAGCAGATTCACAGATATCTCCTGTCAACAAATTTGGGATCTAGAATTACAAAGAGCCATCATTTAGAAACTCACCAATCCATTACTACAATAGATAATACCTTACCCTTAGCTAGGTAGTAACCCTTACCCTTCAGAGACTCTAATTTGGCACCAGGGAAGAAGAAGCTTGAACAAGACAGAGAGAGTAGATGAAATATGAAGTTGAGAGAGGAAGAGCGTATCGCGTCGTGATAACTGGTAAGGACGATGGAAGTGGGGAGGGGGTATAAGTAGAATAATTTCCTTAAAAGAAAGGAGGAAGATAATAAAATAATTAGTTTTAAAGGAAGAAATAAATTATTATGGAATAATTAATTCAGAAGAAGATAAGAATGAACATAATTATTTTAGAAGAAAATAAGAATGATCGTAATAGATAATTTAGGAAAATGAAAGGGACATATTAAAAATGATTTAGAAGAAGAGAGTAAAATAATTAATTTATTTTCCTTAGGCCCATTACTAATTTGTATAACTCAATATCTATCCAATGTAAACTTAACTTGATTGTATAAAATACGCGTAAATATTTATTTAATATGATATCCCTAGCTCAAAATTGATGTCTGGTCTACCCCGCCCACACTCTTGATCATTAGTAACTCTATATTAACAGAAGTTGAAGTCGGATACAAAAATCAATACAATTTACAATGGTTACTCACATTCGTATTTTAAAATGTTGTCAAGCGAACTTAACCTGAATAAGTCACCCGAATGTGACCCACAATTTGAAAAAACCGAATGAACCTAAGACTAACCCTAACCGAAAGCACCCAAACCCGAAATCAACCAAACTAAAGTCACCTGAATCTAATTTAAACTAGATGAAGCTGACATGATTCGAACCAAACCGAACCAAAATACTCTCTTCGTTCAAGAATATCTGTCATTTTAGAAACGTGCACACTTATTAAAAAAGTAGAAAAAAGATACATGTACTCTTACTTTTTTACTTTTCTTTATAGATAATAATTACTATTGTGCTTAATAGTGGGGTCAACATTGAAAAAAATATGTCAAAAAGCTAGAACGACTTATATTTTTAAACAAGATACAAATCCTAAAATAACTTATATTAATTAATGGAGGGAATATTAAATATGTATAATTGTCCTGACCGAATCAAACCAACCTAACCTAACCTGATACGAGTGACTGGAATTACGACATCTAGGTTCAATGCCCTAGGTACCGAAGCGGGCATGGATTTCATGACGGACTTGAAATCTCCGTCATGGACAGAAGTAAATATCATACTTATTTTTTTAATGTACTGTTGTCCACTTGATGATTTTGTGTACTCCTTATCTCAAACTTAAATCTATGAGCTGAGAATTTCCCAGTCACTTTTGAAAAAAAAAACACCGGCCACCGATCCAGAAAATTAAGAAAGTATTGATTTATATAAAAATAATTGATAATCCTTACTTAGGTTATACTATGACAGTAGCATTTAGTAGTATATATTAGTTAGGTGTTTATTAAAAAGAAAAGGGTTTTAGTTTGACATATACATATCAACAGTGTTGGAGAAATATGTGACTACTTCTACAACCTAGGCAGTGTACCTATCGTTTTGCGGAATAGTGGAATTGTGGGGTGTCGAACTCTTGGGGACCTTGCTGTGGTTTAACTGATAGTAGGCCTGTCAAATCGTATTTTCGTATCGTATAAAAGATAGAAACGATACACAATACGAAATTTACATGAAGATACACGATACACGACACAAAAATATTTTCGTGTATGGAATTCTATATACGAATACGAAATTCAAAATACCTGTAAACGAAACGAAATATACGAAATTTATTCATGTATACACGAATTACATGTGTACACGAATCACATGTGTACACGAATTAATGAAATAAATAATTAACACGTATAAAAAGAAATACCAAAACATTATATTTACACGAATTAATGAAATAAATAAGTAACACGAAATGTATTCGTCTATACACAAATTACATGTGTACACGAATTATATGTCTACATGAATTATTTACAGGTATTTCGTGTATACATGATATGTATACAATTAGATACGGTACACGACACGTTAATAAATCATGTATATACGATACACGACATGAAATTAGTTTCGTGTATAAAATTAAATACCTATACATGCTAATATCGTGTCGTGTTTCAGGTCGTATATTCGTTTTCGTTACTTTTTTGCCAGGCCTAACTGATAGTGTAAATTAACTGAGAATTCTAATTAGACTGTTGAATAGAAACTTATCACTTTTTTAGGGAGATTGTGGTTTAACACTTAATGCAAACAAAATAATAAAAAGAACAATTAATCAGAACAGAATAATAATAGCGGTTTATAAAACTCTTTTGTTTTTAAGAAGCACCCTGGGTTGTTCTGCTCACCTATTTTATTCAATTATATTACTATAAACTTCTACCATTTTAGCAATAAACTCAGGTATTTTAATTAGTTCGTTGACCGGTCCTTGTACAATAAACCCTGATTAATTTAAATAACAAGCTGCAATCCTTGCCCAAGTTATTATAAATTAATCGCTTTATTAACAATACCTGTTGGAGACAGATTAACCTATAGGCGAAACTCGCTTCTAGTCATTAACCCGTTTTGACTTCTTCTGTCTAGAACCTTGTCTCAGCACCGCATTTTAACAAGAGAACTACAAATATCACTTTAATAATTGGCCTGAATATTAAAGCGCATTAAGAACGAGAATCAAAATATTGCTTGAACAGATTATAGTAGAAAATATACGTAACACGATTGTATAAAATAGGCTTGCTTCCCAACCCGGGAGGCTAAAGTTATTACTCACACATAATTATAAAAACAAACATCGTAAGTACGACAGACATTAAAACTGAGTAGATTTAACTGCTAATATTTGGATAGAGGTTGGACAGAACAACGGTATGGAAAATGGAATGTTTTTATGGGATGAGATGAAGTGAGGATTTATGTGGAGATTATGTAGATGAGATGTATGATTTTTGGAGAGAAAATGGAGATTTTATGGAGGAAAAATGGCATTAGTTTGGGGGTGGAATGAGATATGATTTAATGGGGGGGGTTATATTTATAGTGAAAATGGGGTAGAAATGAAGGGGGTGTCGGTGTGAATTGGTAAATATATTATTTAACCAATTCACACCCATCGACATGCTCTGTACGCTGGTAGAATACGCGTGTCTGGACCACTGTCCGGACCATGTGGTCCGGACCATGTCGATTTTCTTCTATGGCGCGCTGGCATGTGTTGGTCCGGACCAGGTGATCCGGACACTGGTCCGGACCAACTTCAATTGCCTCTAAAATATTCGTTTTAGCTCCGATTTGATCCCCGTTTGCGCCCACGCGTTCGTCTCTTCGTGTACTTTGCTCCTAGCTTGGTTTTCCTCATGTTTAACCAATAAATTTGTGAGATAACCAATAAAACATAAACTAGAGGAAAAACATACGATAAGTGAGTAATATTATCCTGAAAGAAAGTAAGTACAAGGTAAATTAAACCCTTAAATGTCTATGTATTTCTCACTTATCAAACTCCCCCATACTTATCTTTTGCTTGTCCTCAAGCAAATCTTTCTGACATAATGTTTAAACAAGTTAAACAGACAATAATCAATTAAGGAGAGCACAGAAGAGGTAATTGCCAATCTTTTCAGATTTTAAAAGGGTACTAATAACATTAAATTTATTTAGATATATTTCTCCATTTCTGAGAATAACTCTGAAGTCCTACAAAAGAAAGAGAAGCAGTACCATGAGAATTCTGCTTTTAACCCTGAGCCAATCCACCATTTTCTTTCACATTTCCTTTGAACGACAAGGGGCATGAAGTAAAATCTTATTCCATTATACCTTTCAATGCCACATACTCATGATCCATGAAGAAGTTTTTATCATTTTAATACAGAATGCACAGATACTTCAATTTTGAAGTTCATTTTTCTTTTACCTCAGACTTTTCTCTCCACCCTTGTAGCGGTTTTGGGTCTACTATCCCAGATACCGAGTACCTTAGGTAGCCGGGTGATGAAGCACCCCTAAGAACTTAATAACCGAGTGGACGAGGCCTGTTTAGGATCAGAATATGCCTGTTTGGATCAGAGGAGTACCTTGCCTTGTTCTTTTTCCACCATTTCTTTCCAAATCAAATCCAGGCTCAAAGTCAAAACAAAATTCAAATGATAATTTCCTCAGAATTTTTTAGCATTGAGTAAGGAGCAGAGTGGTAATTTTTTTTTGTATGTACCCTTTAAACCCGTTAACACCGGCATTACTCCCTATATGGCTCCTTCTTTGATTATTAATCACTTAACAAATTCAAACACAGTGTCGAAAAAGAGACAAACTTAAGAGCAAGCTTTTTGATTATTATATCTCCCCCACACTTGAACCAAAGCAATGCCCTCATTGCATAGAAAGAATTAAAATAACAGGGCATGCAAACTACCTGTGTAATGATCACAAAGCATGGTAATAGGAAATATTGAAAATTTAAAGAGCAAGGTAAAGATAGTGTACTCCCCAGATTTATGCAGAATATGTAGTGTAGCTCCCCCACACTTGAGTTCGGCTGTATAGATGTGCAAGATGTTCCTGGAATAAATATTCTAGACAGCCAGAAGAACTCAAGTTCATTCTCCTCGTTCTCTCTCCTTTCTTTTTTATTTCACTCTTTTTTTTATATAAAATTAAATACAAAATATAAGCACAATATAGATTAAAAAGATAGATAGTAGGGTGCCTCCTACCAAGCTGCCCATCTTTAAGGTCTTTGGCTAGACCGTACCTGAGTGTTTTAAGTTGTGACTGGATCTTTGAGAAGAAGCGCAGAAGCCTCTTCGTTGTCTAACGTGGTTCCCAGAAATAATTTTATTCGAGCTCCATTTACTTTAAACGATCCTCCTTTCTTATTGTCCAATTCCACAGCTCCATAAGGAGAGGTAGATATTATTGTAAATGGTCCAGACCAGAAAGATTTTAACTTACCTGGGAAGAACTTAAGTCTGGAGTTATAAAGAAGGACCTGATCTCCTGCTTTGAATTCTCGCTTGGCAATCATCTTATCGTGCCAACGCTTGGTCTTCTTCTTATAAATTACTGCATTCTCATAAGAGTCGTTCCTAAGTTCTTCCAGCTCAGTCAATTGGAACTTCCTTTTTTCACCGGCTTGTTGTAGATCAAAGTTTAACACCTTCAGAGCCCAATAAGATTTATGCTCTAATTCCACTGGCAAGTGGCATGCCTTCCCAAAAACTAGTTTGTAGGGGTACACGCCAATAGGTGTTTTGAAAGCGGTACGGTATGCCCAGAGCGCATCATCCAATTTAATGGACCAGTCCTTTCGAGAAGAGCTCACCGTCTTCTGCAGAATCCATTTTAGCTCTCTATTTGTTATCTCTGCCTGACCATTCGTTTGAGGATGGTATGGTAGAGCAACCTTATGTCGGACTCCATATTTCTTTAGGAGAGCATCAAACTGGCGATTGCAGAAGTGAGATCCACCATCGCTGATTATTGCTCTAGGAACACCGAATCGAGTGAAAATGTTTTTCTTTATAAACTTCATCACAACTTTACCATCATTAGTAGAGCAAGCAAGGGCTTCCGCCCATTTAGAGACATAATCGACTGCTACTAAGATGTATAAATTTCCACAAGAATTTGGGAAGGGTCCCATAAAATCAATCCCCCAAACATCAAATAATTCAACCTCCAGCATATTATTCAAGGGTAGTTCATTGCGGCGAGAAATGTTACCTTGCCTTTGACACCGATCACAAGTAGACACAAAAGCATGACAATCTTTGTGAAGGGTGTTCCAATAGAAACCGGATTCAAGTACCTTAGCAGCTGTACGGGTTGCACCGTGATGTCCGCCGGTTTCTCTAGAATGGCAGTGGAGAAGGATATTTCTGATTTCCGTCTGTGGCACACATCTCCTTATAATACCATCTGCACAGATTTTGAAAAGAAATGGATCATCCCATAAATAATGTTTGACAATCGAAAAGAACCTTTTTCGCTGCTGATATGTCATATCAGCTGGGATGATCTTCGTAGCCAGATAATTGGCAATATCGGCAAACCAAGGGTCTCCTGCCGTTTGGATTGTGAATACTGCCTCGTCCGGGAAAAACTCATTGATGGGTCTTTCGTCTTCTGGTCCCTCCATCCTTGACAAGTGGTCAGCCACGACATTCTGGATACCTCTCTTATCTCTTATCTCTATGTCGAATTCTTGTAAGAGAAGTATCCATCTTATCAACCTGGGTTTTGCATCTGCTTTGGCAAATAAATACTTGAGGGCAGAATGGTCAGTATGAATAATAACCTTACTACCCAATAAATATGGACGGAATTTATCCAAAGCAAAGACGACTGCCAGCAATTCTTTTTCGGTGGTGGCATAATTTTTCTTAGCATCATTTAGAGTACAACTTGCATAATAAATGACTCTCAGGATTTTATCCATTTTTTGGCACAAAACAGCACCCACCGCATAATCACTGGCGTCACACATGATTTCAAAAGGTTGGGACCAGTCGGGTGATACCACAATAGGAGCAGAGACAAGTTTTTCTTTTAACAAATTAAAAGCTGCTAAACATTCATCAGAAAAATGAAATTTAGCATCTTTAGTCAGTAGAGTACAGAGAGGCTTTGAAATCTTGGAAAAGTTTTTAATGAATCTTCTGTAAAAACCGGCATGTCCAAGAAAACTTTGGATACCTCTTACAGTAGTAGGAGGTGGGAGTTTTTCTATTACCTCAATTTTAGCACGGTCCACCTCAATACCTTTTGAAGACACGTTATGTCCTAGCACGATCCCTTCACGAACCATGAAGTGACATTTCTCCCAGTTCAGGACTAGATTTGTGTCTTCACACCTGGCCAAAATAAGATCAAGATTCTCCAGGCAAGTATCAAATGTCGAACCAAAGACAGAGAAGTCATCCATAAAGACTTCTATACATTTTTCAATGTAGTCAGAGAAAATAGCCATCATCACCGTTGAAAAGTAGCTGGTGCATTACATAATCCGAACGACATTCTTTTATAAGCATATGTTCCATAAGGACAGGTAAAAGTAGTTTTATCCTGATCCTCTGGAGCAATTGGGATCTGAAAGTATCCTGAATAGCCATCTAGAAAACAATAGTAATCCTGACTTGCTAACCTTTCCAGCATTTGGTCAATAAAGGGCAGGGGAAAATGATCCTTACGTGTGGCAGTATTCAATTTCCTGTAGTCAATACAAACCCTCCAACCAGTAGTAGTGCGTTGAGGAATCAACTCACCTTTCTCGTTAGGAACTACAGTTATTCCTCCCTTTTTTGGTACCACCTGCACTGGGCTTACCCACTTGCTGTCTGAAATTGGATAGATAATGCCAGCGTCAAGTAGTTTTATTATCTCTTTCTTGACCACCTCTTTTAGAACGGGGTTGAGACGCCTCTGTGGTTGTGCCAATACCCTAAAATCATCTTCCATATAAATTCGATGAGAGCACGGAGATGGGCTTATTCCTTTGATATCTGCTATCGACCAACCGATAGCGGTCGTATGTTTGCGTAGCACCCCTAAAAGTTGCATCTCCTGCACATCTGATAATTTAGATGAGATAATAACTGGTAAATCAGATGGTTTTTTTAGAAAAGCGTATTTTAAATGAGGGGGAAGAGGTTTCATTTCGATTGTAGGTGCTTTTTCGATGGATGGCTTTGGTCTGTCTGCGTTTCTTTCTACTGGCTCGAATCTTTGTTGGTAGGAATGGAAATATGGCTTATGCTTGTTTAACTCTTCAGCCATGAGAGCAATAGCAGGATTTTCGTCATCAGCTTCGTAAGATGCCATAAGATATCTTTCCAAAATCGTTTCTTCATCTTTGCTGAGGAACGTCTCCTGTACTAAAGAGTCAACAGTGTCAATCGAAAAACAGATTTGTGTATCAGAAGAACGCTTCATGTTCCGGGTCATGTCAAAAACTACCTGTTCATCATGAAGTCTTAAAATTATTTTACCTCCTTCAACATCAATTAAAGTTCTTGCAGTTCTCATAAAAGGTCTACCTAGGATTAGTGGAACATCTTTATCTTCCTCAATGTCAATAACAATGAAATCAGCAGGGAAAATAAATTTGCCAACAGAAACCACTAAATCTTCAACTTTTCCTTTAGGGTGGATTATGGAACGATCAGCTAGTTGTAGCTGCACAGGAGTAGGAAAGCATTGACCTATACCTAATTTCTTAAAGATAGATAAAGGCATTAAGTTAATACTTGCTCCTAAATCGCATAACCCGTTACCACAATTTATGTCTTCAATTGCGCAAGGAATGATAGGGAGACCTGGATCTCCCAACTTTGGTGGTAGCTTCTTTAAGAGTACTGCAGACACTCTTTCGGTCAATTTTACCGTGTCATTTTCCTGTAAATGTAACACCCCATCCAACAACAAATACATAACAACAATCTGCAGCGGAATACACAACTCATCAAATAACTCAACTCGCTGGTGTTACACGCCGTTAACCACCCACGTGGCTAACAAGGCTAATACACATACATTGTACCGGTCTGATGGGCTAAATTCCCGAGCGACTACACATTACTATCCCTTTCCATTAACAACAACAACGTACACCTTTCAACTATACCGAGTATTTATAAACTGATGCCGACAACAATTTCGGTCTTACTACACCTACTGTATACATACACTTTAAATGATTACCCATGTACAACGACTACCCGTCCTACTCTCGAACGGCTTCCAGCACTTCGTACCTAAAATAGGAAAAGAAGAGAAAGGGTGGCCCCCAAGGGGCTCAGCACCTTTGCTGGTATGGTAATCCCGCAGCCCACATGCTACCGGGCCACGCACAACTAATTGTCATCTTAGCATGCGGTTGATTATTTTAAATCATGCATGCAACTGTAAACACACAACACATAATCATTTCGCCTCAACGGGCTCAACAAACGGATAATATATCCTTACTTAATAAGTCACTCAAGGTATTCATATCCCTAGAGTGTTCCTCCTCTAATGGAGCTACTTCCTTAACAGACGACACTTACCCTTAAATCGGGTTAACCTTAAACGCCTCTTTTCTCAAACTGGGATTCATATCCATGATCCACTACTCCACATTTTACAACATATAACATACACTACATAACAACACTTAACAACACTTTGCACGTTTCCACGTGCACAGCATAACACCGCAATAGATATTGCATCACAACAAAGATACATAACATAACGGGAATGGTCCTCTTAGGAACCGACCCAAACATTGTTAATACACTGGTGAGCCTAGAGAATGTTGCCAGTCTCATGATAAGCTCGTTACATAACTCGTTACCGTCTCGTTAAATGAACGGTTAACTTAACACAAGGTGTCTCGGATATAGTGATCCAAGCACACCGAAACAAACATAACATAGTATGCCCCTGTGGCCCGACGTGAGTCAGTAATAGCCTGGTTAAGCTAAAGGGAAGGTTGGGAACCAAATTGGAAAACAACCATAACATACGGAGAGGATCGAACCTGCTATGACAACGACCCCCATACTCACACGCGTGGCCGGAACAGACCGGACTCCTCACTCCCCCCGTTAGCACTTGTCAGAAGTTCATCATTGAACTAGTTAGTTAAACAATCACACATTGGGTTAAGTCTTGTTAGACACACACAAGGGAAGGGAGAGCCATACATTCACATACAAACATCACACACAAACATCACATATCCAACTCACGCATAGCCGTGGTTAGAACGTTCCTTAAGTCGGAAACGTTGTTACCGGATACCGTTCTCCTACGTTTACCTAATAGTGGTTAACTAGCCCTTCAAGCGCATTCGAGGTTACCGGTATCGGCACGTAAACATACAATAACAATAACGACTGTAAACTCGTTTCATGATTTATCTCATAACGTGGCAAACATACAGAAAAACACATTGGCATACAAGCCGGTGTAATCCGGTAGGACACAGGTTGCAAGAAAACCATACCTGTCACCGGAGTCCACTTTATCACGCCCATTATGTTCCTCGAGCAATTCTCGAACAACTGATAACATTACATGTACTTTTATTAACATCGGGGTAGCATGATTATTTAATGTCTAATGCTTATAACTTTTCCCCGTTAACTTAGTTACATAACTTTACATTTTAACTTGTTTTACTTTTACATTTTGCTACAATTTTTCCCTCACCAAATTTATAATACTTAACATGTCCTTAACAATCTTATAACATCATTACTTAACTTAATCTCTCATGTCCCCTCATTACATATCATTTTATAACCTTAACATTTAAATCATCTTACTTAACTTAATCTCTCAAGTCCACATATATTTATCTTTCTAACCATCAATACTCTCTTAATGGCATACCACTAATACCACTTAACATTCTTAAAATTAATTTTTTTTTTAAGGTCCGACCGACCCACCGACCGACCCACCCCCTGGGTAGGTCGGCTGCAGAGAACATCCAACTTCACAGTTTCAGCCCGACCGACCCAGACTGGGTCGGTCCCCTGGGTAGGTCGGCTGCAGAAACTTCCCATACATTGTCAAACTTTCTCCAAATTTTTCCTCAAGCCTCCTAATGTGTTCTAACATCATTTGGCACATCAAACACACCTTTAGCCATGATTATACTCTTTAAATCACACACCAAGACCATCTTATCATTCACAAATTCCTTACAAGATCCTTAGCACTTGGAATGTTTCCTCCTTAAGATTTCCAAGTGGTATTTCACCAATATTGACCACTATACCAAGGTGTTTCCTCTACACCTTAACATCATCTCTCAAACTCTTTTCTTACTAACTAAATCTCCTTTTTCACATCTCACCTAAACATCACTTCTTAATCACCTTAATACATGTTTTCTTCCCAAGTAAAACATTTGTCCACCTTTAACACTTCCTAGTTCACCAAAACTTACTTAAAACACTTAGAACTTCTTACACATTTCCCAAATTTGGCCATAGCTTCTCTTGCATATACTCACATCCAAACACTTAGGTTTTTTTTTACCTTATTTCATTCAAGAACACCTAAAATCCATCAAGAACTTCCTCACACCAAAATTCACCAATTTAAACACATCACAATATAGTGCATAAACTTAAATTGCTTGGCACTTAGGCCCTTAAATAGCATAAACCATAAACACTGAATTTCCACATTTAAATGCCTTCAACCTGCGAATACACACATCAATGCTCCCATGTCGTTTTAGTCCACCTTGTGGATAGTTTCCTAGCTCATTTCCCATTGGCTTTAGGTTATTTATTAAGCAAATATAGCTCAATTCCCTAGTACAATAAACCACATTAAGAGAGGTTATTTACCTCTTTGTTTTTCCAAGTTTTCTCACTTGTTTTCTCTTGTTTTTCTTGATTGAAAATCGGCAAGGAGCTTTTATCACTTGGTCAACCTTCTAACCAATATACATATAAGGGTAATGAGCATTAAGTTTAATACTCAAACTCATAATTAAACCCTAGTTTACATAAGTGTCTTAAACACTAAAATTGATGTTTACCTTTGGAATTTGAAAGAGAACTGAACAAGTGGCAAGATAGGACTCCTTCTAGCCCTTTGAAGTTTGAATTAAGCTAAAAAGATAGCAAGGTAATTGAAATACCCCAAACCTTCATATGTTGGTTAAATGTTAAACTATGGTATTCAAAGGCTAAAAAGTGCCTTAACAACACCAGTGAACAATTAAACCAAGCAAAATACAAGGAAACACCTTAAGGTCAATTTAAGCAAATAATTGCTCTAGACTTGGTTAACCTTGTATAAAACCTAAAGGTCATTTCTAGACCTTGGAAATATGTTAATGAACATATTAAATCAATTATTGAAGAAAACCAAGCTTGAAAACAAGTTAAAACACAAAATGTGCTTTAAGGAGTCTTAAAGCACATTTTTGGAAAATTGTCTGTAAATGAGTTTTGAATGGCTAGGTGTCCATCATTACTCTTAAATAAATATGTGTACTAATTTGTAACACATTTGGAGGTCTAGGTCAATGGGAAATCAAAAATTTCACATCTATGTGCCTTGTTTTTATGAATAGTGACTTTAATAAGCTAGTTTGTAACATGTTGTTACAAGTAATTAAATGGGTCAATAAAGACCAAACTATCTCTAAATAAATGATGGGGGCCGGTTTTTATTAAGGTGAGTCACCACCATGTAAAAATCAAATAAGGAAGGAAGGGTAGGAAGGTAAAAAGGAAGAAAGTTACCTTTTAACATGTAAATATCTTCTAAAAGCAACTCACTTATTTCATTATCTCATTCCCTTCTTCATTTCACACGGTTGCAAGCTCTCTTCAACCTCTCTTCATTCTCCATTTACGTTTGCAATAATACACACCAAGACTCCATCTTTGACCACATGTAACTCCTAGCTCCATGGTCCAAATTCAATTTCGTGACCACCGTTCTTCTAGTTGGAGCAAGCTCTACACTTCTATCTTTTCAAAACTTCAAAAGCTCCATTTCGGTGCCATGGAGATTCACCATTGAAGGAGCTTGACCACATCTTTTTACACCTTGTTGTTCTCCTTTGCTTCAAGGTAAGGAAACTCAAAGAAAAATGAGGTTTCCCCCATGTTTTTGTGCTGTCCGAAAATACACCATTAATGGTGTCTTTTCTTGTTCTTTCATAGCTCATTCCAACCTTTCATGGACTAGGTGGAGTCCTCTCTTGGTATATATTCAAACTCTCTTCAAGATCTAAGGTAAAACAACTACCCTTATGTGTTAAGACAATATGTATAACCTAGGGTTTGTAAGTAAGTTTAAGCATGAAGCTTGAATGCTCATTGGTTGTACTTGTGTGTTGGTTAGAACATTGGCAAGTAACCAAGTGCTCTTGCCGATTTCCAAACAAGGAAGAACAAGAATGTTCAAGTAAAAATCTGGAAGGAAAGAGGTAAACAAACTATCTCAATATGATTTAAATGCCAATGGTAAATGAGCTAGTGTAATGCTCTCAAGAGATTATTAAGGGAATATGTTTTGTTGGGTGTATTTGCAGGTCAAAGGCAATATATACTTGTGGAAATTCAGTGTTTAAGGTTTAAGCAGTTTAAGGGCCTAAGTGCCAAGCAATTTAAGTTATGCACTATATTGTGTTGTGGTGTAATTTGGTGAAGGTTTGTGTGTGATGGTGTTCTTGATGGATTTAGGTGATCTTGAATGTTTAAGGGTGAAACTATGAGTTTTGGAATGATGATATGCTAAGAGAACCTATGGCGAAAATTTGTAAAATGAATAAGGAGTCTTAAGTGTTTAAGTGAACTTTGGTGAACTAGGAAATGTAAGGGATGGGTAAATGTTTTGCTAAGGAAGAAAACATGCATTAACGTGTTCTAAGGTGCTACAAGGACTTAGGCATTATCTTGGAAGTTTTAGAAATCTAATGGGTTTCTTAGGATGTGTTCAAGTCTTGGAGAAATTGGTTTAAGGTTTAGGTAATGTTGGTAAAATGTATAAGAAAATTGGGTAACAAGTTGGACAATGTTTTAAGGTGAATCGAAGTGGTATTTTGGCATTAGAATATACCTAAGATCATATGGTAAGTTTATACAATTAATGGAGGTGGAGAACTAAGGCAACAACACTTGAAAAATGCAATTTTAACAATTCTGTAGGTTTGGTCCGGGACCTAGGTTATGGTTCAAGTCCCGGACTATGCATGAAAATAGGCCGAGAGTGCACCATGGTTTTGGTCCGGGACTTGGGGTGAGTACAAGGTCCCGGACCACCCTATGAAATACGCCGAAGATTTTAAGTAAGTGCTGGTCCGGGACTTAAGGTAAGGACCAAGTCCCGGACCACTCTAAAATTGTTGTTTAAGGTTGGAAAATGGTGTCTAATGATGGGGATTGATGGATAATGATGTTGTAAGGTTGTTAAGGACATGTTTGGTGAGTTATAATGACAATTTGGTGGGTGAGAAGTTGGGATAAAATGTGAGAGTAAAACAAGTTAAAAATGTAAAGGTATTTAACTAGTTAAACGGGGTTAACCATAGTCATTCGGCGTTACACAAACATGTTACCCCGATGTTAATGAAGGTAACTTTAATGTACCAGTTGTTCGAGAATTGTTCGAGGAACGTAAGTGGACATGGTGGAGTGGACTCCGGAGACAGGTATGGTTTTCTTGCAACCTGTGTCCTACCGGATTACACCGGCTTGTATGCCAATTTGTTTTTCTGAGTGTTTGCCACCTTGTAAGATCAAAACATGTAACGAGTTTATAGTAATTCATTTATGTGGCGTAATAGGTCCCGATACCGTTTAACCTCAAATAGGTGTTAAACCTTAGCTAACCAAATCTAGGTACACAGGAGATATCGGTATTCGGATTTAACGACCCAAACCTTGGGAACGTTCTAACCCGGCTATGCGTGAGTTAGTTTGTGTGATGGTATTATGTGCAAGTGTGTGAACCTCCCTTGCGTGTTAACTCGGTTTAATACCGTGGTGTGTGGATGTGATAGGTTCCATAATGGAGCCTTAACTACTTAACTATAAGTATATGTGTACTAATGGGGGGTGAGGAGTCCGGTCATGTTCCGGCCACGCGTGTGATGACGGGAGTCGATGTCATACCCGGTTCGACTCTCTTGGTGTATGTTAGGTTGTTTACTCATTGGGTTTCCAATCTTCCCTTTAGCTTAGCCAAAGCTATGTTACTGACTCACGTCGGTTTTCTGGGGCATACAATGTTCGGTGTGCTTGGTTTACTGTACCCGACGCACCTTGGTGTTAAGTTATCTGTTCATTTAAAGAAACGGTAGCAAGTCATGGAACGAGCTTATCATGAGTTTGGCAACATTCTCTAGGCTCTAAAGTGAACTAATTATGGTTGGGTTGGTTCCTTAAGAGAACCGTACCCGTTGTACTAGTGTTATGGATGTATTGCAATTCCTATTCGGTGTGAAGTTATATGTGGTAAATTGTGGATATGTGGATTATGGTTATGAATTCAGGTTTTAATAAGAAGCGTTTAAGGATAACCCGATTAATGGGTAAATGTCGTCTGTTAAGGAAGTAACTCCATTAAGAGGAGAGTCACTCTAGGGTTAAAGGAAACAATGTTGATTTGTTATGTGTGGATGTATGGATGTGTTGGGTGTTTGTTGAGCCCTATAGCTGGGCGTATGCAATGTGTTGGGTGTTTATGGTTTACATGCAGGATTTAAATATAATCAACAGCATGCTAAGACGACAATTAGTTGTGCGTGGCCCGGTAGCATGCGGGCTGCGGGATTACCATACCAGCAAAGGTGCTGAGCCCCTCGGGGGCCACCCTTTTCTCCTTTTTCTATTTCAGGTACAAGGAGCTGGAAGCCGTTCGAGAGTAGGACGGGGTAGACGTTTGCACATTGGTAGCCCTTTGATGGTGTGTGTATTATAGGTGTAGTAAGACCGAATTTGTTATCGGCACTGGTTAATAAATACTCGGTACAGTGGGGGATGTATATGTAAATAATTGTTGGAAATGGAATCAGGATTGTATGGTGTAGTTGCTCGGGGATCTAGTCCATCAGACCGATATAATATGTATGTATTAGCCTTGTTAGCCACGTGGGTGGTTAACGGCGTGTAACACCAACGGATTAATGTGATGGTTTATGTTTCCGCTGCAGATGGTTATAAAGTGCGACGTTGTGGATGGGGTGTTACAGTAATGCACCATTGTAAGGTGAATTTTCGGCCACACACTAAAACAAGAGGAAATGTTGTTTTTCTTTGATTTTCCTTACCTTGAAGCAAAGGAGAATGTCAAGGCATGAAAAGGTGAGCTCAAGCTCCTTCAATGGAGAATCTTCATGGCACCAAAATGGAGTTCTTGAAGATTTGAAAAAGAGAAGTGTAGAGCTTGACCTAACTAAGACAAATATGGTCTTGGAATTTGATTTGGTGCATGGAGCTAGAAGTTACAAGCATTCAAAGAAGGAGAATGGTATATGTGTTATACCCAAAATTTCAACCCCCCCGGAGTAGTCTCTAAGGCATACGTGTTACAAAGGGCAAAAGGGGTCAAAAAGCACCAAGGCGGGATTTTCCAAGGACATTATCGGGATTTTCTATTTTTATATGACTTGTTCATTATCTCCAAACACTTCCAAATATCATAGTCATTATGAAAGGTATTTCATGATTCTCTGATAATATTTATTCTAGAAATTTAGCTTTTAATTCATATTATAAGCTAATTTCTTTAATAATTAACACATGAAATAACCTCAAAATAGAAATAAAAGGGTTTTCAAAATTAAAATAAAATTGTCACATGGTTAGCATGACTACACACAGTCATAAACCTGAAATTATTTTATTTGGAACCTTATCCCAAAATTTAAAAGAGAAATTCAATCATTTTTGCAATTTTCTCTCTCCTCTGGAAAATATCGAAATCAAAACAAAATGTCATGAAATTTTAACACAAGATAGAGGGTGATTATTAGAGAATAATGCCGTTGGAATTTCGTTATTTCGACTTTCCAATAGTAAGTTATGAATTATGGGAGGTTCCAGATTGTAATATTTTTATCTAATTGGTTATTTATCGAAATAACCTGATTCCAACTCTCAAAATTCCTAAAAATCTTTTTTCTTTGGTTAAAATTTCGGAATTTTTATCAACCTGTAGCACGTTTTAAAAAATCAGATTCTCTTAGAGCACAAAATCAAGGTTTTAGATAAAAATCTTGTTCTATCAACTTGGCCATGCTTTTTCTATAAAAGGCCTTCCAAAAAACGACCTAGGGCAGAGTAGATCATCCCCAAAGTCAGAGAACTCAGCCGTCAACCTACTTCCAACGTTTTTGCAACCCCGAGCCTCGAATCTATACCGAAATCATCCCGAAATCACCAAATAACACATTCCTTCTTCTCCCATTGAGATTCCTAGCACCAAAACACAGAAAATACAGAAGCAAACCGTGGCTAACAATACAAGGAAGAAGGAGCCAGAAGCTTGGGTCAAAGTCGAACCGGATCGGCCACCAACGAGGCTTTCAGAGATTCCCGACGTGAAGGAACAACAAGTTTTCGAAATCAAAACAGGGTAAAAACCAAATTCTCTAACCCTTCTGGTCTAAATACACTTCTGGTTGAAATTGCTAACCGAATTGACTTTTCTTTGCTTCTGAATTAAGGTTTGTTTGTTTTCTGTCCACTAACTTGTTCAATAAGTTTCGTCCTTAATTCGTAGTCAAATTGAAAACTTTTGATCACTAACATGTTTAGAATCTTTCAGGCTACGTACCCATAAATTTTGAGCCAAAAACACCGCCGGGAACAGCCTTAACGCCGCCGTCCGAGGTCGGTCCGCACCCACGGACGCTATGTCCGGGGTCCCGGACGCTCTGTCCGAAAGCCGGACGCCCCCGGACGGTGGCGGGATATTTTTATTTTCAAAAGTTAGGGTTTTATAAAACATGTCCGGGCCCACGGACGTCCTGTCCGTGGCCCCGGACTTTTCAAAATCTCGTTTCTGTTTAAATTTGACTTTTTTGTGTAATTAGGTTAACTGGGGTCCGTGGGTTCGGACATTAGGTCCGTGGCCACGGACGGAATAAAATTTGACCTAATTCTGCCTCCGAAACCCTAGTTTAGGTAACTTTCAATTTCACTTTAATTTTCTGTCAAAAAACATTAAAAAATAAAAAAAACAGAAGCGCGCACCTAGGTTAAAAACAACTTTGTAGAAAGCCGTAAACGAACCAAGTAGAGGAAAAACGACCTAGGAAGGGTAATGAAAGTAATTGAACCCTAATTAAGTCGAATATCAAGCCCCCGAACCCGAACTCTCCTTTCCTAATTTGATCTAGGTTAAAATTAGGTGGCGACTCGTAATAGGTTCCAGTGAGCTAGCTTAGGTTTAATAATTATTGTTTATGACATAGTTATTAATCTTAGGCTATAAGTGGACCTAAAACCCGATTAGATCCCAATCAAGTTTCCACATAGGATAGGGTTTAAAATCGAGGCTCACAGACTGGCGACTCTGCTGGGGACGAATTCTTAACTTTAACCTGTTTAATTTTAAGAAAGAGGGCTTAACTTGAAAAATTGTTTATTTATGGCTTTATTACTTTGTTTGTTTACTTTCGTGCGCACTTTAAATTTTTGCACCCCTGCATCATATGAGAGCGAGGGCCCACACAAACCAGTTTCACCCCGGGACCCATCTAGGGTCCCCTGTCTGGGACTCACACCTTTTAGGTGATGTGAATAAGCGGGGGAAAAGAGGAGGATGTCGTCTAACCACATCCCCTTAATACCTGGGCTTTAGCCCCAAGCGTTTTCCTGGCAGTGTCCTTACCAAGCCCATTGTTTGGTTAGTCAAAGACCCGGCCGTAGACGCACACCTTCAGGTGATGTGAAAAAAGTGGGGAAGCCCAAAGAGAATAGCGTGCAAGCCCTATTCCTTTGTGGTGACCTGGGCCCAAGCCCCAAGCACCTCTCCGGATCGATCCATACCCGGTTGAATTTAAACATCTAGTGAGGACATGTTGAATTTGTGTGAGCCCTGTTTGCTTGTATGATCGGTCCATTACCTAGCCTAGAGGTTGATAGGAACTTCTCCTACATTAACCTAGCCCAACCCGAATTGGCGGCTCTACTTGTTTGCGGCCCAGAGGTCCTGTTTGGTTTAATATGTGAGTCGTTCGGGCTTCAGCCCAAAAGCTTAGACTTAGGTGATTTCTCTTCTGGCCCAATTTGAATTATCCAATTAGTTCTAGGCCCAAAAAAGAAAATCCACATGAACTTGAAATAACTGTGAAATAAAATCTTTTTCGGTTTAGCAACCATCTTCTCTGGCCCAAAGAAAGTTAGGCTCATTTGTGATTTAGGGACCACTCCAGCCCATGTGCTTTGCTCTAGGCCCAAACACATTCCGGCCCAAGGGCTCATTCTAATCTAGGCAGACTTCTTATTCGGGCCCTGGCCCAAAACCCTAGATCTAGGTGTCACCTCTCAGGCCCAATCAAAGCCATCTGTTTACATTTCAGTCCAAATTCCAGTTCATAGCCTGAGAGATACTTCACAGCCCAAGCACCTCATTTTCTGGGTATCTTGGCCCACTTGCTTTCAGCCTAAGCCTGTTTCGATCTACCTTGTGAAGTGTCATTATCACCTTAGTGTCTTTCAACCCACTTCCTCTTGTTAGCTAATAATGGACTTCTTGGAAACAGGCAAGCCCGAATCCAATATGGCAGAAGGAGGAAATCCGATCAACACCGAGGCCCAGTTGGCCGCTGTGCTGCAAGGGTACAAGGTCTTGGAGTCCATTGTCGAGGAACTGAGGAGTAAGGCTAATCTCCAGGAGACAAATCAGCACACTCTGGAAAAGCTTGTGGATGAAAATCTTAATCGTAGTTACATCGAGATTGACTCTGTTAGGGCCCAAGATCCTCAAACACGTATGGGGAAGGATGTTCCTGACAACCAGCTAGCTGCAGAGGTCAAAAGGGTTTTGAAAAGGATTGAGCGCATAGAGAAAACCAACAAACCAGCTGGCTTCGATTATTTCTCCACGGCGTCGTATCCCGAAGTTGATCTTCCCCTAAAGCTGAAGCTGCCTGCACTCGCTTTGTACAAGGGTTCCTCGGATCCACAGATTCACTTGGCTATGTTCGACCGAGAAATGTCCATCTTGGGGCTCAACGATATGCAAAAAGCCAAAGTTTTCGCACGCTATCTAGACGAGACTCCTCAGCGTTGGTATCTCACTCAGAAGATGAATACCAAAACCTACGAGGAGGTTTGCGAGGCTTTCCTAAATCATTTCGAGTATGCTAAGAACCTCGAGGTCACCAGAATCGATCTGGCAGGAACTCGACAGAAAGACGGTGAGTCCATGTCTGACTTCATCAAGCGTTGGAGGAGAAAGGCTGCAGCCATGCCTACCAGAATGGACGAGCAGGAGCAAATCCGCATGATAATTGAGAACATGCGAAAACAACACAACCATGAGCTAAAATTTATGTACTTTCCGAGTTTGGACATGTTGATGGGACAAGTCGGTATTCTAGAGGAAAGGATTCATAAGGAAGGTTTGGAGCTTGAGTGCTCAAGAAACTCCGGCAGTGGCTCCAAATTATCTAAGCCAGGACCAGAAAAGGCTTATCTTCAGACAGTAGCTTGCGCTCAAAGCAGTTTCCCAGAAGTGAATATGGTTCTACGACCTAGATCTCCGCATCAAAACCTTAGGACAGTACCCTTACCACGCCGGGACTCATCGCAAAGGGAGTTCACCAACATTGGCCGAGCACCAAGTCAGGCGTTTGAAGAGCTTCAGAAGAGAAACCTGCTACAGCCCCTGGCCCCTCGGCCAGGAACCACTCATTTGGGGAGGCATCTTAATCAATTTTGCCACTACCATCAGTTGCCTGGCCATTATGCTGACAATTGCCGAGCATTGAAGCACAAGATTCAAGACCTCCTCGAGCAAGGAGTCCAATTTTTCTAAGTGTGCAGATCATTTCCTTGCATCTTCAAATTTTCCTAGTAGCTTATTAGTTAGTTTTCAGTCACCTCTGATTGTAATCTTTACGTTTCTTTCATGATTCATAAATAAAATCATAGTTCCATTTTCACAACTCCTGTACAAACCATTTTTCATTCATCGAAAAAAGAAGGAAAACAAAATAGTTTTTTTTTAAGGAAAAGGATCACGAAGCAATCATTTTCTGACTATGCAATGGAACGGCTTGTCTCTTGTTTCTAAAAATTTGAACATGCCTAACCAAACACCACAACTCACCCTATAATATCCAAACAACCCACAAAGAGGTTCAAAGTCCACATCTATCGAATTGTTGTCACAAACCCCAAATCAATACTGGGGGCAATCTAAGTTTAAGTTCGTCGTCTTTTATCTTTTGTTTAAATGTGCGAACGAGTTTCCAAGTGAAAATCTCACGAGAGTGTCTTGAGTGGGAAAACCATGAGTGAACGAGCGTGTCATTTTTACACGACTCTGGTAAGACCACATTCAAAGGTGAGATAAATGGCATAACTCTGACCGAAGGAGATAATTTGTAAATTTACTCTTAGATCTGCGAAAAGTAACAAAGAGCGGATACACAACTATCAGGAATGACGAAGCACCTAGGTACAGCACCACATAGCCAAAAAACTTGTGAACCCTGACATTAAACCCTAGGCACCCCCGCTGAGCCTTTCATATATCCCTTTTCGATAATATGAACACCACAAAATAACCCAGCCAATGATGAATGCCCGACCCGGTGGCCAAAGGAAGCAAGGAGCCCGACTCTCGGATAACATTATCATCAGTCCGAAGAAGCAATGCCGCTATCAGCATGACGAAGTGATCCGTAAATGGTCCCAGAGTGACACAGGATCAAAAGAGCTCACATCAAAACAGCTCTCGAAGCCCAAAACCGGGAAACACAAGAACCCCAAAGGCAAAGTCAAGAAAGGATAAAACAAAAAGGCGAACCCAAAGTGCCTCGAAGAAGTCCAAATGACAAAAAAAGAAATGGTGTAAAGGACAACTCCAAAAGTCCAGGTCCAGAAGCTCAAAACCAACGTCAACATAAAGCAGTTAGACGACTTCAAGACAAGGAAGATGAATCTGAGAGAAGACGCAAGTTGCAGCTTTGGTCACCCATTTAAGCTCCACATACCTCAAATATCCCTCCATGATCCCGTCGTCTTTCATCACACCCTATGGCCACGTTATAAGCTTTAAAGACTTCCGACTTGATAGTTGTGTGTCCAGTCACGTGAAAGTAACAGATCAAATGCGTAAATCCATCAAATATTGAATTCAATGGTTTAGAAGTTATGACCATGAGCGAGAAATGAGTGCAAACACCGACCACATCAGTGTAGGTTAGGGAGCACCACATCAAAGCATAAGCCTCGACCCTGTGAGGGTGAGACTTGTTCGCATGTTTAATTAAAGAAAATACTGGGGGCAATCGATCGTCTCGATCGATTGCCATGAACTCTAGCTCAGATTGTCCTAAGGAAAAAATACTGGGGGCAATTGTTGGTTCCAACAATTGCCATGTCAGCACCAATTAAAACCCAAAGCTCGAGCACCACCATCCCACCACAGGCACACATAAGCCCTACCACCACACACACACTCTCAAACTCGTCATTGGCCTTACCTCCACAAAAACATCAGGCCCGTCATAACCCTGACCTCCATCCAAAATCACAACCCAATCCTGAACACCGGCAAAAGCCTTCAGCACCACAACAAACACCACACACTTCCACCAATGGCATGTTCATTTTTCAAGAAGCAAATTGCAGATTTGAAATTTTTAGTCAGGAAATGATCATTTCACTTTCCTTTTTCAGCAGGGTTTTTCACAAGCATTGCCAAGTTCGGCACCTTTTCCAACAGTTTCCTGTTTTGAACGAGTATCTTTCATATATCTTGATTGCATACATCTTATCATCATTGCCATGTTTGGCACTCCAGTAATCAGTTCTCATCATTTGCACGAGACCATTATCTTCCTAACTCATTTTTAGTTCGAGACCCAAAACAGTGCGAGGCCCTGCAGTTTCCTCATTCAGTACGAGACCTAGCATCTTCATTCAGTGCGAGACCCATCATTTTCAAGACTTTAGTACAACTCTTCATTCAGTGCGACCGAATCAGTGCAGAATCAGCTTTTCTCATCCATTTAGTACGAGACTTCAGTGCGAGACCAAGCATCTTCATCAGTGCGAGACCATCATCTTCATCAGTGCGAGACCCATCATCTTCATCAGTGCGAGACCCATCATCTTCATCAGTGCGAGACCCATCATCTTCATCAGTGCGAGACCTATCATCTTCATCAGTGCGAGACCTATCGTCATCATCCAGTGCGAGACCAGTACGAGACCTAGTATCACCTTCAGTGCGAGACTAGTACGAGACAGAGCGTGATCTAAGTTGGCGGGGCAGAGGCAATAAGTCCCCATCTTCATGTCAACTTCTTGGGAGAACAACTAGTGGGCAGTGGCAATAAGTCCCCTTGGTAATCTAGAAGTTATCCCTGCACACCGGCTTGGGGGGCGATGGCAATAAGTCCACATTGGGTCCAGCCAGGAGCATCGGCACGGGTTTCGGTCCCCAGAAGCATCCGAGCATCATCAACATCATCAATATCATCAGCATCATCATCAACATCATCAACATCATCAATATCATTAGCATCATTAGCTAGCATATCAGCATTCCTACATCTACACATTATTTAGCTTTCATCATCTTCAGGTAGTCAACGCCTTAGAATAGCTTGACATCATTTCATTTTTAGGTAGTCAACGCCTTAGAATCGATTGACATTTATTTCATCATTTCATTTTTAGGTAGTCAGCGCCTTAGAATAGCTCGACACAATCTACATGTAGGGTCTTTTAAGATCCAAAATTTTGGGGTATCACTCAGGCATCAACTAGTCTTCTCATCTTCATTACAAAGCCTAGTTGACGGGGGGCAATCTGTTATACCCAAAATTTCAACCCCCCCGGAGTAGTCTCTAAGGCATACGTGTTACAAAGGGCAAAAGGGGTCAAAAAGCACCAAAGCGGGATTTTCCAAGGACATTATCGGGATTTTCTATTTTTTATGACTTGTTCATTATCTCCAAACACTTCCAAATATCATAGTCATTATGAAAGGTATTTCATGATTCTCTGATAATATTTATTCTAGAAATTTAGCTTTTAATTCATATTATAAGCTAATTTCTTTAATAATTAACACATGAAATAGCCTCAAAATAGAAAATTAAAAGTTTTCCAAAATTAAAATAAAATTGTCACATGGTTAGCATGACTACATACTGTCATAAACCTGAAATTATTTTATTTGGAACCTTATCCCAAAATTTAAAAGAGAAATTCAATCATTTTTGCAATTTTCTCCCTCCTCTGGAAAATATCGAAATCAAAACAAAATGTCATGAAATTTTAACACAAGATAGAGGATGATTATTAGAGAATAATGCCGTTGGAATTTTGTTATTTCGACTTTCCAATAGTAAGTTATGAATTATGGGAGGTTCCAGATTGTAACATTTTTATCTAATTGGTTATTTATCGAAATAACCTGATTCCAACTCTCAAAATTCCTAAAAATCTTCTTTTATCTTTGGTTAAAATTTCGGAATTTTTATCAACCTGTAGCACGTTTTAAAAAATCAGATTCTCTTAGAGCACAAAATCAAGGTTTTAGATAAAAATCTTGTTCTATCAACTTGGCCATGCTTTTTCTATAAAAGGCCTTCCAAAAAAGACCTAGGGCAGAGTAGATCATCCCCAAGTCAGAGAACTCAGCCGTCAACCTACTTCCAACGTTTTGCAACCCCGAGCCTCGAATCTATACCGAAATCATCCCGAAATCACCAAATAACAAATTCCTTCTTCTCCATTGAGATTCCTAGCACCAAAAACAGAAAATACAGAAGCAAACGTGGTAACAATACAAGGAAGAAGGAGCCAGAAAGCTTGGGTCAAGTCGAACCGGACGGCCACCAACGAGGCTTTCAGAGATTCCCGACGTGAAGGAACAACAAGTTTTCGAAATCAAAACAGGGTAAAAACCAAATTCTCTAACCCTTCTGGTCTAAATAACACTTCTGGTTGAAATTGCTAACCGAATTGACTTTTCTTGCTTCTGAATTAAGGTTTGTTTGTGTTTCTGTCCACTAACTTGTTTAATAAGTTTCGTCCTTAATTCGTAGTCAAATTGAAAACTTTTGATCACTAACATGTTTAGAATCTTTCAGGCTACATACCCATAAATTTTGAGCCAAAAACACCGCCGGGAACAGCCTTAACGCCGCCGTCCGAGGTCGGTCCGCACCCACGGACGCTATGTCCGGGGTCCCGGACGCTCTGTCCGAAAGCCGGACGCCCCCGGACGGTGGCGGGATATTTTTATTTTCAAAGTTAGGGTTTTATAAAACATGTCCGGGCCCACGGACGTCCTGTCCGTGGCCCCGGACTTTTCAAAATCTCGTTTCTGTTTAAATTTGACTTTTTTTGTGTAATTAGGTTAACTGGGGTCCGTGGGTTCGGACATTAGGTCCGTGGCCACGGGCGGATAAAAATTTGACCTATTTCTGCCTCCGAAACCCTAGTTTAGGTAACTTTCAATTTCACTTTAATTTTCTGTCAAAAACATTAAAATAAAAAAACAGAAGCGCGCACCTAGGTTAAAAACAACTTTGTAGAAAGCCGTAAACGAACCAAGTAGAGGAAAAACGACCTAGGAGGGGTAATGAAAGTAATTTGAACCCTAAATAAGTCGAATATCAAGCCCCCGAACCCGAACTCTCCTTTCCTAATTGATCTAGGTAAAAATTAGGTGGCGACCATGATAGGTTCCAGTGAGCTAGCTTAGGTTTTAATAATTATTGTTTTATGACATAGTTATTAATCTTAGGTTATAAGTGGACCTAAAACCCGACTAGATCCCAATCAACTCTATTCAACATAGGATAGGGTTTAAAATCGAGGCTCACAATATGGGCTGTAGCAAAACGAGATGGAAAAGGGAGGATGAGGTTGGAGACGGTGGGAACCAAGAAGAAAAGAAGATAAAGTGAGGAGAGAGGTTTAGTTTGGAGATATTTATGTTATAAGGCATAAAGTAACTTTTCACTTTATTCTTTCTTCTTTTCTTTATTGCTAGCCAAGTGTGATGACTCACACACTAAAAACCGTGACCCCCTTCATATATAGATACTTATGGTCTTTGTTGACCATTTAACTAATTAAAGTTGACTTAAGTCAAAACTAGCACTATTTGGGCACTATTCACAAACTAAGGCACATATTTGTGAAATTTTTGATTTCCCATTGATTTAGACTTCTAAATGTGATACTATATAGTACACATGTTAATTAAAGAGTAATGATGGACATTTAGCCATTCAAAACTCATTTACAAGACAATTTTCCAAAAACGTGCTTTAAGACTCCTTAAAGCACTTTTTGTGTTTTAACTTGTTTTCAAGCTTGGTTTTCTTTAGTAATTGATTTAATATGTCCATTAACATATTTATAAAGTATAGGTATGACCTTTAGGCCTTATACAAATTTATCCCAAGCTTAGAGCACATTTTTGCTCTTATTGACTTTAAGGTATTTATTTGTGTTTTATTTGGTTTAATTGTCTACCAAGGTTTCCTAAGGACTTAATTAGCCTTATTAAATCATAATTGAATATTACTAAGTCTTGGTAGGCTCTTTGGGTCCTAACCAAGTTCACTCCTAGCTTAGAGCATGTTTTTGCTCGAACTGCATCTTAGTGCTTTATTGCATTTTACTACGGTTTAAGTTGTTCACTGATGTTTCTAAGGCACTTTTTTGCCTTTACATACCATAGTTTAGTATTTAAACAATATATCAGGGTTTGGGGTATTTCAATCTACCCCCCTTAAAAGAACTTCGTCCTCGAAGTTCATACTTCCCACACATCATTTGATTAGAATACGGGGATTACTTATAGCAATAAAACTCCCATAACCAAACACACTTTACATCACAACCTCGGACTTAATGGTCCGGGTAACATATTCACATCCATACATAACATAACATACTCACATGATAACCTCGGACTCAATGGTCCGGGTATCTTAACAACACTTACACATACATAACAACCCCTTTGACTCACTGGTCTTGGGTAACATAACAACATTAGACACATAGGTCTTGATAACATAACAGTCTTTAGACACATAGGTCTATATAACACTACAACATTTAGACTCATAGGTCCTGATAACATACACTTTAGGAACTCAAGGTCAAAATAATATTTATTACACATACCACACAACATGTCTTAGCATGTATAGCAATCAAAAATATCTTTGATATACACTGTTATCCCGCAGAACCCGGTCGCGATGGACGCCTTCCGTCCCCGTGCCTTTGGGAGATCAAAACTATCACTTAAATTTAAAATTTTTCCTTGTGAGGTTAAGTAAGAAGACTTTAATTATATAAAGTATCTATCAACGTTTTATAAATACCAATTGAAAATCCTTTTGAAAACACACACAACTCCAAGTCCAACTTAAGCTCTTTGCTTCTTTTCTTAGCGTGGTTATTTGTGACCACTTATAGGGAGTTTCAAGAGTCATCCAACCCTGATGTGATCAGCATCAGTGTTGAACTATCCTTCCACCCCAATTTGTGTTCGGCTTCCCTTGATCACATGCAAATCAAGTTCCACCTCCCACTTCATTTTCAAGCATCAATTAAATCACTCATTTCCAATTTTCTATCTTTTAAATCATTCTAGTCATGATCATAACATCTCCAAGGTATAGAACTTCGTCTATCAGTTATTTCCATTCACTTTAATGTTGTTACCTAGGGAATCTTATTCTCACTAGGTTCTATATCGGTTTCATAACCTTTCATGAATCACTATATAGTATATATTACACATATATTTTATCAAAATACACACACAATTTCACATTTATACACTGTCGGGGTTTGTTCCCCCGGGAGTTTCTCCACTCCCCACACTTGTATTATTAACAAATAAACACACTTATCACAATGGTATTCGCATCTTCAGTGCGTAATTATCACAATTAAACCATGAATGAATGTGTATGTTTACGTAACACACACACCAATCATCAAAACAATAATTTTGTGCTATGCACAATATAAGTCACATACACTACGTACTCTTGTACGGTAATATACACTAAGTGGTTTGCGCTCTACCCCCCTTAAAAGGGATTACGCCCACGTAATCAATCACTAAACATTGGCTTAAAATGTTCTGCCGTCGTGAAGTGTTTTAACTTCCACGGTCTATTACACAATGGATTCTGATTAGAGGATCTTAACCATATTGGCGGTTTAGTTCCTAAACCAAGAATTCTCATTGGAGTTTGTTTAAACTCTTAGTTGGTTTCGATTCTGGCCTGTTAGGCTTCTAGGCGTTAATAATTAGCCATCCACTCATGTTCACCATGTACATTCAACACTTGGATCACTGGCTCACTAGTTTCTGCTGCGAAACTCTAGTAACTGTAGAGCTTAATTGCCCCATTTGTTATTCGTACTGTATTGTACATCCCCAATTGTCACCTTCATCTTGGTAACAATGGTTTCTCAACCGACGCGTGGTATCTCTTACCGTTAGCGAATTCGGTGAGTTATACACTTTCTATCCACTTCCATAACAACTTACTGTGTATACAGCTATGTATTTCACAATGATTGACTTGTTTCCTTCCGACTTATTGTCGGTTGAGATTGAGCTACTACCTAGTATGTAGTGCTCTCTCAGCTATTTACAACATTTGTGGTATATTCCATACCGCTATTTGGCAGTTAGTGCTACTGTAGTCACTTACTGTTAATCATGTCTCCACATTTGGTTTTGTACAAGTACTCTTTTATTGGTGTGGTCTTGCATTTCCTATGCATCGGCCATTATAACATTATTCCTCCACAATTAACATGTTTCCAATTCCTAGCTATCCCACTCGATCATTACTGCGCAAGTGCAATACCAAGACACTCAGTCATACAGAGTGCAGAGGCGTAAACTCTTGACAGTAAATCCCTTATGTGATTCGCCATGGAATTCACACTGAGTTCCTTATCACATAGTACCGACCATTAGCTTATTGCCCAGTCTGTGTATCATCACTTGCTTGCATGTCCATTGAGTTTTACCCACAACTGGTCTTATCCGCCACATCACTTATACAACGGTCGCTTACTGCGCACCGTACTTATTGTATAACATTAACTTACATCGTATTTACTGTCACATTAACTTCCACGCATATACTTATATCATTCGTATTATGGTTCATCCTCATTTGGATGACTACTGAATGCTCCTTGAGCATCGATCATTCGAGTCACAAGCCGGCATTATTCAGCTCGGTGTTTCACTTTATACACACATACTATTAAGCTAACTGCTCTTTTTCAGTAATAACGTCGTCCATCCTTAACATATTTCTTGAACTTGCTTCACATAACTACCGCTCCTGCGGTCTCACGACATCGAGAGGTATCCCCACTCTTAATGCAGTGGTTCGTTTACCACTCTATTCACTTATATTACATAAACTTCTGCAATTAATCAAACTTACATAACATATCTTGCTTGTGGCTTATAAGCCTTATCGTCTTGAGCTGCGCTCGTTGTAAGCTGTCCGCATTCATTTATTTCTCTGTGCAACATTTCATGATTTGGATATTATATTGGGCTCCATGACAAGTCGTTGCATCACGTTTCCTTTCATGGGATTCCCTTTAGGTTTGTCAGTCCGTCTCCTGACAACTTATGTCTAAACTGGGTGTTAGTTTCAACCCTTGTGTTTCTGTCATGTCATTTCGTGCAACAATTATTGATGCGAACACCCTCTAAGGATTGCTCCTGGGTGTTGCTACTGGTATATTCAGTTAGCCACGCCGTTTGCGTTCTTAACTGGTTTATTATCTCCTCCTGTGAAGATCAACCTTTCCTGGTAGTGTAGGTACTCATTCTGGGAGTTTCATCCCGTTCATTGTACATCAATGTGTCCACATTAGGCATCTGCCTTGCCACGCACAGGCTGGGTCTCCGTTCCAGCTATCATGTTTACTCCCCGGAATTCTTAAGACATGTGTAATGTCTTTATATAACAGTTAGTGCACTTCGCACCTCTTGACTCTTAAACATATCCTTGAAATGAATTCACTAATTCCTTTAGTCTAGTTATCTCAACTGGGTTCCTCTACTTCAACCATTCATGGTAATCCTTAGCTATTGTTTGACTTATACTGCTGACCGTAGAACGGAGTCGACTACTTCCCGTGTTTCGGACTCTACTCGTATACATATGTGGGGTACCATAATGATACATTGCTACCTACCCAACTAACCCATAAGTAGGTCTGTCAGGCCCACAAGCTCCTATCGGAGTGCGGTCGTCCCACAATTCAGTTGGTACACTCGTAGTGTCCGTCACACGCCTAGGTGAAGTATTCTGTTGTCAACTCCCTTATATTGTCCCCTGACAATATGCGTCCCGTGCTTCCCGAACTTAATCGAAGGAAAGTTTATCCACTGTTGTATCTTATCATCTGCCCTTGGTTTTACTGGTTTGGTTTAAAAGAAGGTTGGAAAGAAGTGTTGGTTTGAAAGAAAATTTGGTTTTGAAAAGAAAAGGGTTTGAATAAATCTGGGTTGAAAGAAGAATTTTCATGGTCTCACAACATCTTCTTACCTTAGCCAAGTCTAGCTTCTTGCTGACTGGTGTACTTACAATTACAGGGGTTAGGCTAACAGGCCCTTCCACTGTTATGACGATCACATTTAACCTTCTAGTACTTTACTAAGTACTTTGTAGTGGTTATAAATTTCCCGAACAGCCCTGTTATAGCAGCACTTGCTATGGCAAGTGCGCCATGCTAACTGGCTATCGGTTTAACACATACCAGTTGTGGTATTGTTTTTACCCATACTGTCATCAGTGGCCTTGTTGGCCCTCACTGATCTTACTGCCTTGATAATAACTCTTCTAGGTGACTTCTCACTGTCTTCATATGATAATCATTAACTAGGGTGTTTCCCATTCTGGAGACCCCTTTTTCTTAGTATTGTATTCTCTTTGTAGCCCGTTCCACGTATTTGTCGTGGTTACTGAGACTTGTCTCTTGTTTGGGCACTACGTTGTAGTTCCTTTGTCGGTTGGTATACCGTTGGTGTATTATTTAAAACTGTGGTTCCGTAGACACTCGTCTCGGGTTTATTAATCCATTTCTTGCCTGTTGCACGGTTGGTGCGTGCAAGCTGGTTATCCTCGACTGCTCGGCATGTCGACCCAGGTTGCTGGAAATTCTATTCTATACACAAGATTCTTCATTCTTCGCTATTAAATGCGGTTAACATTGTTCAGATGGAGACCGTCTCCGGGATTCCCAGTTTTCGGGATCTACCGTGTGACAGGTTCTCCGTACCTTTAGAGGTACTTAATAACAGCCAGATCGGGTATTCCCGAGTAAAAGAGGACTTCCATCTCTCTGGCGTTCTTTCCCAAGTTATCAAACAGGGATTGTGGAGGGTGGGATGGATATTGTAGGTTTCCAGTAGTCACTGGTAGTTCCTAACTAGCGTATCTCTCACGCTATCACTCAACCCTTAACCCAAAGTACTTAAATCCTAACTCGGTACTTCCTAAGCTCGGTAATTCAGTCATCAGAGCGATACTTCGCTCTGATACCACTTTTTGTAACACCCCATCCAACAACAAATACATAACAACAATCTGCAGCGGAATACACAACTCATCAAATAACTCAACTCGCTGGTGTTACACGCCGTTAACCACCCACGTGGCTAACAAGGCTAATACACATACATTGTACCGGTCTGATGGGCTAAATTCCCGAGCGACTACACATTACTATCCCTTTCCATTAACAACAACAACAACGTACACCTTTCAACTATACCGAGTATTTATAAACTGATGCCGACAACAATTTCGGTCTTACTACACCTACTGTATACATACACTTTAAATGATTACCCATGTACAACGACTACCCGTCCTACTCTCGAACGGCTTCCAGCACTTCGTACCTAAATAGGAAAAGAAGAGAAAGGGTGGCCCCCAAGGGGCTCAGCACCTTTGCTGGTATGGTAATCCCGCAGCCCACATGCTACCGGGCCACGCACAACTAATTGTCATCTTAGCATGCGGTTGATTATTTTTAAATCATGCATGCAACTGTAAACACACAACACATAATCATTTCGCCTCAACGGGCTCAACAAACGGATAATATATCCTTACTTAATAAGTCACTCAAGGTATTCAATATCCCTAGAGTGTTCCTCCTCTAATGGAGCTACTTCCTTAACAGACGACACTTACCCTTAAATCGGGTTAACCTTAAACGCCTCTTTTCTCAAACTGGGATTCATATCCATGATCCACATACTCCACATTTTACAACATATAACATACACTACATAACAACACTTAACAACACTTTGCACGTTTCCACGTGCACAACATAACACCGCAATAGATATTGCATCACAACAAAGATACATAACATAACGGGAATGGTCCTCTTAGGAACCGACCCAAACATTGTTAATACACTGGTGAGCCTAGAGAATGTTGCCAGTCTCATGATAAGCTCGTTACATAACTCGTTACCGTCTCGTTAAATGAACGGTTAACTTAACACAAGGTGTCTCGGATATAGTGATCCAAGCACACCGAAACAAACATAACATAGTATGCCCCTGTGGCCCGACGTGAGTCAGTAATAGCCTTGGTTAAGCTAAAGGGAAGGTTGGGAACCAAATTGGAAAACAACCATAACATACGGAGAGGATCGAACCTGCTATGACAACGACCCCCATACTCACACGCGTGGCCGGAACAGACCGGACTCCTCACTCCCCCCGTTAGCACTTGTCAGAAGTTCATCATTGAACTTAGTTAAACAATCACACATTGGGTTAAGTCTTGTTAGACACACACAAGGGAAGGGAGAGCCATACATTCACATACAAACATCACACACAAACATCACATATCCAACTCACGCATAGCCGTGGTTAGAACGTTCCTTAAGTCGGAAACGTTGTTACCGGATACCGTTCTCCTACGTTTACCTAATAGTGGTTAACTAGCCCTTCAAGCGCATTCGAGGTTACCGGTATCGGCACGTAAACATACAATAACAATAACGACTGTAAACTCGTTTCATGATTTATCTCATAACGTGGCAAACATACAGAAAAACACATTGGCATACAAGCCGGTGTAATCCGGTAGGACACAGGTTGCAAGAAAACCATACCTGTCACCGGAGTCCACTTTATCACGCCCACTTATGTTCCTCGAGCAATTCTCGAACAACTGATAACATTACATGTACTTTTATTAACATCGGGGTAGCATGATTATTTAATGTCTAATGCTTATAACTTTTCCCCGTTAACTTAGTTACATAACTTTACATTTTAACTTGTTTTACTTTTACATTTTGCTACAATTTTTCCCTCACCAAATTATCATTATAACTTACTTAACATGTCCTTAACAATCTTATAACATCATTACTTAACAATCCCCTCATTACATATCATTTTATAACCTTAACATTTAAATCATCTTACTTAACTTAATCTCTCAAGTCCATATATATTATCTTTCTAACCATCAATACTCTCTTAATGGCATACCACTAATACCACTTAACATTCTTAAAATTAATTTTTTTTTTAAGGTCCGACCGACCCACCGACCGACCCACCCCCTGGGTAGGTCGGCTGCAGAGAACATCCAACTTCACAGTTTCAGCCCGACCGACCCAGACTGGGGTCGGTCCCCTGGGTAGGTCGGCTGCAGAAACTTCCCATACATTGTCAAACTTTCTCCAAATTTTTCCTCAAGCCTCCTAATGTGTTCTAACATCATTTGGCACATCAAACACACCTTTAGCCATGTATTATACTCTTTAAATCACACACCAAGACCATCTTATCATTCACAAATTCCTTACAAGATCCTTAGCACTTGGAATGTTTCCTCCTTAAGATTTCCAAGTGGTATTTCACCAATATTGACCACTATACCAAGGTGTTTCCTCTACACCTTAACATCATCTCTCAAACTTCTTTTCTTACTAACTAAATCTCCTTTTTCACATCTCACCTAAACATCACTTCTTAATCACCTTAATACATGTTTTCTTCCCAAGTAAAACATTTGTCCACCTTTAACACTTCCTAGTTCACCAAAACTTACTTAAAACACTTAGAACTTCTTACACATTTCCCAAATTTGGCCATAGCTTCTCTTGCATATACTCACATCCAAACACTTAGGTTTTTTTTTACCTTATTTCATTCAAGAACACCTAAAATCCATCAAGAACTTCCTCACACACAAAACTTCACCAAATTTACACTACATCACAATATAGTGCATAAACTTAAATTGCTTGGCACTTAGGCCCTTAAATAGCATAAACCATAAACACTGAATTTCCACATTTAAATGCCTTCAACCTGCGAATACACACATCAATGCTCCCATGTCGTTTTAGTCCACCTTGTGGATAGTTTCCTAGCTCATTTTCCCATTGGCTCTTTAGGTTATTTATTAAGCAAATATAGCTCAATTCCCTAGTACAATAAACCACATTAAGAGAGGTTATTTACCTCTTTGTTTTTCCAAGTTTTCTCACTTGTTTTCTCTTGTTTTTCTTGATTGAAAATCGGCAAGGAGCTTTTATCACTTGTCAACCTTCTAACCAATATACATATAAGGGTAATGAGCATTAAGTTTAATACTCAAACTCATAATTAAACCCTAGGTTTACATAAGTGTCTTAAAACACTAAAATTGATGTTTACCTTTGGAATTTGAAAGAGAACTTGAACAAGTGGCAAGATAGGACTCCTCCTAGCCCTTTGAAGTTTGAATTAAGCTAAAAAGATAGCAAGGCAATGCACCATTGTAAGGTGAATTTTCGTCCACACACTAAAACAAGAGGAAATGTTGTTTTTCTTTGATTTTCCTTACCTTGAAGCAAAGGAGAATGTCAAGGCATGAAAAGGTGAGCTCAAGCTCCTTCAATGGAGAATCTTCATGCCACCAAAATGGAGTTCTTGAAGATTTGAAAAGAGAGAAGTGTAGCTTGACCTAACTAAGACAAATATGGTCTTGGAATTTGATTTGGTGCATGGAGCTAGAAGTTACAAGCATTCAAAGATGAGAATGGTATATGGCTGTAGCAAAACGAGATGGAGAAGGGATGATGAGGTTGGAGACGGTGGGAACCAAGAAGAAAAAGAGAAAGTGAGGAGAGAGGTTTAGTTTGGAGATATTTATGTTATAAGGCATAAAGTAACTTTTCACTTTATTCTTTCTTCTTTTCTTTATTTGCTAGCCAAGTGTGATGACTCACACACTAAAAACCGTGACCCCCTTCAATATATAAGATACTTATGGTCTTTGTTGACCATTTAACTAATTAAAGTTGACTTAAGTCAAAACTAGCACTATTTGGGCACTATTCACAAACTAAGGCACATATTTGTGAAATTTTTGATTTCCCATTGATTTAGACTTCTAAATGTGATACTATATAGTACACATGTTAATTAAAGAGTAATGATGGACATTTAGCCATTCAAAACTCATTTACAAGACAATTTTCCAAAAACGTGCTTTAAGACTCCTTAAAGCACTTTTTGTGTTTTAACTTGTTTTCAAGCTTGGTTTTCTTTAGTAATTGATTTAATATGTCCATTAACATATTTATAAAGTATAGGTATGACCTTTAGGCCTTATACAAATTTATCCCAAGCTTAGAGCACATTTTTGCTCTTATTGACTTTAAGGTATTTATTTGTGTTTTATTTGGTTTAATTGTCTACCAAGGTTTCCTAAGGACTTAATTAGCCTTATTAAATCATAATTGAATATTACTAAGTCTTGGTAGGCTCTTTGGGTCCTAACCAAGTTCACTCCTAGCTTAGAGCATGTTTTTGCTCGAACTGCATCTTAGTGCTTTATTGCATTTTACTACGGTTTAAGTTGTTCACTGATGTTTCTAAGGCACTTTTTTGCCTTTACATACCATAGTTTAGTATTTAAACATATATCAGGGTTTGGGGTATTTCAGTAAAGATCGCCTGTTAGACAAAATATCTTTCATAAATTTTGCATAAATAGGCATTTGTGTTAAGGCATCAGAAAAAGGAATGTTAATAGTTAATTTCTTAAAAATGTTAAGAAACTTTCCAAACTGGTCATCCAAATTCTTTTTCTTTAATCTATCAGGAAATGGGATTGGAATATCATATGAAACCTGTGACGGTTTAATAGTAAGGGATGCAGGAGACTCCTTCTCCTTGGGAATTGTTACGTCTTCTTTGTCAGATTTTTGTTCATCAGATTTCTTCTCATCTTCAGGGGCATTAGATATCAGCTCTTTCCCGCTTCTCAGGGTTATTGATTTTGCATGCTCCCTGGGGTTTGGATCAGTCTGGCTCGGGAGTGACCCTGTTGGTCTTTGAGCCAACTGTTGGGAAATCTGACCTATCTGTCTCTCTAAATTTGTGGTTATAGTAGCCTGATCAGCAACTTTGGCTTCTATCTCAGAAAACTTTGAGTTTATCGCCTGACCTTGTTTTAGAAGTTGATTCATCATGCCTTTCAGTTCGCCCATATCTCCCTGTGAGTTGGGTGGCTGCTCCTGTTGTCGGTTATACTGCGGTTATCGGTTTTGGTTGAATCCTTGGTTGCTCGACTGTGGATCATAATTCCTCCATGGTTGTTGATTGTTCCTCCAATTGTTTTGGTTGTAGGAGTTCGGATAAGGATTCGTTGGTCTATTGTTGATCAAATTTACCTCTTCAAGGGTCCTGTTGCAACCTGAACCATCGCAGTCTGAGGTTTCATGAGCTCCTCCACAGTTTTCGCAACAGGGAGTCAGATACGGGGAAGTGGCCACTGCCTTCACAACTTTTTGTTGTGGTTGACTAAGAGTTAGTTTCTCCACAACTTTTGTGAGTGCAGCTAGTTGAGTAGATACATGATCCTGCGGGGGAATACTGTAGATACCGGTTTCTTTCTTGGCTTCACCTCTTCCCTTGTTTTTACACCACTGTCTGGTACTGGCGGTCATCTGGTCCAGTAGTTCAACTGCTTCTTCTCCGGACATTTTCATAAAATTTCCTCCAGACGAGGAACTTAGCAACAATTTGTTAGAATCATTTAAACCTCTAAAGAATGATAACACAAGTTCCTGGCTACTCATACCGTGATGTGGGCATAATATCTGTAATTCTTTGAATCTATCCCACGAATCATAAAGAGACTCACCTGGTTCTTGATAGAAGTTAGTGATCTCAGCAATTTTCTCTCTTGTTTTGGACGGGGGATAGTATTTCACAAGAAATTTGTTTGCTAATTCGGCCCAACTGTGGATGCTGCTGAGTTGTAAACTTCTCAGCCACCTGGAGGCGCCATCTTTTAAAGAATAGGGGAACAATTGCAGACGGATGCGCTCGTTTAGATTTCCTGCTTTATTAAAAGTGTTACAGAAATCAAGAAATGCAGATATATGGTGTGGAGCATCGTCTGAATCTAGCCCACTGTATTGGCCCTGGTGGTAAAGTGTGGTGATAAAACTTGTTTTGAATTGCCAGACATCCAGTTCAGCCTGTGAAACTCGAGGAAGGACAATAGCAGAAGGCCTCCCTTCAACTGATGGTTGCTGGTACTCGCAGAGAGTTTGACGAGTTGCCATCTCAATACGTTGTTGACGTCTTTCTTTGTGGAGAAATCTTTCAATTTCAGGTTCAAGATCGTTTTGAGGACTACCTGCAGATCGAGTTCGACGCATATATAGAAGTAACTTGCAGTTTAAAAAATGGAAAACAACTACAGAAAACAGCAGCGATAATTAAGAGGTTAAGATAAACTAAAGAAAATTATATAACCAAATTAGAAAGAAGCAATTAACAAAACAAAGAGCTATATTTTTTTTTGAGAGTAAATAAAGCGAAACTAAATGAACAAAAAGGAACGAAAATTAAATGCAGTTTAATTAAAAACTAAAATAAAATAAAGACAGAGTTAAATTGCTGGAATTTAATTAACTGAAAATTAAATGACGAGAAAAATTAAATGACAAGGGAATTTAAAGAACAGAAAATTAAATGACAGGGGAATTTAAAGAACTGAAATTAAATGTTAGAAATTAGTGTACTGGAAATTTAAAAGTTAGAAGTCAGATTGCTGAAATTCAAATGACAGAATTTAAATGCTGGAAATTTAAATGTTAGTAATTAGATTACAAAATTTAAATGACTGGAAATTAAATGACAGAATTTAAATGTTAGGAGTTAGTTGACAGAATTTAAATGACAGAAATTTAAATGACAGAAAATTAAATGTCATTAATTAGCTGACAGAAAAGTAAATGTTAGGAGTTAAATTACTGAAATTTAAATGTTAGATTGCTGAATTTAAATGTTAGATTACTGAAATTTAAATGTTAGATTGCTGAAAGTAAATGTTAGAATGTTAAGTAACAACAAAAATAATAGAAATAAAAATTAAAGAACAACAAAAGCTAAACAGAAAACTCAATAGAATTAAAAACTATCAATTAACCGTGTCGGAGGTCCCCGGCAACGGCGCCAAAAACTTGTTGGAGAAATATGTGACTACTTCTACAACCTAGGCAGTGTACCTATCGTTTTGCGGACTTGTGGAATTGTGGGGTGTCGAACTCTTGGGGACCTTGCTGTGGTTTAACTGATAGTGTAAATTAACTGAGAATTCTAATTAGACTGTTGAATAGAAACTTATCACTTTTTTAGGGAGATTGTGGTTTAACACTTAATGCAAACAAAATAATAAAAAGAACAATTAATCAGAACAGAATAATAATAGCGGTTTATAAAACTCTTTTGTTTTTAAGAAGCACCCTGGGTTGTTCTGCTCACCTATTTTATTCAATTATATTACTATAAACTTCTACCATTTTAGCAATAAACTCAGGTATTTTAATTAGTTCGTTGACCGGTCCTTGTACAATAAACCCTGATTAATTTAAATAACAAGTTGCAATCCTTGCCCAAGTTATTATAAATTAATCGCTTTATTAACAATACCTGTTGGAGACAAATTAACCTATAGGCGAAACTCGCTTCTAGTCATTAACCCGTTTTGACTTCTTCTGTCTAGAACCTTGTCTCAGCACCGCATTTTAACAAGAGAACTACAAATATCACTTTAATAATTGGCCTGAATATTAAAGCGCATTAAGAACGAGAATCAAAATATTGCTTGAACAAATTATAGTAGAAAATATACGTAACACGATTGTATAAAATAGGCTTGCTTCCCAACCCGGGAGGCTAAAGTTATTACTCACACATAATTATAAAAACAAACATCGTAAGTACGACAGACATTAAAACTGAGTAGATTTAACTGCTAATATTTGGATAGAGGTTGGACAGAACAACGGTATGGAAAATGGAATGTTTTTATGGGATGAGATGAAGTGAGGATTTATGTGGAGATTATGTAGATGAGAAGTATGATTTTTGGAGAGAAAATGGAGATTTTATGGAGGAAAAATGGCATTAGTTTGGGGGTGGAATGAGATATGATTTAATGGGGGTTATAGGTTTATTTATAGTGAAAATGGGGTAGAAATGAAGGGGGTGTCGGTGTGAATTGGTAAATATATTATTTAACCAATTCACACCCATCGACATGCTCCGTACGCTGGCAGAATACGCGTGTCCGGACCACTGTCCGGACCATGTCGATTTTCTTCTATGGCTCGCTGGCATGTGTTAGTCCGGACCAGGTGATCCGGACCAACTTCAATTGCCTCTAAAATATTCGTTTTAGCTCCGATTTGATCCCTGTTTGCGCCCACGCGTTCGTCTCTTCGTGTACTTTGCTCCTAGCTTGGTTTTCCTCATGTTTAACCAATAAATTTGTGAGATAACCAATAAAACATAAACTAGAGGAAAAACATACGATAAGTGAGTAATATTATCCTGAAAGAAAGTAAGTACAAGGTAAAATAAACCCTTAAATGTCTATGTATTTCTCACTTATCAAACTTATCAAACAACTGGTAGTCTGTTAGTTATACTTCATAATTATGTAATTAAAATAACGGAAACAAATTCTCCGTCGCCAGACGGAACAATAGATATAATATCAGCAGGGGGCGGAGATACCATCATGGAAGATGGAGTATTCCTCTCTATTCATTCTTCCTTCTTTATAAGCGATCAAATTTAATTTTTTTTCAGTGCTTTCATTCTACTTTTCAGTGCCATAAATATATTATTTTTTATTTATAACTCTTTTTTCTTTTATAATTTTCAATAATATAGTTGCTTATAATTGTTATAGAATAAGTCACCAAATATATACAAAATAATATGACTATATGCACATATATGAATATTAAATAATATTTTTGTAATCTAATAATATTGAACTTTTATACATGTTTTAAAAAATTAAATATATATCAATTCAAAAATAAATGACCGTTTATGAACGTATTCACCAAATAGCTAAGGATATATTTATGAACATATTGATATGTCTGAGAAAGTATTCATCACTGTCTACAAACATGTCCACCATTGTCTACAAACGTGTCCATCAGTGTTTATAAATGTATCCTTCGCTGTCTAAAACGTGTCATTCTTTGTCTACAAATGTGTCCTTCGTTGTCTACAAACGTGTCCATCACTGTCTACAAACGTGTCATTCATTGTCTACAAATGTGTCCATCACTTTTTACAAACATGTCCTTCGTTGTCTACAAACTTGTCCATCACTGTCTACAATCATATCCATCACTTTCTACAAACGTATACATCATTGTTACAAACATATCCATCGCTTTCTACAACCATATCCAACACTGTCTACAAACGTATCCATCATTGTCTATAAACATATCAGGGGTTTAGGCTCTCCACAAACCCTAAAAACTTGCCAAGAATGAAACGTTATAAAGGTATAACAACGAATCACAAAAGAATCCCCGACGAACATCTATCTGCACAGAGCTGATGCATTATGGATATGTTTTGGTAAACTTAAAATTTAATGTTTTTAGAATGAGTATATATTACGTATTTTTAAAGTGAATCTTATTCATTAATAAAATGAATCTTCTTTAATAATAAAATGAACCTTTATTCATTAACAAAGTGAGTCTTCTTTAAGATTTACTTTTCTTAAAATTAAAATTCACTTTTCTTAAATATAAGATTCATTTTTCTTGAATATTTGATTAACTTTTCTTCAACGAAATATTCACTTAAAGTGTAGAAATAATGCAAAAAAGATTACCCTACCTTCCCAAACACCCTAAAAACCACCCTAGGAAAGTTAAAAATGTTGAAGGTATTTTTAGGATTTGTAGTGGTAACGACCCTAAACCCTAAAACCACAAACCCTAAAAACTTGTCGAGCCAGTAACAACAATATAAAGTGTAGAACTAATACAAAAAAGATTACCTACCCCCCAAACACCCTAAAAACCATCCTAGGAATGCTAAAAATGTCGACTGCATCTTTAGGGTTTGTAGTGCAAACCCTAAACCAAAAACCCTAAAAATCAATCGAGTCAGTGATAACAATATAAAATGTAGAACCAATTTCAAAAAGATTACCCTACCCCTCAAACACCCTAAAAACCACCATAAGAATGCTAAAAATGTCGAAGATATTTTTAGGGTTTGTAGAGCATAGTTTTGGGTCACAAACCCTAAAAATCAGTCGAGTCAGTGACGACAATATAAAGTGTAGAACTAATGCCAAAAAGATTACCCTACCCCCCAAATACCCTAAAAACCACCATAGGAATGTGAAGGCGTTTTTAGGGTTTGTAGTGCAGACCCTAAACCCTAAACCACAAACCCTAAAAACCTGTCGAGTGAGTAATGACAATATAAAGTGTAGAACTATTGCCAAAAAGATTACCCTACCCCCATACACCGTAAAAATCACCCTAGGAATGCTAAAAACGTTGAAGACATTTTTAGGGTTTGTAGTGCAGGGTTTAGGGTAGACCCTAAACCATAAACCCTAAAAACCTGTCAAGTCAGTAACGACAAATATAAAGTGTAGAACAGATAATTGCATCCATTATATTAAATTTTTATTACTATTTCTGGTGATATTATTATATACTATATTGTTTACATTTTAAACTATATAAATGCCACATATACCTCTACATATTGACTTTTAGCTTTGTGATTTATCGTATGTGACATTTATCAACAACCTAATTTTATTAAATAATTATGGTTTATTAGTACCTAGATTTAGAAATATTTCAATGGTTTACGATTGTTAGATTATTTTACTTAGTTTTTATGGATTATTTTTTAGTTTCTTTTGATTTGTTATTTCTTCTGTTATAATTGTAGTAAAATTGCTAAAGTTTTATTCTATTTAACCGGATAGAGTTTTCGAGGTGAGGAAGGATAGAAATTAACTACTTCATCCGTCCTAAATTGACTGTCCTGTTTACTATTTGGACAAGTCGTTTGACTTCAATATTTAACATATAAGATAAAATAATTTTAAAAAAATTTGAGTTTTGCATATGATTCCTTACATGATAAACTATATATTATAAAATTTACTTTTATAAAATTATTTTATCTTATATACTTAATATTAAAGTGAAAAAATGTGCCATAAAACAAACAAGATGATCAATTCAGGAGGGAGTAAAAAAAAAGGAAGGGAAATTTCATGAAATGCCACTTTTTTTTTGTTTAATTCATGAAATGCCACTAAAAAAAATTCACTAAATGCCACTATATTTTCTAAAAAGTCCATGAAATGCCACTATAGATGGAAAAAAGACCAAAATACCCCTACTAGTTAACAAAGTACTTTTAAAGTTCACAATATGCCCCTAAGTGTTAAAAATTAACAAAAAAAAAAAAAAAAAAATAAAAATATCATTAAATATTAAAAAAATAAATATTTCCGTTTTTAAAATTTATTCAATACCATTAAAAGAATATTGAGTCCTAAAAAAATAATTTATACCAATTTTTCTACAATATAATACCATAATTTATACCAACTAAGTACCATAATTTTCATCTTACATTATTTAATTAATATTTTCTATCAATTTAGATTATTTATTTCTTCAGAGTAAATAATTATTTATATTGCTGATAAATTTTAAAAACTAAAATTTCTAAATATAATAATTTATGGGAAATTGAGTGACTAAGAATATATATATAACTTACAATATTAAATAGTAAACTTGTTTGAAATGTAGAATAAAACGTTTTCAGAATAATAATATGCAACTTATTAGGAGCAAGTAATGATAACCAAAGAAAGAATAAGTTGCATATTATTATTCTGAAAATTTTTATTCTACATTTCAAACAATTTTTATTATTTAATATTATATGTTATATATATATATTCTCAGTCGCTCTATCTCAAATAAATTATTATGTTTAGAATTTTAGTTTTTAAATTTTATCAACAATATAAAAAAAGTATTTACTTTAAGAAATACATATTCTAAATTGATAGCATATAATAATTAAAAAATGTATGATAAAAATTATGGTACTTATTTGGTATAAATTATGGTACTAAATTGGTAGAAAAATTGGTATAAATTATTTGTTTAAAACTCAATATTCTTTTTATTGTATTGAATAAATTTTAAAAAATGAAATATTTATTTTTTTAATATTTAATGATATTTTAATTTTGTCAATTTTTTAAATTTTAATTTTTTTTAAAACTTTTTAAATTTTTTTAAAAATTTTTATATTTTTTTATATTTTTATTGTATTTTGATATTTTTGTTAATTTTTGGTTAATTTTTAACACTTAGGGGCATATTGTGAACTTTAAAAGTACTTTGTTAACTAGTAGGTAGAGCTGATCATAATGTGTCCTCTGCAACACCCCCGGATAACCCAACGAGATCACGATAAGACGAAGCAGCGGATTCACAACACTTACTCGGGTGTCACAGACGCCAACCACCCACGTGGTTGACACAACAACTCTATCCATATCAAGCTACGGTCTGAATGACTGGAATTAAAACCATAACCAAGTCCGAATACAAACGGGGAAAATCCAAACCAAGTACCGAGAGTCTACATCATTAGTTCTTACTTAAATAACACAACCCGAAACATACAACAAGGGTCTAGTGATACATAGTCCCAACCCGTACATAAGAAAACATACTACTTAAAAGGTCTTGCCCATAAGGACTACCCCCATGGTAGTCACCCTGCCTACTCTCCGCCATCGTCCAGATCCATACCTGTAAAAATAAAGGACTCAGCAAAACTATGCCGAGTATGAACGTGTGTAGCCCGTATGTTACCGGGCCACACGACTACTTGGTCGAATATTATTAAGTCAATTTACATGCTATAATATAGCAGTAAAACACACCACAGTACATCATAGTATCATACACACTTAAAGGTAGCAAAACATTACCAACATCAACCAAGCACAACAAGTTGCTAGTATCACAACAGCAATCGTGTACATAATAAAACGTGTGCATAGGTATGTTATACTCATGATCCTCTCTATGGGATCATTCGAGCGTTGTGTGTTTTTATTTCTTTTCTCATGTTCCCATAATGTGTATTTTCTTTCTCTTTCTTTGCACCAGGTCGGGGGGTATAGTTTAGATCCCGTGACCATATCATGTAGGTGTCAATCTTTCCTTGTTTCTTTAAGGGTTACTTGTGAATTCTCTTATCACCACAATTTGGAGAACGTCTTGTCCCTAGCTAATCCTCCATTCCCGGATAGCTCTTTCTCTCTCTATTGTTTTTAAATGTTACTGGCCACTGCCCCGGATACCAAGGGTCCGTCTCCCTATTCCTTTTCCATGTTACTAGCCTCTGCCCCGGATACAAAGGGTCCGTCTCCCTATTCCTTTTCCATGTTACTAGCCTCTGCCCCGGATACAAAGGGTCCGTCTCCCTATGCCTCTTGATTATGGTCTCTACCCCGGATACAAAGGGTCCGTCTCCCTATCCCTTTTGATATCATTGGTCTCTACCCCGGATACGAAGGGTCTGTCTCCCTATTTATACTGTTGGTCTCTACCCCGGATACAAAGGGTCCATCTCCCTATTCCTTTCTATATTTTTGGGTCTCTACCCTGGATACAAAGGGTCTGTCTCCCTATTCCTTTTTACATTATTGGTCTCTACCCCGGATACAATGGGTCCGTCTCCCTATTCCTTTTCAACGGGTATTGGCTTATCGCTATCATTGATAGTTCGACACCATAGTGGGTGTCATTAGAGGTCCTCTATAGTTAAGAGGAGTTTTCTCTTTATGTAGTTCCTTTGTTTGTTTACGAAGTTCGTTGTGTTTCATCTCAAGGACTCATCAACGAGAAGGGACTACACTACTGTGTGCGCGCAAGCAATATGCACAATAATAGCAAGCGTATAAGCAAGGAAATTAAGCAATCCATTCACATGCTTTACACAAGCTCACAACAGACAAATAAGCACTGTAAAACAAACATCCGTTTTCATGCATTAGTCTTGTGGTCATAGTCAAACAATGCACACAGCACACAAGCCGTGTAACACGGCAACATACGAACCACACATGTCCATACCTCTTATCAGTCGATGTACAAGCTCGCACTAGGGTTTCCCGCCTCCCGAGTGATACAAACCTATATCGGTTATACGGACGGGTTAGTAACTTTGTTCACACGTCATTGTGCGTGAAACTTCTTATAGTATTCACTAAGCGATATATGTGACATTATTAGTCCTACTTCCTAAGTTGAATTCGGAACCTATGTTTGAAGTAGTTTTCATGTCCAGTCATTTAAGCTTTGCCCCACCTTAGTTCTCAAGTAGACTCTTGGACCGTTTCTAGATTCCTTTCGTCCTTCTATATTTTGTTATATTTCTAATTAAGCCATAACTTGTTATCTTCTTCATCTAACTCATTAAGCTCCTGAACCTTTACTAGTGCTTACTATTTCAGTTTTGGTTCCTCTCCACTATAGATTCACATTCATCTCCTTTTTTATTCATGTACAATCTTACAATACCTCCAGGACTTGTTTATACATAAGCCCAAGAGTTTCAAAAATCTGAAACGCAAACTCTATGTATAACCTCATCTACTTCACTCTTAATGTATTAAAACGATGTCAATCCTTCTCAAGATGTTTCGCTAATCTAACTGAACGTTTTAGACATGACTTGAGTTTACTAAATACTCATCATATAGATAACCAAATTGGATACCAGGAGAGCTCATTGTCAGGATACTTTTTTCTTTACATAGTTTATGCTTAATATTTATCCCCCATTAAAATTGAAGTACACTGTTGCTTATGCGACATGAACTATTGGATATCATATATAGTCCAGAACCCTCAGATTTGTAACCGAATCAAACTCCAGAATAATAGAGCCAAACTGGAATGCAATCCCGTAGACTAGCATCCTTAGAATAAAGAAAAACATCCATTACTAACTGTTACAGCTGATCGGAAATGCATGACGCTTCATAGCTGATTAGAAAATCATAGAACACACACTTGAATCTCAAGGACCTATTTATCAGTAGGATAATAAAAACTGTCGATGGTGGTCACTATGATAGATCGGGAACATATAACATCGGCAACTCATCTATTAGCATTAAGCCAGCCAAGACCAATTCCACTACCCTTAATACAGTGAGAAATCAATCTCTAACATCACACTCTTATCCTATCTGTAATTCTATCATACAGAATCCAGAACCGAACCGCAGAACCAAAGTATGAACCTAATACGCAGTCCTTGTCATTGTTTTATTTCTGTTTCCCAAGTCTGTTTTCTGTTCTCTTTTTTTTTCCCTCCTACTTACTCACGTGGATAAGTGTTTAATCAAGACCTAAACCTCAAGCAACTCTGTCAATGTTACAGGATCATCCTATACTGAAACAAACAAGTTCCAGACACTGAAGAACAAAACTGAGAAACTGATAAACTAATGCACCTGTTCCTCATCGATTTCTTTCTGTTTATTCACCACTCAGTCTTTCAATTCTCCCTCAGCCTAATTGCCTATCTAGCTAGGTGTATCCGACAAGCTTTTTAAATCCAAAACAGATTCCAACCATCTAGACAACCCTGTTAAACCACTGATGTAATTCATATACTGAACCAAGGGAAAACTGCAGAATTGAACTATTGAACTAGTATGCCCTTCTTTGTCACTTTTCTTTACTCATAGTTTGATTTCCAATTCTCCCCAAATTGTTAACACATTTAGCTACTTGAATTAGCAAGGCTTTAAACTTATAAAACTCTCAATATCATCCCTTACACACCCCTCTGTCATAGGATTATACAGAAGCCAAGTTCCTGGTAGACTGAAACTCAAAAGCTGATAACTCCACTCCCTTTTTTTTTTCTGGTCTGCTCACGAATGGAGTTTCTGGTTTCTTTTCCCCACTTAGTGACACTGGTTAGTTAATTGTTTGATTAAGGTTTAAACCTAAAACAATCCAAACCACCCGATTAAACCCACTACTATGTCTCATATACTGAAACAAGAAATCCAAAACTAGAACTGAAACTGAAAAGAACTGCAACTGAAATATGAAAACTGCCATATCATCTCCTACTTCTTTCCTTCGTTTTTCTGATTTGTTTTTCCCCAGCTTCTTAGTTAGGTGTTTTATTATGGTTTACCCTTGAAACAGACTCACAATGCCTAGTTAAAGCTACAGAATATTTCCTAACCTGAAATGACAGGAATCTGAAAACCTGAAACTATATTTCTTCTCTCTTCTGTTTTCCTGTTTGTTCAGAATTTGGATTTCTGGTTTTTGCCCCAGGTTAACTACCCAGCTAGTTGATTGTCTTATCAGGGTTTTAATCTTCAAATATACTCACTACAACAAAGGCTATAATACCCCGAGAAGCTAGCATACAGAAACACAAGATTTTAGAACCCAAAACTGTAACTCAAGACCTGATAACCTGAGGAACTAATGCAGGTTTCTCTTCTGTTATTTTATTCTGTCTTTCTGTTTCATTCATGGAACTAGTTCCCACTTAACTGAGTATATCATCAAGTTTCAATCGTGAACAGACCCAAAACAGAACCCCAAGGCAACCTGGCTACGTTTCTGAGAAATCAGTGTACAGAAGCACAAAGTTCCTGAAACTGAGAAAAACTGAAATACCAACTGGTGGTGATTTTACTCTCATCTTTCATTTCTGTTCTTTAACCTGTTTTCTAATTTCCAAAACTTATCTGCACGTAGGCTTATGTGGTATCAATGTAGGAGATTTCTTATTACCAAATAATTCCTTCCAACTCATCTGAAATTTTATTTATACAGAACAACAATCAGTTTTCAAGATCTGTACAGAATGTCTGGGTAGCTTAATACCTTGTTTTTTTTTCGTTTGGAGTTGGTTCTTCCTGGTAATTTCTTGGCAGGATGTAAACTTCCAGCACTGGGTTATTTGCCGACAACTGAGGAGATCATGTGAGGCTTGGTAAGTCAGAGACAAAAAGTAAACAGGAGTCACCCGAGAGCAGATTTGGAGAGTTTTACCTCAAGGTTGCATTTCAGTTAGGAGTTGGGCAGTTTTAATCCAGGAGAGCCTTTGAACCAGACTCAGGAGGCTGCATGATGAAGTTACGCATGGAGGGAACCAAGAGAGAGTTGGATGAGTTCTGTATTTGTCTCAGGCATTAGAACACAACAGGGAGAAAAAGAAAAAACAGAATCGGTTCTTGGCCTACCTTGAACTGATGCCCCAACAGAATGCTGATATTCCCTGCGTGGCTTTCCTATAGTCACTTGTCTGATTCTTAACAGAGAATGCAGCAGATTTCCAGGAGTTTATTGCTTGGGCTGGTGTTGTTCCCGGTTCAAGACCAGTAACATGCTAGTTACGACATGCAAGGGGAGGTTTTTAAAAACTGCGAGGAGGAGAGACAAGGACTGATGCAGGTGGCGTGAGAATTACCAAGCCTTGCAGAGCATGATTAGCATGCAGGGGGCATCGCCTAAGAATTAGCAACAGCAGGGTTAATGGGGAGTGGTGGTATCAGATTACTAGGATGGAACGTGGGCATCTGATAAAAACCTGATTCTTCATCGAGGAGGGAGTAAATGCTACAGGGTGTGTCGGGTTCCTCTCTGTTTTTTTTTGTAACTAGCTTGGTTGACTTAATACTAGTTTTAACTTGTTGGCATAAGTTATTGAATTCGAGCGTAGCTCAAATGGTTAAGCATTCGGGGAAGGTGCGGGAGGTCTTAGGTTTGAAATTCAATGGGAGCGTCTTTGCTCCCCCCTTTTTTAACAAAATCTATACACCTGTTTATTCTTATATATATGTGACTATATTTTATATCGTGTTATCATTATTATTATTATTATTATTATTATTATTATTTTGTTACAAAGTTATGTGACGACATTGTCACTTATTTACAATGTTACGATATATGTACGACTATATATTATATCGTGTTATTATATATTTTTGTAACGAAGTTATGCGACGTTATTGTCACCTATTTACAACGTTACAATATCGTAACCTTACGTACGTTTATTTTTTCGTATTCGCACATATACACATATATTAGATTAAATTGTTCGTACGTTATTTTATGTCCGAATTATAAAACGCGTTATGATTTTATGCGTTTAGCGTTCAGGGGTATTTCAGTCCGGCCCGAGCCGGCCCGTAAAAAAGCCCGACGGGCCCGAGCCCGATTGGGCTTCCGGGCGGGCTTGGACATAAGATCAGGCCCGAATGAAAAACCGGGCCGGGCCGCGACACATTTTTGAGCCCGTGGACAAGCCCGGCCCGGCCCGACCCGAGTTTATATTATTTTTTAAAAAATATAATTTATATATTTTAATTTTATATAATATATACTAATTATATAAATTTAAATAATATATAATAAATTAATCTATATTAAATATATTTTTAAATTTTTTTTATTAAATTTTTTTTTTACTAATTTATATAGAAAAATAAAAAAACCGGGCCGGGCGGGCCGGGCAACGGCAAAGCCTGGAAAAAACCGGGCCTAGCGCGGCCCGGCCCGAACATGTAAAAAACCGGGCTTGGTTATCTTAAATAGGCCCGGTGGACCTAAAATTTTCTTCTGGCCCGACCCCAACCCGACCCGCTCGCCCGAATGATCACCTCTACTAGTAGGGGTATTTTGATCTTTTTTTTCTATCTATAGTGGCATTTCACGGACTTTTCAGAAAATATAGTGACATTTCGTGACTTTTTTTTTAGTGGCATTTCATGAATTAGCCAAAAAAGTGGCATTTCATGAAATTTCCCCAAAAGGAAAAGGATAGATAGCTAGGTAGGTAGAAGAACGTAGTCCAACAACCAAGTTGCCGGGAAAGGCAACGCGTTAAGTTACTGTTCATCACTCTCTGTTTCAAGGCGATTGTAGAGGCGATTTCGGTCGCTCTCTTTGTTTTCTCAACTGGTATTGCAGTGAGATTGGCATCTTCGCCACTTTTATTCGCTTACCGGTAGTTCTTCCTCGCTTCTCCTTGGTGGGGTGTTGTTGGTCAAGATGGACTAATGAAGATGTTAGTTTTGCTAGTTTCCCCAAGTCCCAAATTAGAAACGTTGAGTGGTGCAAGTGCACACGGGTAGTCTTGATCCTTTTGTGGAAAATTTACTTTCTTTAGGTCTTTGGATTACTACTCTATTCTGTTGTGTTAGATGTTCTTGAATTTCAAGAGGATACAAGTTTCAGAGCTTGTTCGAATAAGGATGGTTGGGAGGAGTATAATGGTAGAACTGTCTGGCCCAACTCTTCAGTTAGCTTGAGGAGCTTATGCTACAGAGGTGTATTCCTCTTGTTAAATGGAGCCTCAATCTGGAAGAGGAAGTGTGGTGATAGTAATACCCAAGTGAATGACCTACATGCTTCTAAGAGACTAAGATTCAATTAATGGCCTCAACAAATGAACAACAAGATATCGAGTAACACCCTTGTGGTGAGTTTAGCCTTCATCAGAACATGTCAACATGCATTGGAGCTTGCTGTCCTAGTGGGTAGCCTCTGTTTATGCTCTGAAATGAAACACGATTACCTCAGATTTCTATTTGGAGTGATTTGTCCAGACTGGTCTTCTCGAGTTGCGGTAGATGTGTTGCTTAGTATGTTATGCTTAGTATGTTATGCTTTCTAGATGTATTTCCTAATCTTCAAACTTTGTTTGTACTATTGGTTATTGGGTGCCTAGTATTTCAAATTTTCAGATATGTCGGTATGTCTTCTGGTTTTGTACAGCACTTTGTTGAGAATAGGGGGTTTGTCCCTTCGAAAAGTAAAGTGACTGATGTGTTTCTTATTTGATGTGTAATAGAAGTTCAAGTGTTATAAAAAAAAAGAAGGCAAAAGAAGCTAGTTATATTTGCGTATTCTATTCCCTCCTTTGCAATCCACATCTAATGGTCAGCATCTTTTCACACTGAAAAATTCAGTTCGTCACCAAATCCCTGGTGGTACCGAAGCACATGGTGATCGGTTGGTTGGAGGTGTGTGAAGTCAAAGCTGTTTGGCTCCTCTTTGCAACTAGCCACAATGGAAAAAAGGAACGGACAGGCAAGCGCGTTTGTAATGGGCAGCCACTCTCCTCTCTGAAAAAGTTGAGTGAAAGGTTCTCAATTTTTCGTCTTCTGCTCTCTTTATCTGCTTTTTAGTTTTGTCCGTGTGTCTGATTGAAGTTATGTCGTTTTCGGCATATTGTTTACTCACACTAGGCAAAAAATGGAGAAGATAAAATTGTGCCGAAAATAAAAGAAGATAAAAGAAGAATCCTGAATTGTTCACGCTCGATCAAGCTTCACTTGTAACTGGATGAAGAGTTGTAAACCCAGCAGGAGAAATTGCATTTGTGTTTGCGCTATGACTGACATCAGTATAAGAAGACGAAGCGACCGAATCTTTTCTCAGGGATGTACTTGTAAAATGGTAATCAGCGGGGTACTTACCGAGATTAAACTTAATCTCTCCATCATTCAATTTAGCGGAAAAAGAAAGTAATCCCAAAACCGTCGAACTACTATTCTAGTTTCTGGATAATGACCCACGGCTTTCATTTTGTTTTTAACCAGTGTTGAGTTAAATCCAAAGGCTCCAGCTCCCGTGACTTCATTTCGTTGTTGTTTTCTTCTTGCAGCGTAGTTTGGCCCGTACTGTTGGGATATGTAAATGTGTGATGATGTCTTCTCATGATACTATATAGATATTTGAAAGGTGGGGCCTTGGAGAAGAGTATATTTCTCTTTTAAATGCTCCTGGTCAGTGAGTTCCGTTGATTTTCAATTTCATGTCGATTGTTTAATCATGGGATATGGAAACGTACAATCTGGTCAATCTAAAAGAAGTTTTGAAATTAATATATCAAAGTCAGAATTTTAATTGAGAATGTGATGGTTCATGTGGCCTTACTTAATAACCCCTAATAATAGTTAGTTCTAGTTCAGGACAAACTTTTCATTCTTATTTTTTATTCCAGAAAAAAACACTTAATTCCGAGCAAGTCAAACTTTTCCAGCTAACTGACCAAGAGCTTCCTCATATAAAGTAATCATTGTGGAACTGCTAGCTTACACTTATCTATCTCCAATTCATTTTTCTATGAGACTACGAATGGTGTCAACAAGTGTTAGTTTTCTCTTCATTCTCATGGTTGTTTGCTCATCTTCTGTTTCCAATGCTTCGGTTTCCACTGTTCTACCCGATGAAACAACATTCAGTGTAGAGGTTGAGGCCATGAAGGCCTTGAGAGCTTCTATCACCGAAGACCCACTTGGTGTTTTGTCTAATTGGATTGACACCCACCACCACTGCAACTGGACAGGGATAGCTTGTGATCCTTCTTCAAAGAAAGTTATTTCCATCTCTCTTTCTCAGAAGAGCCTAGAAGGAGTGATCTCTCCCTTCCTTGGAAACTTATCCTCTCTCCAGGTTCTTGATCTTTCATCCAATGCATTCTCTGGGCTTATTCCATCTCACCTAGGGGAATGCTCAAGTCTTGTTGAATTAGTTCTTTTTAGTAATTCCCTCTCTGGACCTATACCTCGCCATCTTGATAAACTTGAGAATTTGCAATCTTTGGATTTGGGTAGCAATTTCCTTAATGGCACCATTCCACTTGAGATTACCAATTGTGCTTCATTATCACTGCTCGATCTAGATTCTAATAATCTAACTGGTTCTATACCATCTGAAATTGGCAGATTGGTCAATCTCAAATTCTTTGCTGCCTATAAAAATAGCCTGGTGGGGTCTATCCCAGCATCAATTGGTCGTCTAAGACAATTACAGGGCTTAGACCTTAGCGTAAACCAGCTCACTGGTGAGATTCCTCCCGAGATAGGAAACCTGTCAACTTTACTGATCCTTCAGCTCTTTCAAAATGCTCTTTCTGGCCCCATTCCGCCTAACTTGGGCAATTGTCAAAACCTTACACTTCTGAACATTTATGACAACCAGCTAACGGGGAGAATTCCTGAAGAGCTTGGTCATCTGCTTGGCCTTGTTGAACTGAGATTGTATGGTAATAAGTTGAACTCCTCAATCCCAACTTCCTTGATCAATTGCAAGGGTTTAACCCACTTGGGTCTGTCAAACAATGAGCTAGTAGGGCCTATTCCTTCAGATATTGGATCTTTGATATCTTTGGAATTTCTTACTCTGCATTCCAATAAGTTAACAGGTTCAATACCTCCTTCCTTGACCAACCTGGCAAATTTAACTTACTTTTCTGCTGGATATAATTCCCTCACTGGGCAGATTCCATCAAATATTGGTGTTCTTAGTAAGTTGTTGAACCTTACTCTGGACAGTAATCTTCTTACTGGAACATTACCTTCTAGTATCACCAACTGTACTGGTCTTCTTGGCATTGGGCTGACACAGAACCGACTAAGTGGAGAGCTTCCCGATGGACTGGGGAAGCTGTCCAACCTTACATACTTGTCTGTGGGGGTGAATGAAATGTCTGGGGAGATACCAAGCAACCTTTTTGACTGCACCAATCTTATGATTCTTGATTTAGCTGTTAACAACTTCTCCGGTTCTCTGAGTCCCAGAATCGGTAAACTTGGTAACCTTCAGAGATTGCAACTTCACAGTAATTCGCTAAATGGGAAAGTCCCGCCAGATATGGGTAACCTTACCAGCTTACTTGTTTTATACCTTGACAGTAACCATTTCTCTGGTCCGATTCCGACCCAGCTGTCAAACCTTTCTCTTCTTCAAGGTCTCACCCTTAATGATAATTCACTTGATGGCACCATTCCTGAGGAGCTGTTTCAGATGAAAAATCTCACCCAGTTAGAGTTACAAAACAATAAGCTTTCTGGTACTATACCAGATTCTATTAGCAATCTCGATCTTCTTTCAATCCTGGACCTTAGTGGAAATCAGCTCCAGGGATCCATCCCAAAAAGCATGGCTAAATTTACCCGCATGACAAAGATCGATATCTCCCATAATAATCTTCATGGATTGGTCCCTGGAGCATTTATGGCAAGTATGAAGAGTTTGCAAGCTTACTTCAACATCTCATATAATTTCTTCTCGGGAGCTATTCCTATTGAGTTGGGTAGGCTTGATATGGTCCTAGCCATTGATATCTCCAACAACAACTTCTCAGGCAGTATTCCAACCACGCTTAAGGCCTGTAGAAACCTTGTGTCCCTGGATATGTCTGGGAATATGCTCACTGGTCCAATCACCAACTTCTTTACTGAGATGGATTTGTTGACGTACTTGAACCTATCAAGGAATCAACTGAATGGTGAAATCCCAGCAGCAATTGTAAGTCTGAAGCATCTCAGTACACTTGATTTTTCATACAACAAACTCAGTGGCTCCATCCCACAAAATCTTAGCTCACTTTCGAGCTTGAAGCAACTTAACTTGTCCTTCAACCAGCTGGAAGGCCCGGTTCCACAGGAGGGCATATTTAGAGACCTGGAAGAATCTAGTCTCACTGGAAACAAAGCTCTTTGTGGCACCAAATCGTATGGCAAGTGTGTGAAAACTGACAATTCTGATGACAAAACGTTACAGTTTTCGAATAAAGTGTTGTGGATTCTTGTCGCTCTTGGTGTTATTGCCCTTGCAGCAGTATTGTATCTCATAATCATGTTTTACAAGCGTTATGTAAAGAAGAAGCCTAATGTCGTAGAGGACATGGAAAAAGGTTATAGTTCAGCTTTGTACCTGAAGAGATTTGAACCCAAAGATTTAGAAGTGGCGACAGATTTCTTCAGTGAAGCAAATGTGATTGGAACCAGCAAGCTCAGCAAGGTTTACAAGGCGAAATTAGAAGATGGACAGAATGTGGCTGTGAAGACACTGAATCTAGTTCAGTTTGCAGTTGAATCAGATAAGTGTTTCAATAGAGAAGCATCAATCTTAAGCCAGCTAAGGCATAGAAATCTTGTGAAGGTGATTGGATATGCTTGGGAGAGCCAAAAGTTGAAGGCGTTGGTTTTACAATACATGGAGAATGGGAATTTAGAAAGGGTTATACATGACCGAAACCTTGATCAATCAATAAGGTGGACTCTCTCAAGGAGAATTGAAGTTTGTATCTCTGTTGCAAAGGGGCTGGCTTATTTGCATTCTGGGTATGACTTTCCCATCATTCACTGTGACCTGAAACCTTCGAATATACTCCTTGATAAGGATTGGGAAGCTCATGTGAGTGATTTCGGGACGGCTCGAATGCTTGGTGTTTTCGGTTCTGCAGATGAGAATAGCATTTCCACGACATCATCAGCTTTTGAAGGTACAATAGGTTACATTGCACCAGGTAATTATATCTCCTGCTACGTATTAGTATGAAAGTTTCTGCTACTTTCCTTTTTCCTTGACTCTTTTAGTTAGTGTTTTTCAAAATCTGACTAATATTTTTCTTTTATGTTTTTGCATCTTTGCTAACAGAATTCGCATACATGAGAGCTGCTACGACAAAAATAGATATCTTCAGTTTTGGGATAGTGGTGATGGAGCTGTTCACATGTCGGAGGCCAACAGGGCTAGGGAATGAAGATGGACTGCCCATCACATTGCATCATCTGATTGGATCAGCTCTCTCTGACCAGGAGAAGCTAGTGGACATGATCGATCCGTCTCTCGCCTTTGATATAACTGAAGAACAAGTGGAGGTTCTGCAGCAGATTCTTAAACTGGGGTTGATTTGCAGCAGCCCAGATCCTGTGGACCGGCCTGATATCAATGAGGTTTTGTCTATACTTCTGAAGCTAAACAAGAACTACGAGGGACCCAAGTTGTAGTATTCAATGTACAAGGAAATGACTGTAACTGTAAGGATTCTAATTCTGAAATACAGACTAGACAAGATCTAATTTGTGGCCATTAAGCTGATGTGAGTATACACAAGTCATATTTTCTTCCTTTTTTCCAGTCAGTTTTATAAATTTGAAATATTAATATTTCGCAAGGTTCTTTCTCTTACCGTGGTATTACTATTAGGTGCAGATTAATTTGCTTTTGGAAAATAGCCAGAACTTGTGGCATATTTTTATTGGGTAAAAAGTTGACCAAAGCTTGTTACGATTGAAGAGAGTTGTTCAAGATTGAGAGGAAAAACATTCTCTAATCTGCTTATTTCATTCAATGAGTTACAAAGCAGCGGCTCACCCTCTTATACATAAACCTGACTACTTAGCGGAGTGCAGGGGCGGATGCAGGGGGGGGGGGGGGGGCCTAGGGGGCTCTAGCTTCCCCAAAAATTTTGAAAATTTATTAAATTACTCTTATAATTTTTTAAAAAATACAACATAATATAAAATTTTAAAGAAAATTAGTATCAAAATTTTTTTTAGCCCCCCCTAAATAATTTTTGGGTGTCAAAATTTTTTTTAGCCCCCCCTAAACAAGATTTCTGGATCCGCCTGTTGGGCAAAATAATAGTTAAACTATCTTGCTAACTATGGGCAGTGAACCCAATCTTTGTAGTACAACAAGGTCGTATCCACAGAGACTTCGCAACTGTCTAATTAATTATTCAGTTTAGTAAATGTACAAAAAGATAAATAAAAGTGCATAAAATGTAAATTGGGGGTTTAGCCGGAGGCAAGCTTGATTTTCAGAATTAGTACAGAAATAATAAATACAGTAAAATACAATAAATGGATGGAAGAAGGTATCCTAGGATAGCGGGGGAATTTCCTAAATTACTTCTTAAACAATTTTATAATCCTGTCTCAAATATTATTGTCTATTAGAGTTAATAATTGTCGGTTACGAACTCTATTAATAGCCTTATTTTCCTGCTCAGTCCGGAGTGTAAATACCAAGATTAATTCCCTTGTGGTACTTGACTATCTCAAAATCATATATTGATAGTTACCAAATAAATGCAGTAGTTTGTCACGCTAAAGCATTTAACAATATTTGCTGAAAGGAATTAAAACAAGTTTAATAAGTGAAATAGGTGATAAATATTTATTTAAGTGCAGACATAATTATAATCCTAATTTGCTCTTATTTGTTGTTAAGAATTTTATCTTGTGGCCTTTCTAAATCATAGATAAGGACAACTCTTAATTAATTCAGTAGACTCTTGCAATCAGAAGTAGTCCAAATTATTAATTAGCTTTAAGCAAGAATTCTTTTAATAACAGCGATGGATTTTATCTGCTAATCAAGGAGAATAATATCTAACGTTTATCTCTCTTTGTGGTCTATTCTCAGATTTACAAAATCATTGAAATAAGAGAAACCGTAAATGCATAAAAATGATCAGTTGTTAAGCATTTAATAATTTAGAGAGACAAAACAAATATTTATAAGCAAACTCGGTATTAATAAGTCTGAATTATTTAGGATCAAACCCATCCTAGGATACAAGTAAAATCACTCAAACATTAACAGTAATAAAAAGGAAACAGAAATAGCCATTAATTTGGAGACTGCCGGCGAGACTGACTGCGATTCGCTTCTGCTCCAGCTCCATTTTCTTCTGTTCTTCTTATCGTGTTTCTGCTTCGTGGTGGAATGACGAATAAACTAAAATGGAGAAGTGGAGGATAAAGGTGAATGGTGGTGGTCGTGGTCGATTGTAACGGTGGTCTAATTCTAATTTGGATTTTGAGGAAGGGAATGATTTTATTGAGCAGAGGGCGTGGGTTTATATAGAGGTTTGGATCCGTACGAATTTGATTGCAGATGAAGAAGAGCATTGATTGCTTCATTGATTGCGCAGGGGACAAAGCTCACGCGTGAGGAAATTAAGGTAGGCGGTGCGTAGTAGATAGATATGGCAGTGGACGAGTTGTGCGAGTTGCAGACGGCGAAGACCGCGACTGATAATTAGTCACGACCGCCGGTTCTGCTTGTGTCCGCCTGTTGGTTCCGCCCAATAAGTGGCGGTTCCCTCCTACTTGACCGCCTCCAAGACCGCCCAAGAAGTGGCGGTTCCCTCCTACTTGACCGCCTGGACAACCGCCAGATATGAGGCGGTAACATGTGTGGTGTCCGCCTCCAGACCGCCCAAAATGGGGCGGTTGCTTGTGTCTTGTCCGCCAGGCGGTTGCACGTGAGACGTCCGCCTGATATCGCGATGTACAGCTTGTCTCTTGTCCGCCTGTTATCGCGATGTACGGGTCGATGTACAAGCTTATTCTTCTACTAGCTCTAGATTCTTCGTTTGGGCTTCGTTTTCTGAGCCGTCTGCGCCTATATGTTCGTGTCTTCGTGTACTTTGCTCCTAGCTTGTTTGTTCCTCATGTTTAAACCAATAAATTGTGAGATAATCAATAAAACATAAACTAGAGGAAAAACATACGATAAGTGAGAAATGAGCAGAAAAGTGCTGATATAATATATGAAATACACCCATAAAACATGCTCATTTAGACACTTATCACCGCCACTGGAGGAGTGTACCGTTGTACTAATAGAACGTTACTTAGAAATAGGACTACTAATAGCACAGAACATATACTGAACTACTATACTGTAACATACTATACTGTAACACCCCCCCTCAAAGTTTACAGGGATGTAAAACTTTGGAAACTAACTCTGCTGATGAGATCCAAAGGAAAATCGCATGGCTGAACCTGATTTTATTAGACCCTGCGCATTCCAAGTTGTTGTTCAAGGCGGTCGTACTCTCTCCCTGTTAATGTCTTGGTTAGAATATCAGCCAGTTGTAGTTGCGAGGGCACGAACTGTACTTCTATCAGCCCTTCTTGGATTTTCTACCTTACGAAATGGCAATCGACCTCGATGTGTTTTGTTCGCTCATGGAACACCGGGTTCCTTGCAATGTATATGGCTGATTGGCTGTCTGATCTGAGGGGAATAGGAATGACATCTCTGACTCCAAAATCGTGTAGAATCCTGGTTAGCCAGCTCAGTTCTGCTGTTGTTTGTCGCATGGACCGGTATTCAGCTTCTGCTGAGGATAGGGCTACACTTCCTTGCTTTTTAGCCTCCCAGGATAAAGGGGATCCACCGAGATGTATGTAGTAGCCACTTATGGACTTCCTTGTATTTGGGCATCCAGCCCAATCTACATCACAAAACGCAGTAAGAGAGAAATCAGTTCTTTTATTAAAGAAAATCCCGCGGCCTGTTGTACCTTTGATGTATCTCAACGTGTGCAAAGCTGCCTTCCAATGTACCTCTGTTGGCTGCTGCAAAAATTGGCTCAAACATTGTATAGCAAAACAGAGGTCTGGCCTGGTATGTGCCAGAAAACTAATTTTTCCTACCAATTTTCTGTAAAGGAGAGGTTCAGTCAACAACCTTCCTTCATCCTTTATCAGTTTTGTGTGTAGTTCTAGAGGAGCAACAACTGGTTTTTCATTCTCACAATTGAATTCTCTTACTAAGTTCTCTGCATATGTTTTGAACCACTATCATGCCATTTCAGTAGATATAAATTGCATGCCAAGAAAATTGTTAACAGTCCCCAAATCTTTAATTCTAAACTCAAGATTCAGTTGGTTTTTGATTTCTGCTATCATCTCAACATCATCTCCAGTAAGTAATATGTCATCAACATACACAACCAGAAAAACAGATTTGTTTTGAGTTTTCTTTATGAAAAAAGGAATAGTCATTAAGGGATTGATGGAAGCCTAGATGGGAAAGAAATTTACTAAGTTTTTCATGCCATTGTCTTGAGGCCTGCTTAAGACCGCAAAAAGATTTCTTCAGCTTACAAACCTGATTTCTTTCGGTGGCTTTATATCCTAATGGCAATTGCATGTAAACTTCTTCTTTCAGTTCTCCATGCAAGAAGGCATTATTTATGTCTAATTGGCTAATGACCCGATTCCTCTTGCAAGCAACAGTTGTAAGAGCTCTAATGGTACTGAATTTTAACAATAGAGAAAGTTTCAAGGTAGTCTATTCCATATTTTGTGTGTATCCCTTGACTACAAGCCTAGCTTTATACCTTTCTAACATCCCATCAGCCCTATATTTCAGTTTATATACCCACTTGCATCCTATGACTTTCTTCCCTCTTGGCAGATCCACAACTTCCCAAGTATTGTTTCTTTCTAGAGCCTCAAATTCCTCAGTCATGGCTCTTACCCAGTGTTTATTTTTGATGGCCTCATCATAATCAGTGGGTTCTATAGCAGTCTGCATATCAGCTTTATCAGAGCTATAGCATGCATAACTGACATTGATTTCAGGACAGACAAATTTGTATGTAGGGATAACAGTAGAGCATAAACAATCAGAATCCAAACAATCTGAATCCTCCATATCAGTTCTATGCACATCAGAAAATGAAACATTGGGGTTTACATTGCTCAATCTATCATGCATAATAATAGAAAAAGGGTCTAGAGACTTAGCTGGTTGGATTGTGTAACACCCCAACTCGATCCAATCGTGGTTTTGCAACTTAACAACATATATATAAATGTCACAGCGGAATTCAATGCACTCCAGGACCTTGCCACGGTCTGATTGACAGAATATACCGAACATTAGTACATACCAAACTTAACCAATTACATATCCTTCTTACAATCCCCTGACATCCTATACATCTTACTAACTCAAATTGCCATACGAGTGTACATGCACAACTCGTAGGCCACACTTAACCCGTAACGCTTGTACCCCATCTTACTCTCGTGACGGCCACCTCCTGACGTTCACCTGTGTAGTAAAAACAGCCCCCAAAGGGGGTCAACACGAATGCTGGTACGATCCTCTCATGGCCCCCAAGCTAACGTGGCTATGACGACTAATTGTCGATAGCATGGAGGTTGATTAGATGCACAACATAATAGAAAGTGCAGTAAACAACAATCCAAATATGAACAATCAAAGTTCAAACATAATGAACGACTTAAATGCGTTCCCTTAATTAGAGAGTTAATTATTTAACTCCTTAAGTTATGTTTCCTCTTAATCTTAGTCCATCCTTATCTTACCTCAATCTTAGTCTTATCTTAGCCTTAGAAACAACCATCCTTTAAAAAGGAATGGATGTAGCTTATCTTAGTCTTATAATACAAACCATCCTTTAAAAAGGAATGGTTGCAACTTATCTCAAACCTTATCTTAATCTTAGAATACAAACCACTCTTTAAATAGAAATGATTGCATCTTACCTCAATGTTTATTTTTGTCGGGTCAAAAGCAACCCTAGCCAATGAGCTATTAACTCCATTGGTTGAATAAACAACTTATCTTATAATTTAGGATTTAGGTGATCCTACCGCACCATCTTAATGCCCCCTACCTTGGACTGTATGTCCAACGTAGCTGAGCCGGCAACCGACCCTAGGCAACAAGTCCGAAGACAAGTTCTTAAGCGGAAGTCGGATCTGCTATAGATACCGACCCCCTTTTTCCTTAGCATGCATGACCGGAGTCAGTCCCGGGTTCCTCACTCCCCCCTTAAGTTTCAGTTAGTAGAAGTCTCAAGACAATGTTTGTTGGTTAACCTCTTTCGGTTTATAACAAACTTATATTAGGGAGCATTCCTTAGTCTCACTCAATTCCTTACTAAACGTTGGTTAGTAAGTTCTCACAGTAAGTAGTGTTAGTTTTCAAACATCACACAACAATACAATAAACATAATGTTCCGGTTGCATGCTTTATCTTGTTTAGTGAGCACACAAAAACAAATAGCACACAAGCCGAGGGACACCTCGTTAGCAAGCAGGTCACAAGAAGAACTGTACCGTTCACCGTTGGTCGTTCGGTTGCTTACTCTCTTCCGGAGTCCAAATACTCAAGCCCTAAAACATTCATTCAGTTTTAGGTTATTAATCACTTAACTAAATTCAACTTATTTAACTTACTTAACCCATAATGATTCCCACCTAACACCTCTTAAGTTTTACAACTTAATCTTACAACTTAACCTTAAACTTTTAAGTTTATACTTATCTTAATCTCTTAGGTCTTTATACCTCTATTCATCATTGCCCTCTTAATGGGGTACCATTAATACCACTAAACTTCCTTAGGGTTTCTCTCTTTTTTTTTCATCTTTAGGGTCGACCGACCTTACCGACCAACCTTACCCAAGGTCGGTCCATTCCAGAACTTATTACCGTTTGAAAATTTTACCCCGACCGACCTTGCAAGTCCGGTCCCCAAGGTCGGTCCATTCCTGAGAGTTTTTCCCTGTGGGAAATTTAAGCTCGACCGAACTTGCCAAGGTCGGTCCCAAGTTCGGTCGATTCCAGAGACTCAATTCATACACAAAATACAAGCCCGACTGAACTTGTAAGTCCGGTCCCCAAGTTCGGTCGATTCCAGAAACTCTTTCCGGTAGTGTAAACTGAGCTCGACCGACCTTGCAGGTCCGGTCCCTAAGGTCGGTAGGCTCCAGAACCTTGTTTCTAAATTCCCATTTAACTCCAAACTTCTCTACAAGTTCCCCCATGTGTCCTAATACCATTTAGGCACTTAAACTCACCTTAGAACTTCCACCAAACTCTCCAAAACAACTTCCAAAGATCTTTTTAAACATCCTCTCAATACTTTTAAAACTCCTAACACTTAGCACTTATTTCCTTACATTTCCAACTTGTAACCTTACCAAAACTTCTACCAAGTCACCTTGCATATCCATGCACCAATTCCTCTCTTTCCATTTGTTACTCATCATTCCTAAACTCTTGGACATACCTAAACATTTCTTCCCATCCTCTTAGCACCTTAACCTTGTTCTTCTTTACCTTGACCTTCCTACACCCTCCTTAGACATCTACATTTCTTTTACACAATTACTCACCATTCTCATGACCTTACACTCTTATACATTCCTAGTCAATCTACAACATTCTCCTTCAATCTTCACTCCCATCACCTAAGTCCACTCATTACCATCTAAACTAAAACCTTATTGTTCCACTACTAGCATCATCACTACTTACACAAGCTTCCCAAGACTTCATTGATATATTCCCTAGTTCATACCTAAATCACCTTAAGCATTATACACCTTCTCCTTCAAATTTATGCACAAGTCTCAACATTCCTCTTACCATGACTCTGGTGTGTTCAATACACCCTTTTGAACTCTAATTTCCTCATAGACAACTCTAGGTCATTCTAAACCTCAAGAACTCCTTAGTTAACTCATTTCCACTCAAATCCCTTTTTAATGATCCCAAGTAAATCCTAGGGCATCTTAACTCACCACTACCACTTAAACACTTTGTTTTCTACTCAAATTTCGCCATAGCTTCTCTAGTATATTGTCATGCCCAAATGCATTATTTTCCTCATTCAACCATCTCACACACATCAAGTTCTTTCTCATCATATTTCATCACCCAAACCAACTCATTCACAACAAACTCAATATATTGCAATAATCTTAAATTGCATAGCATTAAGGCTCTTAAATGACATGGCTCTTAGGCCCTTAAATGACTTAAACTTAAACACTGAATTTCCCACATATAAAAGCTTTCAACCTGCAAATACACCCATCAATCTCATAGTAGTTATAATGCTCTTAAACATCTTAAACTTATATTATCAACTCATTCCCATTGTCTCCTTAATCACAAGTTCATAAGCTTGTTTAAATTTTTTTCCTAGGTTATATAACCCATTACATAATGTAAGCTTTAAGCTACATTAGTACTATCTAAATACCATCCCTTAAAACTTAAACCACCATTAGGTAAGCATTTTACTTTGTTTTCCCAAGCTTATCTTAACTTCCTCCTTAGACCTTCTTCTTGAATGAATCTCGGCCACCATTTTAATTTCCTTGCCAATGTTCTAATCAATATACATTGACTCTCATGAGTGCTAAACAATATACTAACCTTAAGGAGTAAACCCTAGGTTAAAAATGTGTTCTAAGGTATTGAAATGAATGTTTTACCTTGGAGTCTTAAGATAGGCTTGGATATGAATCAATAAGGACCTCCTCTAGCCCTTGGAGAATATAAAATAAGCTAGAACAAGGCAAAAATGAAGCCCCATGAGTAGTAATTTTCGGTAATGTGGAGAAATGATGGAAAGATGATTTTTCTTACATTTTCTTTACCTTAAGAGAATGGAGAACCAAATGGGCTCTTCAAACTTGATTTTCCTCCATCAATGGAGTTTTCCCTTGGCACCGAAATGGAGCTTTGAAGGATTTGAAAAGATAGAAAGGAGGGCCTTGACTTAACTAAGACAAATATGCAATTTGTTTTGGATTTGGAGCTTGGAGTTGCATTTGGCAAGTGAATTAAGGTGAGGAGCCATGGATGGAGCTCTCTCTCGGTTTTGGAGCAGGAGAGGAGATGGAGAAACCATGGAAGGAAGGAGAAATGAAGAGAGAGAAGAAGAAAGGTGACTTAAATGAAGATATTTGTTATAAAGGTAAATAGTCTTTCTTTTACTTTCCTTCCCTTTTTCTTTTCTTAATTTGATGAAGTCTTTAATGACTCATCCCTTAGAAACCGGCCCCCTCATTAGATAAGGCTAACATGGTCTTTGTTGACCAACTAATTGACTTATGTTGACTTAAGCTTAATTTGGCACTATTCATAAACTCGTGCACATATTTGTGAAATTTTTGATTTCCCATTGATTTAGACTTCCTAATGTGATACTAATTAGTACACATGTTGATTAAGATGTAATCATAGGCATTTAGCCACTCAAAACTCATTTCTAAGACAATTTCTCAAAAAGGTGCTTTAAGAAGTCTTAAAGCACATTTTGTGTTTAAGCTTGTTTTTGAGCTTGGTTTTCTTTGCTAATTGATTTAAAATGTCCACTAGCATATTACTAAAGTCTTATAATGGTATTTGGGTGCTAATCTGCAGAGTGGATTTATCGTGAGTGATTAGTACTGGTGAAATTGATAAAAGAAAGAAATTAATACTCTAAATATCCGTCGGGCTGCAAATAAAAACCCGGTCGCAGTAGTATAGAAGACAGAAGCGGCCGGGGTCAAACCGTGGGACTTATAGCGAGATAAAATAGTTCCTAAGCTTGTCACAAAAGGGGGGAAGTTAATTGACTTGTTTTAGAGAAAATATTAAGCAGATTAGAAAACTGAGTGCAGATGAATTAAATGGAACTCCGGGTTTAGGTTTTATATAATCTGATTAATTATGCTATCTCTACCGGTTTAATTTATTAGTTTGGCAAAATTCCTGTTATTATCCTAAGGACTAAGTCATAGACCCTTAAGAACTCGTTTACCAGAAAATGCTCGGTCTAATCAAGGTTCGAGCAATACTATGTAAACGGACGTTAAATTCGAGGAATTATAATTGCATCTGAAAATACTAACCTATTAAATCATAATAAGCTTTCTCCAGATTTACGGCTTAATTAACCTGTCTATTTATCACCTGGTCTGATCAAAATAGACTTAGGAAAGCATTTTAATAAATTCATGTAATTTATTAAATGGTGAGAGAAAACCTTTAAGCGTAACAAACTGTATTTAATTTAACCGGTAGAAATATTGATTACATAACTAACAAACCATATTAAAACCCTTGCCCCGCAATCCTCCTTAGCCTGACATATTAACTGGTAATATTCAGACAGAGGTTGACGTAATAACAATACGATGCGTGGATATGAATGGAGAAAATGAAAGGAAGAAGAGTGGGCATACATAGGATTTTTGTAACTGAAATGAGAGATTTTGAGTGTTGAGTTGGGGTGGAACGTATATGAGCGTGAGTAGTTTTTTGATGAAGTAGCAGTGGCTTTTTATAGAGGAGAGGAAGAGAAGATCGATTGCAGACAGAGGTGGAAGAGCATTGATTGCTCATTAATTGCAGGGGACAGAGCTGAGGAAAATAAGGTGTCGACGGGCGAAGTAGATGGATATGGCAAAACAAGTCGACGGGCGAAGTCGACGTGAAGAAGAAAACTGGCGCGACTGATTTTTAGTCACGACCGCCTACATGTCCGCCCCATAACAGGCGGTTCTTTATGTGTGTCCGCCTGAACAACCGCCTAAACTAGGCGGTTCCCTTGTCTCCGCCTTTCCTTCACGTCCGCCTAAACAACCGCCCAAAGCTAGGCGGTTCTCTCTTGCGTCCGCCTTCACTACCGCCCAAAGCTAGGCGGTTCTTCTTGCGTCCGCCTTCACTACCGCCCACATCTAGGCGGTTGCTTGTGATTCGTCCGCCCCTCAACAGGCGGTTACACATGCGGTCACAAGCATAAGCATTGACCTATTTTCCTTCCGACTTTGACCGGCTCTAGATTCTTCGTTTGGACTCCGTTTTTCAAGCCGTTTGCGTCTATGCGTTCGTCTCTTCGTCTACTTCACTCCCGGCTTGGTTTTCCTCATGTTGAACCAATAAATTTGTGAGATAAACAATAAAACAAACTAGAGGAAAACTAACCGAAGTGGAGAATGAGCAAGAAAAGTGCTAATATTATATAGAAATACACCTATAAAACATGCTCATTTGGACACTTATCACACCCCCACACTTATCTTTTTGCTTGTCCTCAAGCAAAACCACGTACCTAAGCAAGTAGGAAATGCTCAATACTAACAAATATTATCATGAAGGTAGGATAAGAGGTAAACAATTCATGATCTTTAAAACTTATTGAGGAGTGTGAAAAATTATCTGCTGGTGGCATGGTGTGCTCAGGGTAAAACAAATATAGAGTTTCGGGGTATGATCTAAGGTTCTTCATTGTTTCTTTTGTTTCGGTGACTCTGAGAACTTTTACCATGGCCAACTTCTCTCAAGAATGGGCATTTGAGGAGAAAACAAAAGGAAAAATAGATTCATGCATTTGTTTCACTTTTGCATAAGAGATGAGAAAATGTAGGCATAATGCCTTTGTATTCAAGAACACTCAACTCTCTTTGTTGGTTACCTATGGTGTCTCGAAAGTCCTTTATTTTTCTTTTCCTTTTTTTAACAGAGAGGTACCCCTTAGCAATCCCTAAGAGAGAAGACAGAGAAAGAAAACCCTGAGCAATAAATCCAACCATTTGCAGATTATTTGGTCACACCGCATAAGAAAAATGCTACATTAGCAGAACTACATTAGCAGGGTACATAATTTTAATTTTTGAACAAATGCAAGATAAGCGGAGAGATTTAAACATTTTAAGCACAAAATGCCCTGAAAAGGCTCTTCCCCCACACTTAAGCTTAAGCAATGCCCTCATTGCGTAGATGAAATAATATTAATAGGGCATGCAATTAATAAAGGAAAGAGTGTACTCCCCAGATTTCGTAGAGTGTGTAGAGCTCCCCCACACTTGAGTGCAGCTGTGGAATGTCATGAATTGAACCTGTAAAGAATATTCTACACAGCGAGAAGAACTCAAGTGAAACCTGCATTTTATTATAACAAATAAAAGGGAAATATAGTACAAAAAAGAAAACAACATTAAATTAAAGGAAAGACAAAAGATAGATAGTGGGTTGCCTCCCACCAAGCTGCCCGGGTTTAACGTCTCTAGCTAGACGTATTTGACCAAGCTTTAGTTTGGAGAAGAGTTCGGGGGCGAGTTGTCCCGCTGTTCTTGGACAAAATAAGTTGCAGATAGGTCAGTTGAAATATTAGAATGAGAATTATACCTTTTAAGACGTGCCCCGTTGACCTTGAAAGTTTCGCCTTGTTTGTTCTAGAGTTCAAAGGCACCGTACGGGGTCACACTAACAATCTGGAAAGGGCCGGCCCAATGAGACTTGAGTTTCCCAGGGAAGATCCTTAATCTAGAGTTATACAGGAGAACCCAATCTCCAATTTCGAAGTCCCTCTTGAGGATCATCCTGTCGTGGAACTTCTTGGTGCGCTCTTTATAAATCTTAGCATTCTGGTAAGCCTGATCTCAGCTCTTCTAATTCGGAAAGTTGGAATTTCCTTTTCTCTCCCGCAAAAATCATGTCAAAGTTTAGGGCCTTGATTGCCCAATATGCCTTATGTTCCATCTCTACAGGTAAGTGGCATGCTTTCCCATAGACCAGCTTAAAAGGAGACATCCCGATGGGAGTCTTGAATGCAGTGCGGTAAGCCCAAAGCGCATCATCCAGCTTTGTAACACCCCTACTACGCACATCACATTACTTGGAATCGCAGCGGAATATAAACAACTAAACAGTAACTAAACGATTGGTGCTACAACGCCGTCAACCACCCACGTGGTTAACAAGGCTGAATAAATACAAGTGTACCGGTCTGATGATCAGACTCCCGAGCATAGAACTAATAACCATATATATACATCAACAAAATACCGAGTGTTTACATAAATCCTTCACTGTATACTGTCACTGTAAACCGTCATAACCAAATATATAACACGCCACGGGAGCACAGGTGCATCCCGGGCCAACATCCAAAAGTACTCAAAGTAAACTACAACCTAGGATCTAGAGCCATTCCGCTTCTTCGATCCTCATCCTGCAGTAAAAGAAATATGGATCCCCCGAGGGGGTCAGCAACCCTTGGCTGGTATGGTTAACGCGCAGCCCATCGGCTACCGGGATGCGCGCAAACTATTTGTCATGATGACATGGCATTTATTTTAAAACACACAACTTATACATATATAACATAACATGGGTATTGTACACAACATCACATACATCACACAAGAACAATTCCTTATAGGAAGAGAACCAACACAGTTAGTCCCCATTGAGAGCCTAGAGAATGTTGCCATGCTCATGCTTAGCTCGTTACATAACTCGTTACCGTCCGGTTAGATTGAACGGTTAACTTAACACAAGGTGCCTCGGATATAGTGATCCAAGCACACCGAAATAACACATAGTATGCCCCTGTGGCCCGACATGAGTCAGTAAAATAGCCTTGGTTAAGCTAAAGGGAAGGTTGGAAACCAATTTGGAAACACAACCATAACATACAGAGAGAATCGAACCGGTTATGACATCGACTCCCATACTCACACGCGTGGCCGGAACAGACCGGACTCCTCACTTCCCCCGTTAGCCCTTGTTAGTAGTTCACCATTGAACTCAACAAACAATTCACAATAATAGGTCAGGTCTTGTTAGACACACACAAGGGAAGAGAGAGTCATACTTAACAACATAATAATATTTAACAACTGTAAACTCTTTACATGGTTTAATCTTACAAAGTCATAAACACATAGAAAAACAAACAACACACAAGCCGGTGTAAACCGGTAGGCAACAGACTGCAAGAAAACCATACCTCAGTCCTCGCCTCGTTTGGTTTCCTCCGTAGGTCACTCCTATACATAGTTAATAACGTCGGTTAATTATTTACTTAACTTCAAACTTGCTAAGTATTTAACATGATTGTATGACATGTTTTAATGTCTATCTTACCCTAGGTTACCTTCATTATACACCCTAGGGTTTACTACATAAGTCACATTCTTTTATGTTTTTTTTTAAGTTTTGGTATGTCCGACCCACCGTCCGACCCACAACTGGGTCGGACCCTTCCAGTGGTTTTCGGGTCTGAAGAACCTTACCTTGTCCGACCCATGTCCGACCCAACCTTCTGGGTCGGACCATTCCAGAGACATGTCCGACCCACGTCCGACTCACTCGACTGGGTCGGACCATTACAGAGAATTTCATCGACCTCAGAACATGCATGTCCGACCCATGTCCGACCCACCCTTCTGGGTCGGACCATTACAGAACATTTTACCGCCTTACAAACATGCCCGTCCGACCCACGTCCGACTCACTCGACTGGGTCGGACCATTCCAGAACATTTTCCCTCCTTTGAAATATGACCGTCCGACCCATGTCCGACCCACCCTTCTGGGGGACCATTCCAGAACAATTTCTTGACGTCTAACAGAGGCTGTCCGACCCAAACTTGGGTCGGACCCCTGGGTCGGACGTCCTCTAAACTTACCCAAACTTTGTCAAATCTTCACCAAACTTCTCCTAAAGCCTCTTAATGTTTCCTAACAACATTTGGTACCCTTATATCCACATACAACATCCATGAAACTCATTTTCTAATTCCTTAAGCCTTTACTTATTTCCTTGTAAAATTCCTTAACACCTATGTTATTTCCTCCTTAGTTTTCCCAATGGTATTTCATACCTATGATAACTACTACCCCAAATGCTTTCTCCTCATTTTAACATCATCTCCCAAGCATCATTTCTCACAACTAACTCCTCATGTCATTCTTGAAATCCTTTTTCAAATTCACACTTTCTCCTTATTTTACCAAAGTTTGCCTAAGTCTTTACCTAAGTCCAAAATGACTTTGGTACATACTAAAACCTCAAGATCATGCCTAAGTCCTTGTTACACTCTAGAACACTTCCTAGTTCATCAAAATTCCTTTAAAACATCTTGAACTCTTTATACATTTCCTAAATTTCGACATAGGTTCTCCTAGCATTTTGTTACACCAAAGCACATTGTTTTCACCAACAAATAACCAAGAATACTAACAATCCATCAAACACTTCATTATACACCAACTTCACTCATAAAGCACTACATCACAATATAGTGCATAATTTAAATTGCATGGCACTTAGGCCCTTAAAATGCATGGCTCTTAGGCCCTTAAAGTGCATAATCCTTAAACACTGAATTTCCACAATATATTTGCCTTTGACCTGCAAATACACTCAACACACATATGCCTTTTACTAGTCTCTTGAGAACACTTTACTAAGTCATTCACCATTTGCTCTTTAGGTAGTTTTAATAAGCATTTATAAGCTCATTTCTCCTAAGGCATTAAACAACATTAGGTTAGTAGATTTACCTCTTTTCCAAACAACTCCTTTCTTGTTTCACTATAAGACCGGTAGGGTATTTGATTCCTTGTCAAGTTCTAAACAATATACAAACATTATAATGAGTATTCAAGCTATAAGCTTCATCTCATTGTAAACCCTAATTTTTCATTGTTTCAAAAACATTAATGTAGTTGTTTTACCTTGATCTTTGAAGAGAGTTTGAATATATAACAAGAGAGGACTCCACCTAGTCCATGAAGAGTTGGAATGAAGCTAGAACAAAGTCACACAAAGAGCTCCATCAATAGGTATTTTCGGTCACAACAAAAACATGGAGGAAATGTGGTTTTTATTTGAGATTCCTTACCTAGAAGCAAAGGAGAGTAATAATATGTCAAAATACAAGCTCAAGCTCCTTCAATGGTGGAACTCCTTGGCACCGAAATGGGGCTCTTGAAGTTTTGAGAAGATAGGAATGAAGAGCTTGATGAGAGGAAGAGATTGGTGGTGTTTGTTTTTGATTTGGACAAGTGAGCTAGATTTTACAAGTGGTCAAAGATGAGGTTTAATGGTGGTGGTGTGGTATTACCGTGGAAGAGAAGAAAGAAGAGAGGTTGAAGAGAGTGTGGAGCCGTGTGAATACAAGGGAGAAATGAGAGAATGAGATAGACTTACTTTTTGAAGATATTTGTAGTAATAAAGTAAAAAGTAGTTTTAATTAGTTTTCTTTACTTACTTAATATATTAACTAGAGAGTGGTGAGTCACCACACTTAGAAAACCGGCCCCCTATAATATAATGAGGGTATTTTAGTCTTTGTTTGTCAATTTAATTAACAAACATATGTTACAAACTAGCTTATAAAAATCACTATTCACCAAAACAAGGCACTTAGAAGTGAAATTTTTGATTTCCCATTAATATAGCCACCCAAATGTGATACTATATAGTACACATATTAATTAAAGAGTAATGATGGACATTTAGCCATTCAAAACTCATTTACAAGACAATTTTTCAAAAATGTGCTTTAAGACTCCTTAAAGCACATTTTGTGTTTAAACTTGTTTTCAAGCTTGGTTTTCTTTGGTAAATGATTTAATATGTTCATTAATATATAAATGAGGTCTTGGTAAGTTCATTAGGTCTTAACCAAGTTTATCCCAAGCTTAGAGCACATTTTGGCTCTTATTGACTTTAAAGCACATTTTGTGTTTTCTTTAGTTTAAATTTGTTTACTATTGTTTCTAAGACTCTTTTTGTCTTAATACACCATATTTAGGTGTTTAAACAACATAGCTAGGTTTGGGGTATTTCAAGCTTAAGTGCCCAATCCTTTCGTGATGAGTTAACCGTCTTTTGGAGGATCCATTTTAACTCACGGTTGGAAACTTCTGCTTGGCCGTTTGTCTGGGGGTGATAAGGTAAAGCTACCTTGTGACGTACCCCGTATTTACCCATAAGCGCTTCAAATAAACGGTTGCAGAAGTGAGATCCTCCGTCACTGATAATAATTCTTGGCACGCCAAAACGGGTAAAGATGTGCTTCTTAAGGAACCTGGTTACTGTCTTTGCATCAGCATGATGACAGGGTATGGCTTCTACCCACTTCGACACGTAATCAACTGCCACTAGAACATATTGGTGGCCCTGCGAGGAAGGGAACGGTCCCATAAAATCAATGCCCCAACAATAAAAAAGCTCCACTTCTAGTATCCCTTGTTGTGGCATTTCATGTCTCCTGGATGTATTACCCATTTTCTGACAATTATCACATTGTTTGCAGAATTGGTACACATCTTTATGAAGGGTCGGCCAATAAAATCCTGAGGCCAGGATCTTAGCTGCGGTCCTTGTGGGTCCATGGTGACCTCCGGCTTCCCGTGAGTGACAAAAATGTATGACACTTGGAACCTCATCTTCCGGGAGACATCGTCGAATCAACCCATCAGCACTAACTCGGAACAAATACGGATCCTCCCAGAAATAATGCTTTGAGTCAGAAAGAAATTTCTTCTTCTGGGAGTAGGATAGATCATAGGGTACTGTTCCAGAGACTAAATAATTGGCCAGGTCCGCATACCATGGCTCTTGTACTTTGGTGATTGAGAAGACAGTCTCATCGGGGAAGAATTCGTTGATAGGCACACTATCCGTAGGAGTCACCAACCTAGAGAGATGGTCAGCGACGACATTCAATTTTCCGCTCTTATCTTTGACTTCGATGTCAAACTCTTGAAGTAGAAGAATCCAGCGCAATAAGCGAGGCTTGGCTTCTTGTTTTGTAAATAAGTATTTGAGAGCGGAGTGGTCTGTATGCACGATGACTTTGCTTCCCCATAAGTACGATCTGAACTTATCAAGGGAGAAAACTATAGCCAGAAGTTCTTTTTCGGTGGTCGTATAGTTTTTCTGGGCGTCGTTTAGTGTTCTGCTGGCATAAGCGATCACTCTCAAGATTTTCTCTTTTTTCTGGCATAGAGCTGCCCCCACGGCGTAGTCACTTGCATCACACATGATCTCAAACGGAAGAGACCAATCAGGTGGTATGACAACAGGTGCTGACACCAATTTTTGTGTTATAGTTTGGAAAGCAGCTGAACACCTTTCATCAAAATGAAACGGGGCATCTTTCTGTAGCAGGTCGGTCAATGGTTTGCTGATTTTGAGAAGTCTTTTATAAACCGCCGATAAAATCCTGCATGCCCGAGAAACGCTCGGATGTCTTTAACAGTAGTTGGTGCTGGTAATTTCTCGATAACCTCTACCTTGGCTTTATCCACCTCTATTCCTTTAGCTGATATTTTATGTCCAAGGACAATCCCGTCCTTGACCATAAAATGACATTTCTCCCAGTTTAAAACGAGATTCGTATCCTCACACCGTCTAGGTATCAAATCAAGTGTGCCAAGCATTTATCGAAACTAGAGCCATAGACCGAGAAGTCATCCATAAAGACTTCTATGCTCTGTTCGATGAAATCAGCGAATATTGCTTGCATGCATCTCTGGAAGGTAGCAGGGGCATTACATAGACCGAAGGGCATTCGTCTGTAAGCAAAGGTACCGTATGGACAAGTGAAGGTTGTCTTGTCCTGGTCCTCTGGTGCGATTGGTATTTGGAAATACCCTGAGAACCCATCTAAAAAGCAGTAGTACTCTTGCCCTGCTAGTCGTTCCAACATCTGATCGATAAAGGGGAGAGGGAAATGATCCTTCCTGGTCGCCAAGTTTAAGCGCCTGTAGTCGATACACATGCGCCAACCTGTGATCTTTCTTTGAGGGATAGCCTCTCCCTTATCATTAATAACAGCTTCGATGCCCCCCTTCTTCGGGACAACTTGAACAGGACTGACCCATGGACTGTCAGAAATTGGATAAATGATGTTCGCGTCGAGGAGTTTCAGAACCTCCTTTCGAACTACCTCCTTGAGGTTAGGGTTTAGCCGGCGTTGAGGTTGCCTGATAGACTTGTAGTTTTCCTCCATATAGATATGGTGCGTGCAATAGGAGGGATCAATTCCTTTTATATCAGCAATAGTCCACCCAATTGCTGTCTTGTGCTTCTTTAATACCTCAAGTAACCTTGTTTCCTCCCCGGAATTCAGAGAAGAGGAAATAATGACGGCAAATGGTCATTTTCAGCAGGAAGGCATACTTGAGGTTAGAGGGTATTTCTTTAAGCTCGAGTTCAGGTGGTTGTCCACCGAGGAATTGATTTTTGAGGTTTTCTGTCTAGTTCTTCCATTGGTGGCCGGTACGCTTGATAACCAGCCCTTCCTTTTTCTACGTACGCCAGCATGGCGTTAACTTCCGGATCCTCCACCTTTTCTTCTAGAGAAGTAAATAATACTTGCTCTAGCGGTTAGTTTCAGCTTCCAAGATGGAAGATGGGGAATACATGTCCTCATCTGTAGCAAAATCGCTTTCCTCCTCCTCATCATCTGTGAATCCCACTGCCTTAGCATGAGGAGAAAAGTTTGAGCTTTTCTTCATCATTTTCTGCATGTCGAATTCAATCGTTTCATCCTCGTACCGAAGAGTGATTTTCCCATCATGGACGTCAATGATGGCTTTGGCAGTACTCTCAGAAACGGTCGACCTAGAATTAAGGAACCTCAACATCGTCATCCATTTCTAGAATGACGAAGTCAGCTGGAAAGATAAAGCGAGACACTCCACTACCAGATCCTGGACTATGCCCATGGGCTTGATCTCTGATCTGTCTGCTAGTTGAAGTTTGAAAGGAACCGGTTGCATTTCTCCTCCTTTTACTTTCAAGAAGGTGGCATATGGCATGATATTAATGCTGGCTCCTAGGTCGCATAGACCACTTCCACAGTCCACTCCCCTATAAAACACGGGATTACGGGATTTCCCGGATCTGTTTGTTTGGGAGGGAGTGCTCGAAGAAGGGCTGCAGAGCATTCTTCTGTGAGTTGCACTGTTTCTTTTCCTAGGTTTCTTCTTTTCTTTGTCAAGAGATCCTTTAGAAATTTGGCGTAATTAGGCATCTCTTGCAAAGCATCAAGTATAGGTATGTCGAGAGTCAGTTTCTTGAAAATGCTCAAGAATTTGGAGAACTGCTCATCTAGGTGTTTCTTTTTCATCCTGTTGGGAAATGGGAGTTCACTGTTTTTATGAGTGGAAGTTGGGATGTCGATTGTAACTCGAGATGGAGGTGGAGTTGCAGGAGTAGGAACTTGGATTTCTGAGGGATGTGAAGCTGGTTTGGTAGTTTCTTCAACATTGATATAGGCCTCTTCATGATTTTCTTTTTTTTTCCTTTGGTGGCAAGTTCCCTACCACTCCTTAAGGAGACTGCACACAAGTTTGTTGATTGAAATGTGCCATCGTCTATAAGGATTGAATTCGCTTGTTCCTTTGGATTGGGGTTAGTCTGTGAAGGGAATTGACCAGGTGGCCTTTGTTGAGTGAGTAACTGTTGGATCTGAGATTGCAAGGCTTTTTGGTCTTTGCGCAGAGCTGCGACCTCTTCTTGCGTATCTCGGGATTTACCCATCATTGCCTTAAACATCTCTTGCATTTGAGACATATCAGACTCAGGATTCGAAGGAGGTTGAGTCGGTCGACTCGATGAAGCTTCATTGCCATAAGGCTGTTGTTGATATTGCCTTTGGCCTCCTTGGAAATTGGACTGAGGTCTGTAATTTTGAGATGGTTGAAGGGTATGTGGGTTTTGGATATTTTCTGTGTTTGAGTAGCGAAGGTTGGATTGCATGTTACGTTGCCAAGGTTGTCTGTACCCTTGATTGTTGGTGATGTAGTTTGCCTCCTCTGCTGCTTTTAATTCTTGTAGTTGGGGGCATTGTTCATAGTCATGAGGCCCACCACATTGTGTACAAGAAATAACAGGAGATGATTGGGATAGAGGAGCATAGCCTGGAGGGGTAGTAGATGATCGGGAAATCATCGACTTAGCTTGCTGGGGGTAGGAATTCATAGCCATCTGCTCAACCACTTTTTGCAGAGTACTGACTTTTGTTGCCTGCTGAGCATTGCTCTCCATGAGTTGCTCATGGCTTTTCATCAATTGGTCGAACTTGTTATCACTTTCCCCAACATGATATAATCCTGGAGTACCGCTCCTTGATCCACCGGAGGCCCAGTCTCTGATTTCCTCACAGAGAGATTCCATGCTGTTCAGAAATTGTGCTCCTGGCTTTTTCAGAATGTCAGCCCCTAACGAAGATAGCACCATTGTTCTGCACGGACCGATCAAGCCCTTGTAGAACAATTGTGATACTTGTTCTTTCGTTAGACCATGGTGAGGACAAGTAAGTAGTAGACCTTTGAAACGGTCCCAAGTTTCACAAATACTCTCCGACCCTGGTTGCTTGAAATTATAAATTTCAGCAATCATCTCCAATGTTCGGCTCGGGGGTAGGAATTTGTCGTAGAACTTGGTGGCCATGTCGTCCCAGGTACTAATGGTACTCGGTGTTAGGCTATGATACCACTTGCTCGCGTTTCCCGTCAGGCTGTGTGGGAATAATGATAATCTTGCATATTGAAGTACTACGTCGGTTGCAGTAAGACTGTTGGCATGTTGCAAGAATTTTGTAACATGTAACAGGGCTTCGTCTGGACTGGTGCCATCAAACATGCCCAACTCTTTCACACATCTGATTTGATGATATGGCTTCAGCTTCTGCCACTCATCGTATTCGGATGGGCTAAGGTGAGGAAGGATGATAGCAGGCTGTTGTCCTTGGTTAGACGGCCTGTTGATATTTCGAACTGTCGCTGGTGTAGATGCCATGTCAGTTTCCGGGTCAGAATCTATCACTGTGGTGGTAATGTTCTGTTGAGTTCGTCTCTGCCTTAAGGTACGCAGAAAGGTTCTCTCGATCTCTGGATTATAACCGACCGTGTGATTATTGATATTTTCTGGGAGACTGTTTGACCTGGTAAAAGGCATTCACCACTCAAAACAGAGAAAAGAACTGGTTATGTGTTAGAATAATAAAAATGTTAGGAATTAGTAGACAGAAATTTAAAGTTAGTAGTTAGGGACAATGGAAAGAAATGACAGAAAATTGAAATGACAATGGAACGAAATGACAATGGAACGAAATGACAGAAATTTTAAGTTAGTAGTTAGAGACAATGGAATATTAAAGGACAATGGAAATGAAATGACAGAAATAAATGACAATAATATTAAGATGTTAGGAGTTAGATGTCCAAAGTCCGAAGTCAAATGTCCAAGTCAGATCAGAAGTCCGATGTCCAAGTCAGATTATTAACAAGATAATATTGACAGATTATTATAATATAACAGGTGAATTAACCGGGGCTTAGGGACTAGATTAAATCAAGTCCCCGGCAACGGCGCCATTTTGCAGAGTGGATTTATCGTGAGTGATTAGTACTGGTGAAATTGATAAAAGAAAGAAATTAATACTCTAAATATCCGTCGGGCTGCAAATAAAAACCCGGTCGCAGTAGTATAGAAGACAGAAGCGGCCGGGGTCAAACCGTGGGACTTATAGCGAGATAAAATAGTTCCTAAGCTTGTCACAAAAGGGGGGAAGTTAATTGACTTGTTTTAAAGAAAATATTAAGCAGATTAGAAAACTGAGTGCAGATGAATTAAATGGAACTCCGGGTTTAGGTTTTATATAATCTGATTAATTATGCTATCTCTACCGGTTTAATTTATTAGTTTGGCAAAATTCCTGTTATTATCCTAAGGACTAAGTCATAGACCCTTAAGAACTCGTTTACCAGAAAATGCTCGGTCTAATCAAGGTTTGAGCAATACTATGTAAACGGACGTTAAATTCGAGGAATTATAATTGCATCTGAAAATACTAACCTATTAAATCATAATAAGCTTTCTCCAGATTTACGGCTTAATTAACCTGTCTATTTATCACCTGGTCTGATCAAAATAGACTTAGGAAAGCATTTTAATAAATTCATGTAATTTATTAAAATGGTGAGAGAAAACCTTTAAGCGTAACAAACTGTATTTAATTTAACCGGTAGAAATATTGATTACATAACTAAACAAACCATAATTAAAACCCTTGCCCGGAGCAAATCCTCCTTAGCCTGACATATTAACTGGTAATAAGTCAGACAGAGGTTGGACGTAATAACAATACGAGATGCGTGGATGATGAATGGAGAAAATGAAGAGGAAGAAGAGTGGGAGCATACGTAGGATTTTTGTAACTGAAATGAGAGATTTTGAGTGTTGAGTTTGGGGTGGAACGTATATGAGCGTGAGTAGTTTTTGATGAAGTAGCAGTGGCTTTTTATAGAGGAGAGGAAGAAGAAGATCGATTGCAGACAGAGGTGGAAGAGCATTGATTGCTCATTAATTGCAGGGGACAGAGCTGAGGAAAATAAGGTGTCGACGGGCGAAGTAGATGGATATGGCAGAAACAAGTCGACGGGCGAAGTCGACGTGAAGAAGAAAACTGGCGCGACTGATTTTTAGTCACGACCGCCTACATGTCCGCCCCATAACAGGCGGTTCTTTATGTGTGTCCGCCTGAACAACCGCCTAAAACTAGGCGGTTCCCTTGTCTCCGCCTTTCCTTCACGTCCGCCTAAACAACCGCCCAAAGCTAGGCGGTTCTCTCTTGCGTCCGCCTTCACTACACTACCGCCCAAAGCTAGGCGGTTCTTCTTGCGTCCCCTTCACTACCGCCCACATCTAGGCGGTTGCTTGTGAGTCGTCCGCCTCCTCAACAGGCGGTTACACATGCGGTCACAAGCATAAGCATTGACCTATTTTCCTTCCGACTTTGACCGGCTCTAGATTCTTCGTTTGGACTCCGTTTTTCGAGCCGTTTGCGTCTATGCGTTCGTCTCTTCGTCTACTTCACTCCCGGCTTGGTTTTCCTCATGTTGAACCAATAAATTTGTGAGATAAACAATAAAACATAAACTAGAGGAAAACTAACCGAAGTGGAGAAATGAGCAAGAAAAGTTCTAATATTATATATGAAATACACCTATAAAACATGCTCATTTGGACACTTATCATAATCCAAGTCACCCCAAGCTTAGAGCATGTTTCTGCCCAAACTGCCCTTAAGGCATTTTCTTATGTCTTCCTTCGTTTAAATTGTCTACCAATCTTTCTAAGGCATATTTTAGCCTTACTACATCATATATTGATGTTTACTTAACATACTTAGGTTTGGGGTATTTCAATCTACCCCCCTTAAAAGAACTTTGTCCCCAAAGTTCCCATGCATCTTATCTTATTAGAATACCTATCTTACCTCATTCCATAGATCATATAGATCATACTTATGTATACTTAAACTCATTGGATCATTAGATCCACCATATGCTTATACTTAAATATCACACAACATGCTTAAGCATGTATAGCACTCAAAATTCTCTTTGTTTCTTTTGATGATTAAAACAATCACATAATTTTCCAACGTATTCTCCCATGTCACCGGTCCGTAGACAATGGCTCGTTCGTCCTCGTCACCATGGGCCAGAATACAAAACACTCTGCTCTCCCCATGTCACCGGTCCGAAGACAAAGGCTCGTGCGTCCTCGACTTCATGGGCGAGACTCAGTAAAAAGGTAATCCTTTTTACGAGGTCATGTGAGGAATAATTCCTCTAATTAAAAATACAATCAACTCCAATGTCGTTTTATACTAACGCCTCCATCCTTAGCGTGATTTAATTGTGACCACTGGTAGGGAGTTTCAGGAATCATCCAGCCCTGATGTGATCAACATCAGTGTAGAACTATCCTTCCACCCCACCTTTGTGTTCGGTTTCCCTTGATCCCTAGAAAATCAAGTTCCACCTCCCACATCATTTTCAAACATCCAAATAATTCACTCATGTCCAATTTTCTATCTTTTTAGTCTTTCTAATCGTAATCAATACATCTCCAAGGTGTGGACTCCGTCCATCGAACATTCCCGATTCATCTCTTAGTAATTACCTCAAGACTTAAATTCCTACCAAGTTCTATAACCGTCTCATACCAATTCTCACCATCTTATCTCATAGCATTACTATCTTCTTCCTCATACTCATATCGAATAGTATCCCATAGTGTTATCTTATTCTTATCTCACACATAGTCTCATATAGACTCATACCTCATATATTCCTTATTTCTGAAGTCTCCTTAATCCTCTTCCTTAATTCTCTTAACTTGTACTCACACCGGAGTTAACAAGATAGGTACTTAATATGTATGGTATACACATCTTCTATGTGCAATAACCATGATTTATCTCAAAATGTTTATGTAAAACATATTCTCAAATTATTTTGTGCTATGCGCACCGTAGTTTATGTACTAAGTACATAAGCATACGCTAAGCGGTTTTCGCTCTACCCCCCTTAAAATGGATTACGCCCACGTAATCAACACCATATCATTCTTGAACATAAGTTCAAGATGTCTAATTCTCACCAAGCATTCTAGCTTCCATGTCATCTATCTCACTTACGTTTCGATCAGAGGGTCATAAACTATGCTAATGACTTTAGTCTCTGCATCGAGGATTCTTAACGGTACTGATACCATATTCTTAACTTAGTTTGGTCTAACTTCAAAGGTAGTGGTCAGCTAGCTTCAGCTACGCGACTCTGATAATCTTAGGCTTAACTGCCTTCTAATCGTTCATAGTATTGTATATCCTTCTGCCTCCTTACAGTTTAGGAATGTTGGTCTCTCAGTGGACACGTGTTATCTTTTTATATACACGGCCTTAATGAGTTGTAACTTGTCTATCCATTTTCCTTGAAGATCTTATGTTCATACTCTTAGTGTTTTCTCGAATGTCTAAATTGTTCTCTCCAACTGACCTTTGGTCTGAGGATGACCCTTAATCTGAAACTACTGTTTAGTGCTTATTGCACTTTACAGCCTTATCCTTAACACTTTAAGACATGTCCAATGTCTGTGCTTAACAATCCGTGCTCTTCGCACTTCATAGTCCTTAATTATTTGTTCTCTGATTCCTTTGTGTGTTGGTTCAACTGAATTCTTCTCTTCGACTGTTTGTGGTAGTAGCTGCTCTTGTCTGATCTTGCGTCGTTGTCCGTGGTACGGAGTCGACTACTTCCCATGTTCCTTACACCACTCGTCTACATGCATGGGGTACCTTACTGGTACATTACTACTTACCCGACTAACTCATAAATGAGCGTGTCAGGCCTGCAAGCCCCTGTGGGGTGCAGTCATCCCACGTCTCGTTTTAGTAAACTCGTAGTGTCCGTCACACGTTTAGCTATTGCCAATCATGAAGTATTCTGTTGTCGATCTCCTCTTTCATCGTTCCATAATAACACTCATTGTTCTTCTTGAACTTAATCAAGGAAAATCCATTTACTGCGTTCTTGGGTATTGTATGCTCTAGTTGTTTCTGTATCCCGTACTGATTCGGTCTCTTAGCGACTGAGGTCTCTTCCCATAGAGCCTCTTATCTTCTTTCTCATATTTGTTTTACTAGGAATGCACTTCCAGTTCCTTAAGGAATGGGTAATGTGCTTCCTGTGAAATCTTACCTAACCTGGTCCAGACTACTGGCATCAATGCACAGTTCATCTACCATCTTATTTCCTTACTTATATCAGTCTTAGCTTATAAATCTAATTGCCTCAGTGTCAATATTTGACGGCTCATACCTAATGGTCGCTTTACTGCGCACCATGGCTTAATTCCCCTTATATAAATATTGTACTCACGACCACTACTACCGTGGTAGTTGGCCTTTACCATGTTGCCCATTGATGGCGCAACTACTTACTCATTTACTCTAACATCTTATCTTATATTAAATCCCCTCGTGGTGTAAACACACTAGGAGTTCTCTAATTTCGGTGTTTGGTGGTTGTCATACCGTATTGTAAAATGGTTATCTCTTAATACGAAGGTGTTCTGCTTCAATCTCAGGTTCATAAGTAGGCTAATTTTTTTCGCACTCTTTCATCCTTATGATGTTGCTTACCATGTAATTTTAACCGGTTCCTGAAGAAGTCATCCGCTGAATCACAAGCTCTTCTGAGCATTGGTCACATGACGTGCCATAATGTGCACTCACAATGTTTATCTCTGACGATCACTGATTCTTACATCCTGGGTGTTGGATATGGGGTCTATCTCTGCAGCCTTCCTTATTACTCAAGTATATCTGGTATGTTCTAAGGTAATCTCAAGGTTTACAGTTTCCATTCTCTAACAAACATATTATTTCTCTAATAAGTGAAAGCCCTTTTTGAGGGGTTTATTCCCACTCTTGGCCTCACAACAAGGAGAGGTATCCCCACCCTAAAGGCATGGTTCGTTCTCCGCCCTTGCCAATGTACTATCTCATTATTATCATTGGTGCCTTTTCCTGGCAATATTTTCCACAATCTAAGTTATAGGTTTGGTAACCGTTCATATCAACGAATTGTAGTTCATTCGTAGCTTAAATAAGCTCTCTTACAACTTACTGCGCCTCGGGCTCTGATGTGGTTAACATCCTTGGCTCGTAGGCTCTTAGTGCTTAATGCCTCAGTCCATTACTTGTACTCTTATTCATCTGTAGGTCATTCTTTTAGGTTTTTGTTTCTTTGAACATTATCCACCGTTAGGTTACATATTGAATGTAGTATCGGGTTTCATGGTAAGTTGCTGCATCCTGCTTCCTGCTATGGAAGTTAATTCAGGTGATCAGAGGTTACTTAGTGTCTTTGACAATACTGCCATTTTACAAGACTTATGTCTTTTAGCAATCAAGGTTAGGTTCGTATTAGGCGTCTGCCTTACAGTGTCTAAATTGGATATTTATCCAGGCCATCTTATACTTCCATCTCAACGCTTCGTTCAACTTTCGTTGACTACGCCACCCGTTGATGATCAATCATACTTGGGTGTTAATGAGTTAAACAAACAGTATTAACTGTCATTCATCAGTTGTTCAGCCCGACTATGCCCGCTCTATGGGGGTCTTCTGAGCTTTCCTTTTCCAGAGTTGTACGTCTTTAATCCTTAGTAGGTTATAGCTTACGTTCATTTCTTTTATCCTTGTTTTCTGGGTTTTCCAACATCTTCCTTGAAGAATGCTTATTACCGGTATTCTTAACGATCAATCTGGGAGTCTTATCCCATCCTTGTTGAAAGTTCTTATGTCGATGGTATCCATTGTATTCCGTAATGCATTCCTTGTACGCTATCACTACGTAGTGTTTTGCTCGCATTATTGAGCGATCTCTTATGTTCTTCTCTTTGAGATCCGGGTTTAGTGTTCTTACCGTACTGTCGGTTGTTGTTGTAGTAGGTTGTACCGTTGCTAAAATATATGTCGTTTGGTATTCCGTCCAGGTTCAGCTCCCTGCTGACTGGTGTATCCACTCATCTCATCCTGGTCAGGCCGTCAGGCCCTTCCAAGGTCTCATTCTCCCGTTCTTATGGATTTGTAATCCGGTATTAGTATGTTCTACATCTGTAGTGTTCTGTTATCTCGCCATAATGGCTTTCCGTGTAGCCTAACCGTGGTAGCACTTGTTATGGCAAGTGCGCCATGCAAGATGGGCTACCGGTACTGCGTGCGTCGGTAGTTGTTCTTCCACCTATTTCTTTATATCTTTGGTAGTCCCCAGGACTCCTTTGATGTTCTCTTATTTTGGGACAACTAGCCATTCGGCAGTTCCCTGGTTGGTTTGACAGTACTGTCGTTTATCAGGGCGTTCCTCATCCTGAGGGAACCCCTCGTTACTCCTTATATCTTAATCCTCGCTCCCGTCTTCATGTATTTTGTCGTGATTAATAAGTAATGATTCTCCTTTAGGCACTACATCGTAGTCCTATTCCGGTATACAATTGTATGTGTTTCTACCGTCGTCCGCATTATGTCGGCCAGGTTTGCAACCTTCTTCATTGTATGGGGGTTTGGAGTTCCCGTTCCTAACTGGAGCTTCCGGTAGTCTTAACCCTCAAGATTTATATTATCCCACTGCTATGCTCATTTGGACCACTGTCCGGTACTCACGTCACTTATCTTTTCTTACCCATTGCACCTTTAGTGCTTTTCTTATCATTGGTATTACGGTGTAACTCGACTGCGTAGCATGTCGACCCATGTTGCCGGTAATTACCGTTCTCTTACTGGTAAAATTTTGTTGGCAGCGCCTATCTCCACGTTGCGCTCCAATTAAAAGGTTCAAGTTCCCGTGAACTGTTGTTCAACAAGATGTTTCTCGTATTGCTTACTGTTAACTAACTGCCAGATCGGGTTTCCCCAAGTAAGAGAAGGCTTCCTTCTCTCTGGCGTTTGTTCCACATATTCAGGGTTAGGGACGTGGAGGGCGGGTCTAGGTACTATGGATATCCAGTAAACACCGGGGAGTCCTGACTAATTACGCACCTCTCACTCTATCTCTCAACCCTTAACCCAGAACTCAAACTCAACCTCAGTATTCTCCTAAGTTCGGTATTTCTTGTCTTCAGAGCGTAACTACGCTCTGATACCACTTTTTATAACACCCCAACTCGATCCAATCGTGGTTTCGCAACTTAACAATATATATATAAACGTCACAGCGGAATTCAATACACTCCAGGACCTTGCCACGGTCTGATTGACAGAATATACTGAACATTAGTACATACCAAACTTAACCAATTACATATCCTTCTTACAATCCCCTCACATCCTATACATCTTACTAACTCAAATTGCCATACGAGTGTACATGCACAACTCGTAGGCCACACTTAACCCGTAACGCTTGTACCCCATCTTACTCTCGTGACGGCCGCCTCCTGACATTCACCTATGTAGTAAAAACAGCCCCCAAAGGGGGTCAGCACGAATGCTGGTACGATCCTCTCATGGCCCCCAACCTAACGTGGCTACGACGACTAATTGTCGATAGCATGGAGGTTGATTAGATGCACAACATAATAGAAAGTGCAGTAAACAACAATCCAAATATGAACAATCAAAGTTCAAACATAATGAACGACTTAAATGCGTTCCCTTAATTAGAGAGTTAATTATTTAACTCCTTAAGTTATGTTTCCTCTTAATCTTAGTCCATCCTTATCTTACCTCAATCTTAGTCTTATCTTAGCCTTAGAAACAACCATCCTTTAAAAAGGAATGAATGTAGCTTATCTTAGTCTTATAATACAAACCATCCTTTAAAAAGGAATGGTTGCAACTTATCTTAATCTTAGAATACAAACCACTCTTTAAATAGAAATGATTGCATCTTACCTCAATGTTTATTTTTGTCGGGTCAAAAGCAACCCTAGCCAATGAGCTATTAACTCCATTGGTTGAATAAACAACTTATCTTATAATTTAGGATTTAGGTGATCCTACCGCACCATCTTCATGCCCCCTACCTTGTACTGTATGTCCAACGTAGCTGAGCCGGCAACCGACCCTAGGCAACAAGTCCGAAGACAAGTCCTTAAGCGGAAGTCGGATCTGCTATAGATACCGACCCCCTTTTTCCTTAGCATGCATGACCGGAGTCAGTCCCGGGTTCCTCACTCCCCCCTTAAGTTCCAGTTAGTAGAAGTCTCAAGACAATGTTTGTTGGTTAATCTCTTTCGGTTTATAACAAACTTATATTAGGGAGCGTTCCTTAGTCTCACTCAATTCCTTACTAAACGTTGGTTAGTAAGTTCTCACAGTAAGTTGTGTTAGTTTTCAAACATCACACAACAATACAATAAACATAATGTTCCGGTTGCATGCTTTATCTTGTTTAGTGAGCACACAAAAACAAATAGCACACAAGCCGAGGGACACCTCGTTAGCAAACAGGTCACAAGAAGAACTGTACCATTCACCGTTGGTCTTCGGTTGCTTACTCTCTTCCAGAGTCCAAATACTCAGGCCCTAAAACATTCATTCAGTTTTAGGTTGTTAATCACTTGATTAATTCAACTTATTTAACTTACATAACCCATAATGATTCCCACCTAACACCTCTTAAGTTTTACAACTTAATCTTACAACTTAACCTTAAACGTTTAAGTTTATACTTATCTTAATCTCTTAGGTCTTTATACCTCTATTCATCATTGCCCTCTTAATGGGGTACCATTAATACCACTAAACTTCCTTAGGGTTTCTCTCTTTTTTTTTCATCTTTAGGGTCGACCGACCTTACCGACCGACCTTACCCAAGGTCGGTCCATTCTAGAACTTATTACCGTTTGAAAATTTTACCCCGATCCACCTTGCAAGTCCGGTCCCCAAGGTTGGTCCATTCCCGAGAGTTTTTCCCCGTGGGAAATTTAAGCTCGACCGAACTTGCCAAGGTCGGTCCTAAGTTCGGTCGATTCCAGAGACTCAATTCGTACACAAAATACAAGCCCGACCGAACTGTAAGTCCGGTCCTCTGCAACGCCGTACGGTCGATTCCAGAAACTCTTTCCGGTAGTGTGAACTGAGCTCGACCGACCTTGCAGGTCCGGTCCCTAAGGTCGGTCGGCTCCAGAACCTTGTTTCTAAATTTTCCCATTTAACTCCAAACTTCTCCACAAGTTCCCCCATGTGTCCTAATACCATTTAGGACTTAAATCTCACCTTAGAACTTCCACCAACTCTCCAAAACAACTTCCAAAGATCTTCTTAAACATCCTCTCAATACTTTTAAAACTCCTAACACTTAAGCACTTATTTCCTTACACATTTCCAACTTGTAACCTTACCAAAACTTCTACCAAGTCACCTTGCATATCCATGCACCAATTCCTCTCTTTTCCATTGTTACTCATCATTCTAAACTCTTGGACATACCTAACATTCTTTCTTCCCATCCTCTTGCACCTTAACCTTGTTCTTCTTTCCTTGACCTTCCTACACCCTCCTTAGACATCTACATTTCTTTTACTCAAATTACTCACCATTCTCATGACCTTACATGACAACTCTTATACATTCCTAGTCAATCTCAACATTCTCCTTCATCTTCACTCCCATCACCTAAGTCCACTCATTACCATCTAAACTAAAACCTTATTGTTCCACTACTAGCATCATCACTACTTACACAAGCTTCCCCAGACTTTCATTGATATATTCCCCTAGTTCATACCTAAATCACCTTAAGCATTATACACCTTCTCCTTCAAATTTTATGGCACAAGTCTCACACATTCCCTCTTACCATGACTCTGGTTGTGGTTTCAATACACCCTTTTGGCACTCTTAATTTCCTCATAGACACTCTAGGCATTCTAAACCTCAAGAATCCTTATTAACGTCATTTCCACTCAAATCCCTTTTTAATGATCCCAAGTGAATCCTAGGGCATCTTAACTCACCACTACCACTTAAACAACTTTGTTTTCTACTCAAATTTCGCCATAGCTTCTCTATTATATGTCATGCCCAAATGCATGTTTCTCCCCATTCAACCCATCTCACACACATCAAGTTCTTTCTCATCATATTTCATCACCTCACACAACCCACTCATTCACAACAAACTCAATATATTGCTGTGAGCCTCGATTTTAAAACCCTATCCTATGTTGATTAAGGCTGATTAGGATCTAATCGGTTTTAGGTCCACTTAAACCTAAGATTAATAACTATGCATAAAACAATAATTATTAAAAACCTAAGCTAGCTCACTGGAACCTATTATGAGTCGCCACCTAATTTTAACCTAGATCAAATTAGGAAAGGAGAGTTCGGGTTCGGGGGCTTGATTCACTTATTTAGGGTTCAATTACTTTCATTACCCTTCCAGTCGCTTTTCCTCTACTTGGTTTACTTACGGCTTATTCGGTCGTTTTTAACCTAAGTGGCGCGCTTCTTTTTTTTGTGTTTTTAGCATTTTTGACAGAAAAATAAAGTGAAATTGAAAGCTACCTGAACTAGGGTTTCGGAGGCAGAATTAGGTCAAATTTTGCTCACGTCCGTAGCCACGGACCCCATGTCCGAGACCACGGACCCCAGTTAACCTAAAACATACAAAGAGTCGAAAATAAGAAAAACAAAAGTTTGCAGGGTCCGGGGCCTCGGACAGGCTGTCCGAGGGCCCGGACATTATCAGAAAACCTAAACTTTGAATTTTTTAAAAATCCCTGCCGCCGTCCGTGGGGTGTCCGTGGTCTCGACAACGCGTCCGAGGTCCCGGACCATAGGTCCGAGGTTCACGGACCACCCACGGACAGGGGTTTTCAGAAGGTTCCCGAGAGTGTTTTTGAGCTCAAATTATGAGTATGTCCTGGAAGATGTAACAACTAGTGATTGAAAGTTTCCAATTTGAATTCGATTAAGCCCGAAACTTGGCAACAGTTAATTGGACAGAAGCTTCTCAACAGCAGTACAGACGTAAAAAAAGGTTAGTTTGAACCCAAATTTGACAAAGAGTTAATAAGGTCGTGGGGAATCAAAAAGTGGGATTGTAAACCTGTTTTATAACCTTCGAATTCAAGATGATTCTTCACGTTGGGATTCTTCGGAGGCTCAATGATGCCGTTCCGGATTGAGTTCGACCGGGCTTCTGGTTGTTGATTGTGATGATTTTTCTTCACGTTTTGGAGGTGGTTTGGTTGATGTTTGATGATTGTTGATGTGTTAGGAGTTGAAAAGTGTGTTTAGGTGGTGATTTTTGAGAGATTTTTTGATGTGATTTTGGTGCTTGGATGTGTAAAAACGTGAGGAAATGAGAAGGCTAGGTTTTCTGTTTGCTAGGGTTCTTGAGGTTCTTCTTTGATCAGGGATAAGTTCCTTTATAGGCTTCCTTAAAGATAGAAAAATCCGGTAAAAACCGAGATTTACCGACGTTTTAGCTCCAGGGCTTCCAAAAGACTTTGATTATAAATTTACACATGGGTAAAGATGATATTTCTGATTTTTCTAAAGTGGAATCGAATTTTTTGGATATTGGGATATTTTTTTAAATTCAATTTCCGTCAGATTCCATCAGAAATTGCTAGAAAATTATTGGAAATTCGAAAAATCAAAATTCTCACGCCATTATGCTTCAAATTCATCCTTTATCATGGGTTAAAATTTCAAAGCATTTTGATTGATTTGACCCTTATTTGGAGGAGAGAGAAAGCCTATATGGGGTTTAGGAGCCTTGAAAATTTACAAAATGCCCTGGATATGACTAAGCTGTCCCTAGTACGCTGAAACATGCCGATCGAACTAGGAACTCTTGCTACTTAGCCTATTAGTAGAGACTTTTTTCCGGGGGTTGAAATTTTTGGGTATAACAGATTGCCCCCCGTCAACTAGGCTTTGTAATGAAGATGAAAGACTAGTTGATGCTTGAGTGATAACCACCCAAATTCTGGATCCTAAAAAGACCTCGTATGCCATTTGAAATCTAGCAAGTTGTGTCGAGCTATTCTAAGGTGCTGACTACCTAAGGTGATGAAAATGATGTCAAGCTATTCTCTAAGCGTTGACTACCTAAATGATGCAATGGAGTAATGTTCAAGCGATTCTAAGGCGTCGACTACCTGAAAGACAAGTAATGTCAAGCGATTCTAAGGTGTCGGAACCTGAAAGTGAATGGAATCACCGAGCATTATAAGGTGTTGGGAACCTGGAATACGCCGAGCATTATAAGGTGTCGGGAACCTGAAATTGAATGGATTACGCCGAGCATTATAAGGTGTCGGGAACCTGAATGAATGGATACGCCGAGCATTATAAGGTGTCGGGAACCTGAGATGAATGGGTACGCCGAGCATTATAAGGTGTCGGGAACCATAAGTTGAACGATCGGGAACGGAATACGCCGAGCATTATAAGGTGTCGGGAACCTGAATTCGAATGGAATACGCCGAGCATTATAAGGTGTCGGGAACCTGAATTCGAATGGGGTACGCCGAGCATTGTAAGGTGTCGGGAACCTGAAGTATAAAAGTTGTGATGCTAGGATGGGATGATATGCTAATTTGTCGAAAGCAAGAAATTGCTAGGAACATGCCAAACATGGCGATGACGTAGTTGTTGAAAGCAAGAAATTGCTAGGAATATGCCAAACATGGCGATGATGCAGATTTGTTGAAAGCAAGAAATTGCTAGGAATATGCCAAACATGGCGATGATGTAGGTTGGTTGAAAGCAAGAAATTGCTAGGAATATGCCAAACATGGCGATGATGTAGGTTGGTTGAAAGCAAGAAATTGCTAGGAATATGCCAAACATGGCGATGATGCAAGATTTGGTTGAAAGCAAGAAATTGCTGACGAAGGTGCCAAACATGGCAGTGTTTGAAGAAAATTCTGTTTATTGAAAAAGAAAGTGAAGTTATCATTTCCTGACTAAGATTTCAGACTTGCAATTTATCTCCTAGGAGATGAACATGCTACCGGTGGGGTGTGGCGTTTGATGCAGAGATCTTTTGAGTGGTGATCAGGGCATATGTGTGCCTGTGGTGTATGATGTGAAGGTAAGGGCTTACGTGAGCCTGTGTGGTGAAGTAGAATTTGTGTGGGGGTAAGGGCTTATGTGGGCCTGAGGTGTTTGGTGTGGAGGTAAGGGCTTATGTGTGCCTGTGGTGGGATGGGGGTGCTCAAGCTTTGGGTTTCAATTGGTGTTATCATGGCAATTGTTGGAACCAACAATTGCCCCCAGTATTTTTCCTTAGGACAATCTGAGCTAGAGTTCATGGCATTCGATCGTTCCGATCGATTGCCCCCAGTATTTTCTTTGACTAAGCGTGCAAACAAGTCTCATCCTCACAGGGTCAAGGCTTATGCATTGATGTGGTGCTTCCTAACCTACACACGACGTGTTTGGTGTTTGCACTCATTTCTCGCTCATGGCCATAACTTTTAGACCACTGAATTTGACATTTGATGGATTTACGCATTTGATCTGTTACTTTCATGATTGGACACACAACTATCAAGTCAGAAGTCTTTAAAGCTTATAACGTGGCCATCGGGTGTGATGAAAGAACGGGATCATGGAGGGATATTTTAGGTATGTGGAGCTTTAATGGGTGACCAAAGCTGCAACTTGCGTCTTCTCTCAGATTCATCTTCCTTGTCTTGAAGTCGTCTAGCTGCTTCGTGTTGACGTTGCTTTCGAGCTTATGGACTTGGACTTTTGAAGTCGTCCTTTACACCATTTATCTCTTTGTCATTTAGATTTCCTCGAGGCACTTCGGGTTTGCCTTTTTGTTTTATCCTTTCTTGACTTTGCCTTCGGGGTTCTTGTGTTTCCCGGTTTTGGGCTTTGAGAGCTGTTTTGATGTGAGCTCTTTTGATCCTGTGTCACTCTGGGACCATTTGCAGATCGTTTCGTCATGCTGATTGTGGCATTGCTTCTTTGGACTGATGAGAATGTTATCTGAGAGTCGGGCTCCTTGCTTCCTTTGGTCACCGGGTCGGACATTCATCATTGGCTGGGTTATTTTATGGAGCTCATAATATCGAAAAGGGATATACGAAAGGCTCAACGGGGGTGCCTAGGGTTTAATGATAGGGTTTACAAGCTTTTGGCTATGTGGTGTTGTACCTAGGTGCTTCGTCATTCCTGATAGTTGTGTATCCGTTCTTTGTTACTTTTCGCAGGTCTAAGAGTAAATTTACAAATTATCTCCTTCGATCGGAGTTATGCCGTTTGCCTCACTTTTGAATGTGGCCTCCCTTGAGTCGTGTAAAAATGACACGCTCTTTCACTCATGGTTTTACTACTCAAGGCACCCTCGCGAAAAGTTCACTCAGAGACTTGTTCACACAATTAAACGAAAGAAATAATCGTTATTGGTCTTTAAACTCAGATTGCCCCCAGTGTTGATCTAGGTTTATGACACAATTAAATAGATGTTGAATTTGAGAAGCTTTGTGGGTTGTTTTGGATGATGGTGTTTGGACGGACATGTTCAACTTTTTGGAGACAAATCTTCATGCTCCATTGTCAGAAAATGTAACCTCATCTTAAAAGGCATTTTGAAATCGGACTTGAAAAAGTCGTTTGTTGTGAAGATGATTTAGTAAAACCATTGTCTTCTATTAGTGACTTGAAAAACAGCCATTCTTTGAAAACTTTGAATGATGCATTTGAAAGATGAATGTTATGGTAGGTTATGCATGTGGAGACTTTCATTGCTGAAGACTCGAGCTCTCGATCGTTGGGACGTTGCTGAGATGACCGTGACCGCCTTCTTCTTGGACTGTGAGTAGGCTCTGCAAAAATGCCTGAACTAGGAGTGCCCATGGATGACGCATGAAGCACTTGGGCCTGAATCATTAACAAACTGAATGATGCCGTCATGGATGTGGATAGGCATTTGGGCCTAGATAAACTGAAATTGAGGCACATGGGCCAGAAATATTTTGAGGATGTGGCGCTTGGACCGGAGTGTTGTGAGAATGTGGCACTTGCGCCGGAATGTTGTGAAGAGGTGGCGCTTGGGCCAGAATGTTTAAAGAATGTGGCACTTGGGTCAGAATGTTGTGAAGATGTGGCGCTTGGGCCAAAAAGTGTTTGAAAGTGTGTTGCTTGGGCCAAGATGTGTTTAGGAATGTGGCGCTTGGGCCAGAATGTGTTTAGGAATGTGGCACTTGGGCCGGAATGATTTGGGATTGTGGCTCTTGGGCCGAAATGATTTGGGATTGAAGTAAGACATATGGGCCAGAGGGACTTCTAGACTAGAATGGATGTATGGGCCTGAATTTCCTTAATCTGGAAGTGATGCACACAGGCTGAAGGAAACCACATGAACTGTGAACTGGGCCGAGAGAGAAACTTTGAAGTCTAAGATTTGTTTGATGTTCCTGTTGGGCCCTGAGTCCAAAAACTAAAATAAATGAGTTACGAGAACTATCCTGAATTCGAATGGGTTGAAACCTAAACAACGGTTTTGAGTGGGCCTAAAAGGTATGACACCTAGATCTAGGACTTTGGGCCAGGGCCCGAACAAAAAGTTTACCTAGACTAGAATGGGCCTTGGGCCGAAATGAAAAAGCCTAATTGATTCTCATGGACTGCTTTAGGTAAATTTGTTTTTTCATGGGCCTAGAACTAAATTGATAATTCAAATTAGGCTGAAAGAGAAATCTCCTAAGTTTAAACTTTTGGGCCGAAGCCCAAATGACTCACATATCAAACCAAACAAAGCCTCTGGGCCGCAAACAATAAAGCTGCCAATTCGGGTTGGGCTGAGTTGATGTAGGAGAGGTTCCTATCAATCTCTAGGCTGGGTAGTGGGCCGATCATACAAGCGAACAAAGCCCATACAAATTCAACATGTCCTCACTAGACGTTTAAATCAAAACCGGGTAAGGATCGATCCGGAGAGGTGCTTGGGGCATGGGCCCAGGTCACCACAAAGGAATAGGGTTTGCACGCTATTCTCTTTGGGCTTCCCCACTCTTTTCACATCACCTGAAGGTGTGCGTCTATGGTCGGGTCTTTGAATGACCAAACATTGGGCTTGGTAAGGGTACTGCCAGGAAAACGCTTAGGGGCTAAGGCCCAGGTATTAAGGGGGTGTGGTTAGACGACACCCTCCTCTTTTCCCTCGCTTATTCACATCACCTAAAGGTGTGAGTCCCTGACAGGGGACCCTCAAACGGGTCCCGGGGTGAAATTGGCTTGCGTGGACCCTCGCTCTCATATGATGCAAAGGTGCAGGGAATTTAGATTGCGCACAAAGGTAAACAAACAATGTAATAAAAGCCATAAACAAACATTTTTCAAGTTAAGCCCTCTTTCTCAAAATTAAACAAGTTAAAATTAAGAAGTTTGTCCCCAGCAGAGTCGCCAGTCTGTGAGCCTCGATTTTAAACCCTATCCTATGTTGATTAAGGCTGATTAGGATCTAATCGGGTTTTAGGTCCACTTATAACCTAAGATTAATAACTATGTCATAAAACAATAATTATTAAAACCTAAGCTAGCTCACTGGAACCTATTATGAGTCGCCACCTAATTTTAACCTAGATCAAATTAGGAAAGGAGAGTTCGGGTTCGGGGGCTTGATATTCGACTTATTTAGGGTTCAATTACTTTCATTACCCTTCCTAGGTCGCTTTTCCTCTACTTGGTTTACTTACGGCTTATTACGAGTCGTTTTTAACCTAAGTGCGCGCTTCTTTTTTTTTGTGTTTTTAGCATTTTTTGACAGAAAAATAAAGTGAAATTGAAAGCTACCTGAACTAGGGTTTCGGAGGCAGAATTAGGTCAAATTTTGCTCACGTCCGTAGCCACGGACCCCATGTCCGAGACCACGGACCCCAGTTAACCTAAACTATACAGAAGAGTCGAAAATAAAGAAAAACAAAAGTTTGCAGGGTCCGGGGCCTCGGACAGGCTGTCCGAGGGCCCGGACATTATCAGAAAACCTAAACTTTGAATTTTTTAAAAATCCCGCCGCCGTCCGTGGGTGTCCGTGGTCTCGGACAACGCGTCCGAGGTCCCGGACCATAGGTCCGAGGTCACGGACCACCCACGGACAGGGGTTTTCAGAAGGTTCCCGAGAGTGTTTTGAGCTCAAATTTTATGGGTATGTAGCCTGGAAGATGTACAAGACGTTAGTGATTGAAAGTTTCCAATTTGAATTCGAATTAAGCCCGAAACTTGGCAAACAGTTATTGGACAGAAGCTTAATCAAACAGCAGTACAGAAGCGTAAAAAGGTTAGTTTGAACCCAAAATTTGACAAAGAGTTAATAAGGTCGTGGGGAATCAGAAAAGTGGGATTGTAACCTGTTTTACCTTCGAATTCAAGATGATTCTTCACGTTGGGATTCTTCGGAGGCTCCAATGATGCCGGTTCCGGATTGAGTTCGACCCGGGCTTCTGGTTGTTGATTGTTGATGATGTTCTTCACGTTTTGGAGGTGGTTTGGTTGATGTTTGATGATTGTTGATGTGTTAGGAGTTGAAAAGTGTGTTTAGGTGGTGATTTTGAGAGATTTTTGATGTGATTTTGGTGCTTGGATGTGTAAAAACGTGAGGAGAATGAGACGGCTAGGTTTTCTGGTTGCTTAGGGTTCTTGAGGTTCTGATTTGATCATGGGATAAGGTTCCTTATATAGGCTTCCTTAAAGATAGAAAAATCCGGTAAAAACCGAGATTTACCGACGTTTTAGCTCAAGGGCTTCCAAAAGGAATTTGATTATAAAATTTTACACATGGGTAAAGGATGATATTTCTGATTTTTCTAAAGTGGAATCGAATTTTTTGGATATTGGGATATTTTTAAATTCAATTTTCCGTCAGATTCAATCAGAAATTGCTAGAAAATTATTGGAAATTCGAAAAATCAAAATTCCAACGCCATTATGCTTCAAATGTCATCCTTTATCATGGGTTAAAATTTCAAAGCATTTTGAATTGATTTGACCCTTATTTGGAGGAGAGAGAAAGCCTATAGGGGGTTTAGGAGCCTTGAAAAATTACGAAAATGCCCCTGGAGATGACTAAGCTGTCCCTAGTACTCTGAAACGTGCCGATCGAACTGGGAACTCTTGCTACTAGCCTATTAGTAGAGACTTTTTTCTGGGGGGGTTGAAATTTTGGGTATAACAATTGCAATAATCTTAAATTGCATAGCATTAAGGCTCTTAAATGATATGGCTCTTAGGCCCTTAAATGACTTAAACTTAAACACTGAATTTCCCACATATAAAAGCTTTCAACCTGCAAATACACCCATCAATCTCATAGTAGTTATAATGCTCTTAAATTCCATCTTAAACTTATATTATCAACTCATTCCCATTGGCTCCTTAATCACAAGTTCATAAGCTTGTTTAAATTCTTTTTTCTAGGTTATATAACCCATTACATAATGTAAGCTTTAAGCTACATTAGTACTTATCTAAATACCATCCCTTAAAACTTAAACCACCATTAGGTAAGCATTTTACCTTGTTTTCCCAAGCTTATCTTAACTTCCTCCTTAGACCTTCTTCTTGAATGAATCTCGGCCACCATTTTAATTTCCCTTGCCAATGTTCTAATCAATATACATTGACTCTCATGAGTGCTAAACAATAAACTAACCTTAAGGAGTAAACCCTAGGTTAAAAATGTGTTCTAAGGTATTGAAATGAATGTTTTACCTTGGAGTCTTAAGATAGGCTTGGATATGAATCAAGAAGGACCTCCTCTAGCCCTTGTAGAATAGAAAATAATCTAGAACAAGGCGTAAAAATGAAGCCCCATGAGTAGTAATTTTCGGTAATATGGAGAAATGATGGAAAGATGATTTTTCTTACATTTTCTTTACCTTAAGAGAATGGAGAACCAAATGGGCTCTTCAAACTTGAGTTTCCTCCATCAATGGAGTTTTCCCTTGGCACCGAAATGGAGCTTTGAAGGATTTGAAAAGATAGAAAGGAGGGCCTTGACTTAACTAAGACAAATATGCAATTTGTTTTGGATTTGGAGCTTGGAGTTGCATTTGGCAAGTGAATGAAGGTGAGGAGCCATGGATGGAGCTCTCTCTCGGTTTTGGAGCAGGAGAGGAGAAGGAGAAACCGTGGAAGGAAGGAGAAATGAAGAGAGAGAAGAAGAAAGGTGACTTAAATGAAGATATTTGTTATAAAGGTAAATAGTCTTTCTTTTACTTTCCTTCCCTTTTTCTTTTCTTAATTTGATGAAGTCTTTAATGACTCATCCCTTAGAAACCGGCCCCCTTATTAGATAAGGCTAACATGGTCTTTGTTGACCAACTAATTGACTTATGTTCACTTAAGCTTAATTTGGCACTATTTGGCACTATTCACAAACTAGTGCACATATTTGTGAAATTTTTGATTTCCCATTGGTTTAGTCTTCCTAATGTGATAATAATTAGTACACATGTTGATTAAGATGTAATCATAGGCATTTAGCCACTCAAAACTCATTTCTAAGACAATTTCTCAAAAAGGTGCTTTAAGAAGTCTTAAAGCACATTTTGTGTTTAAGCTTGTTTTTGAGCTTGGTTTTCTTTGCTAATTGATTTAAAATGTCCATTAGAATATTACTAAAGTCTTATAATGGTATTTGGGTGCTAATCAAAGTCACCCCAAGCTTAGAGCACGTTTCTGCCCAAACTGCCCTTAAGGCATTTTCTTATGTCTTCCTTGGTTTAAATTGTCTTCCAATCTTTCTAAGGCATATTTTAGCCTTACTACATCATATATTGATGTTTACTTAACATAATTAGGTTTGGGGTATTTCAGATTGCTTGTCTAACTTCCTTGTTGTGTGTACTGCCCACGATGTAGTCTTCTAGGTGTTTAGGCATTCCTCTGGTCCTTTCTGACCTTCTCAGTGGTTGCTGATGGGTAACAGTTTCCTCTTCTTGAGTCAGTGAATGCTCGCTGATGTCCAGGCTTGGTTGTGCCTCTGGTGTGACCAGATTTCTGCCTTCTGGTTCAGTAACACTTTCTGTATCTTCAAAATCAAAGAACTCAAGAGGTGGTGAGTATGGATTAGTAGGAAAATAAGGTGGTTGCTCATTTCCTGCTCTGGTAATTTTTATTTCTTTCTTTTGGTTCTCTCTGAAAGGGAAAATATTTTCATAGAATTTGACATCCCTATTGTAAACAACCCTTTCATTATCCAAATCATAGATTTTGTAAGCCTTCTTATCTGTAGCATATCCTAGGAAGATCCCTTTAGAGGATCTGAAAGCAAATTTATCATGAAGAGATTGGTTTTTGTGAGCAAAAACTAAGCTTCCAAAACTTTAAGTTCTTCATAATTTGGTTTTCTGTTAAACAAAACCTCATAAGGGGATTTACCTAGCAGGCTATCTAGGGGCATTCTGTTAATAAGATACACAGCAGTAAGGATGCTTCCCCCCCCCCCCCCGAATTTTAATGGTAAAGAATGAAACAGTAAACTTCTTGCTGTTTCTAAAATGTGGCGATGTTTCCTCTCCACTACCCCATTTTGCTGTGGGGTGTGTGGACAAGAAGTTTGGTGTTTGATTCCCTTAGACTTCAAGAACTCAGAACTTTCTTTTGTACTTCCTAATTCATAGGCATTATCAGTTCTAATTCCTTTAATCTCTTTGCCAAACTGTAGTTTAACCATTTTCAGAAAATCGATTATATGTTTAAATGCTTCAGATTTTGTTTTGATCAGTTGGACCCATGTAGCCCTAGAGTTATCATCCATAAAAGTCAGAAAATAAGAGTATCCATCAAAAGTTTCAAGTTTATAGGGACCCCAAACATCTATATGCATTAGATCAAAACATTCTGTTGCAGTAAAACTTTTCTTAGGGAAAGGAATACGATGGCTTTTGCCTCTACAACAAGATTCGCATATGAACTGTCTCTTACACAAGTGCTTATCAACAATCCTAAGTTTTTCTATCTTGCTAATGGGCAAATGCCCAAACCTGTGATGCCAAAGACTCAGAGCATCCGTACAATCAAAACCAGCAACTATTTTTCCCACAACAGAACTAGAAACTAACTCCCTTTCCTCCTCTCTATTGCAATAATCAAGCAAGTAAATTCCAGAAATTTGTCTTCCTATTTGGTGTTCAAGGAGGCTTCTAGAATCCTGAAACATACAGCAAGAATTGTCAAAATTGAATTTGCCATTCATCTGTTGCGCTAATCTAGCCACAGATATCAAGTTAAAATTGAAAGCAGGAACATATAACACATCAGACAAAGTTATCCAATTGTTAATAGTCATAGATCCCTTGATGGTTACCCTTTGAGGATGGCCATCGGGCATATTAACTATGTGCGCATGCTATAGATTCTGATAGTTGTCAAATTTTTGTAAATCACAACACATGTGTTGTGATGCTCCAGAATCGATTATCCAATCCATGTCTCTTCTACCTACATGTTCTTCATTACTACTGCAGGTGATATGATTATTCAAAAACTTTGGAGGAAAATTTAGAAAGGTTACCAACGAAACTACACCCTGCGCTGCTTCTGGTTGGTCGTTGTGTTCCTTCCTCCCGATTTTGGGCTACATGTGCGAGAATCTGGTTTATCTCTTCCACGATGTAGCTTCTTGCGACAGTTTCTTTGTGGTTCGCTTTGGACTGGGTTACATCATCGGTGGGATTTCCTTCTCTGTTCTCGAGAGCATTGGCAGCCGTGGAGGATTTCCTACTCTTGGGACTTCTCTAGTTGGGCGGATATCCGACCTTCTCAAAGCACTTGTCTTCGGTATGCCCGCTCTTCTGACAATGGTTGCACTGTAGATAACCTCGTCTAGGGTTTGTTCCTCTGCCGTAAGCTTTATTGTTGGCCATCAGAGTTCTTGGCCAAAAATTCGTTGCGAAGGAAAGGGCGTTGTTGCCTTCTTGATTTCCTCCAGCCCCGACACCCTTCTGTCTCTCCTCTTGAACAAGGAGGGAGTAAATTTGTTGTGCTGAAGGTAATGGTGACATCATTAACACGTTACCTCGAACTTGGCTGTACTTAGGGTTGACGGACATGAGAAACTTAATCACCCGTTGCTTCCTGATGTACTCCTTGAATTTGTCATTCCCTGCGCAAGAGCAAGTAGGCAGTGTGTCCATGGAATCGATTTCGTCCCAAATCTTCTTTACTTTAGTGTAGTAAGCACAAATCGAATCTTCCCCTTGTTGTATCGACGCCAATTCTTGCTCAAGCGTGTACAGGCGTGCTATGTTACTTTCTTCAAATCTGGAAATCAACTCACTCCAGACCAACTCTGCGGTAGGGTTGAAAGCGACGCTATCCGCAACATCCCGTTCGAGAGCAGTGAGGAGCCAAGAGATTACCATATTATCGCACTTCTTCCATTCTTGAGCTCTGTCTGGGTAGTCCTCCTTCCTTACGGTCCCATCGACAAACCCTATTTTTTTTAGCGGAGAGGGCTATCGTCATATTTCTTTTTCATGTGACGAATCCCCTACTTCCATCGAATTTACTCCCAGTCAACAGCACCCCAGGATTCTCCGAGTTTGATAGGTGTAAAGGATCATTCTTCGCTTTCGCACTTCCTGTTCTTTCGGTTTCTTCGTCGACCTTCCCATCATCCGAGATCTTCTTCTTGCCAGACTTATCGCTTGTTTCTTCTTCGTTCACCGTCATGACGAGAAATGCAAAGAAAACCTTGAATGTTTAGGTAAACAAGAACGGGGAGGATGGATCAGTATAGCTCTGATACCATGTTACGATTGAAGAGAGTTGTTCAAGATTGAGAGGAAAAACATTCTCTAATCTGCTTATTTCATTCAATGAGTTACAAAGCAGCGGCACACCCTCTTATACATAAACCTGACTACTTAGCGGAGTGTACCGTTGTACTAATAGAACGTTACTTAGAAATAGGACTACTAATAGCACAGAACATATATTGAACTACTATACTGTAACATACTATACTGTAACAAAGCTTACTTGTCAAACCTGAATTGGTTAACTACAGTTGCATATTCCCAACATAGGAATTGCTGACTTTGTGCCCCAGTATCGAACGGGCAAGATATATAAAAATTAGGAAGTAGAAATATGAAGCTTTTCTGCAGGTCTTGCATGTAAATTTGCATGTGCCGGTAGCAATGAAGCACTTTAGGATTTGATAATGAAAACAAAAGAAATGAGGGGGTGGGTACTTCATAATATGTTCATGGCTCATACATAATTCACACTTCTTTCTCCCGTTGTTAGGACTATTTTCAGTCGCCCCAATTTTCACACTAAAAGCATTGACAATCAGTTAAAAATCGAGATCTCTTGTGTGTCCTCTCTTATATTCTTCATTAACCCTCTAAAAACAAATTTCACTTGCCAGGACAAATTTGGTGCCAAAGGTCCCATGCATTGCTGTCGACGAAGTTAAATAGGTTTTTCATTTCCAGCAAGAGAGTGTTTTTTTTTGGGAAAATTACATCCTACTCATGACGTTTGGCGAAATTACACACCCCACTCATGAGGTTTCAAAAATTACTTTGTCCACCCATGTGGTTTCCTCTATTTTACATCTGACAACTTTTCTAATATTTGATCAACTTAAAAGATGCTTAAATGTTGTCCAAAATTGATAAAACTTTACACGGATGATGCTAAGGTGTTATATGTTTGTCCAATGTCAAAACCAAAGTTTTTTAAGCTCATATATGACCTGCGGGACCCAATGAAAACACGTTCACATGTTACATGTCATTGGGTCCCACGGATCACATATGAGCTTAAAAAACTTTGGATTTCACACAAAACCAAAATATAACACCTTAGCATCGTCCATGTAAAGTTTCATCAATTTTGGACAACATTTAAGCATCTTTTAAGTTGATCAAATATTAGAAAAGTTGCCAGATGTAAAATAGAGGAAACCACATAGGTGGACAAAGTATTTTTTTTTTGAAACCTCGTGGGTGGGGTGTGTAATTTCGCCAAACGTCATGGGTGGGGGATGTAATTTTCCCTTCTTTTTTAATTATTATTTAACTTGTTACTTCATTCATTAGCAAAAAGAGATTTAGGGATTACAAACATATTCCTAAAACTTGTGATAAAGTTAAGAAGAAAGGGAACATCCCCTGTTCTAATTTGAAAAGATATCCAAAAGGTGGTTGTTCAAAGACTCACCAACACTAAGTAAATACTCGTCAAACTTAATAACATAATGGTACTGTTGCACTTCTCCTACAGAAAATCTACCAAGTCTAGTAATAACCAGAGCCCCGATCCTTCCTTTGCGCTTCAAATCATCAAAGAGAGTCATCCTGAAAGACTCAATAACAAGATTATAACAAATGCTATGACTACCCACCAGAGAGGCAAGTTCCAAAGCAATTTGATGTGTTATGATACTAGGCAAAGGCACTTTGTGTAATACCCAAATTTCTAATCCATTCACTTAGCCAGTAATTAATAATGAAGTTCAATTATTTAACCGTGTAATTCATTTAACCTATTGGGTGTTACCGTCACATTTACAACCTCTATGAATGCCAAGGCTGTTTTTATCTAACACAATATTACAGAAATGTTACAAAAGTTACTAATGTGTTACATCATTCTTTTTACATACAAAAGTTAAAATGCCAAAAATGATTACTGTGTGGGAGTCTCTATGCCCATTCCCAAGCTCTCGTCGTCATCAGCACTTTAAGGAAACATCTTACATCCACCTGTACCTGTGGCCATGGTTTCAAACAACACTAAGAAAGGACCACATGACACAATGCCAAAAAAAATCAGCAAACCTTAGTAATTCAAAGCTACCACAGAAAGTAATTCTTTAAAATAAGCATTCATATATTCATATGTTCATACTAATCATTTCAAGTCTATCAAGACATTCAATCAACATCTTAACCATTAGCACGCTTGTTCATCATTATTTACAAATGTTCTTCCATTTCCAACAAAACCAAGTCTATGGATAAACCCTGATCATATAGGCGATCCAACCTTTTCATGTGCACTTCAGGCTCTAGAAGATGAGCACACCTTTAAACTATAGTGTAGGAAAACGATAGAGTGTTTCATGGAGCCCGAGGCATACCATGAGCTAAATTAACGTGAATGGGAAATTAGTGTCATAGCAATCAATACCATTCATATGGATATATCATTTCCACTTCCAAATCCCATTTGCAATACCAACTATTGCTGATTAATCATTTAGTCTTTCATATACAATTTACTCATTAAAACACAGAGCATCATTTAAGCTTAAACTCAAAGATGAACAATACTCATAACATTCACTTAAAGCATAGATTAGTCATTACAACAAAGCAACAATACTTGCGAACATAATAAATAACTAAGTAACTAGAGTAGTTTCAAGGTTAGTTTAGCTCTTAATCTCATGATAATTCAACCAAAAGGCTCCCCTTGAACTCTCCAACATAAAATTGGTTCTTAAACACCTTAAACCATCATTTTCTTCCTTGAAAATCTATCTTATATTTGCTAATGTGTAACCCCTTTAAAAACTAATGAATATTTATAAGGGTGGTAGAGGATGAAAGTCTTTGAAATTACCGTATAAAGTTTGAAGAGAATCCTTCCAAAGACTTTAAGATCCCTTGGTATAAGTAAGAGCACCTAAGAAAACTTTTGGAGCACCTTAAAAACTTTAGGAGTTGGGAAGAAAATGGAGTATTGACAAAGATGCATCTCCTCCTACTTGGTCCTTGCTCTCGACTCGACTAACCTCCTTACAACAATGACTTTGATCTTCTCTTCTTCCTTTCTTTATTTCTTTTCCAGTATGAAGAGTTTTTCGAAGTTGATGGTGTGCTAAAGGGAAGGGATGCCGATTTATATAGGAGTAAAGAAAGGGCTGAATCACTTTCCTCCCTTGTGAAGCAAGCTACCAACTAATGCGAGCCATGTTCCACATGTCATCCTTTTACTAGAAAGGTTTGGATTGTCTTCTATCTTGGATTCCTTAGACCCGAGGGTAAGAGATTGAGATCCAATCCTTCTCTAATAATGTTCTTGGAGTTCTTCCCTAAATCCAGGAAATGTATCATATTCTTACTCACATAATTGCTCCCTTAGGATGAATTGTGTAATCAGGAGAATAATTATCCCTAGTCTAACTAATCATGGTCTGAATGAACAGGAGGACAACAAATTTATAGTGGTTCGGCCAATGTGGCCAACATCCACTGTTGCTGACGATATCTTTATTGATGACCTTTTTCTCTGTTGAATCATAACAGAGCTAGAATGACTGCCCTTAGGTTTCACTAGATACCAACCCCTTACAAGTTCACCTCTCACTGCTATGTATAGGCATCTTGGGAACTGGCTCCCTTAGTCCCTTTTCTACATGTCACTTTCTAATTGGATCTTTTTAAACAGTCTATCATACAACTTGGTTAGTTACGCACCCTATTCTGGACGACTTCCCCGAACCCAACCCGGTAGCCATCCCTCGGAAGGATTCTTCCGGAAGGCTGCCCTGAAACCAAGCTGCTAGAACTTAATACAACCTTGTACGCCTTTTTCTTGAGGTATATATCATACCAAATACACTTATCTTAAAAAGGAAGGTAGAAATAAAATAAACTTAAAATTTCTTGACACAAAATCCTTGCTTGGCATTGAAGTCCCACTTATCGCTTTGTTGGGGGATTTTCTCCTCTAGAGTTACTTCTTTCGGTACTCATTTTTGATAATGTTTTTTTCGTTTAGTTCTTTACCATTTTGTCTTCTTTGGTTACCTGTAATAACCTGTCAGGCTTTCATATGCAACAGAATGCGAATTGTTTGCATATTGCCCATATCTAATTTCTTTTTCAAATATGTCAAATCAAGTTTTCCCTTTCTTTATCTTGCTTGTCATTTTCTCTCTACTTTTTGATAATGTTAAGTCAAGTTCCTTAGGTTTGGATGATAGCAAATCTGTGTTGTTTATCTAACATGTTTATCTAAGTATGTAGATCAAATAAATAGATAAAAGTGGCTTAGCACGCAAGGTTGCAAGCACACTCTAGTCATGAATAGTGCCCTACCAGTCGAGCACCTATCTATAGAGCTTCAGAAGAGCTCCTAGTACACACTGAACACTAGCACAACACAACAACAACTCTCATCATCAGAAATGTCCAAGAATGCAAAATACATCAATTGAGAACAAGTGAACCAACAACACATGCGAGGTTGGTAGAGTTCACGACAAAGCAAGTTGAAGAAACATAATCATGAACAAGATAACAAGACATAATATGAAGCCATAAAGATGCATTAATTACACATCATTAATGAAGCCATCGGGCTAGGCAAGTGGACATCACCAAGAGCAGCCGACCACTTGAGCTCTTGCCTACAACATGTCAAACCAGTGAGCGACACGTGTCTTGGCTGTGCCTACCATCAAGTTGGTGATCAGCCTACCTTGAGCAGAGCTACTTCCGTTGAGAACAAGATCAATCAAATCCTAGTGAATAGCCTATCATAGATTGGTAATTATAAGTTAGCTTGCTGATGTATGTATATATTTAGAATATGTCGTAAAAAAAAAGAAATGAGGCACACACGTAAGAAGTAGAACAACAAGTACAAGCGTGAGTCATATTGTGTGCATCTGAGTGTGTGTGTGTGTGTGTGTGTGTGTGTGTGTGTGTGTGTGTGTGTGTGTGTGTGTGTGTGTGTGTGTGTGTGTGTGTGTGTGTGTGTGGGTGTGTGTGTGTGTGTGTGTGGGTGTTGTGTGTGTGTGTGTGTGTGTGTGTGTGTGTGTGTGTGTGTGTGTGTTGTGTGTGTGGGTGTGTGTGTGTGTGTGTGTGTGTGTGTGTGTGTGTGTGTGTGTGTGTGTGTGTGTGTGTGTGTGTGTGTGTGTGTGTGTGTGTGTGTGTGTGTGTGTGCTAGGGAGTTAGTGAGCGTGGTTAGACTGTGTAATCAACTCAATACTTTTGTGTTTAATAGACTGACCAGTCAGGGAACTGTTAGGGAACCGTAGGCCTGCAGTCAGGAGAGGGTAGAGGACTTTGGAGATAAGTCCAGAACTGTCCCAGAACGACCTAGGAAGGGTAATGAAAGTAATTGAACCCTAATTAAGTCGAATATCAAGCCCCCGAACCCGAACTCTCCTTTCCTAATTTGATCTAGGTTAAAATTAGGTGGTGACTCATAATAGGTTCCAGTGAGCTAGCTTAGGTTTTAATAATTATTGTTATATGACATAGTTATTAATCTTAGGCTATAAGTGGACCTAAAACCCGTTTAGATCCCAATCAAGTTAATCCACATAGGATAGGGTTTAAAATCGAGGCTCACAGACTGGCGACTCTGCTGGGGACAACTTCTTAATATTAACTTGTTTAATTTTAAGAGGGCTTAACTCGAAATTGTTTATTTATGGCTTTATCACATTGTTTGTTTACTTTTGTGCGCAATTTAAATTTCTGTACTTTTGCATCATATGAGGGCGAGGGTCCACATAAACCGATTTCACCCCGGGACCCATTTGAGGGTCCCCTGTCAGGGACTCACACCTTTTAGGTGATGTGAATAAATGGGGGAAAAGAAGAGGGTGTCGTCTAACCACACCCCTTTAATACCTGGGCCTTAGCCCCAAGCATTTTCCTGGCAGTACCCTTACCTAGCCCATTGTTTGGTCAGTCAAAGACCCGACCGTAGACGCACACCTTTAAGTGATGTGAAAAAGTGGGGAAGCCCAAAGAGAATAGCGTGCAAGCCCTATTCCTTTGTGGTGACCTGGGCCCATGCCCCAAGCACCTCTCCGGATCGATCCATACCCGGTTTCGTAAAAACATCAAGTGAGGACATATTGAATTTGTGTGGGCCTTGTTTGCTTGTATGATTGGCCCACTACCCAGCCTAGAGATTGATAGGAACTTCTCCTACATCAACCTAGCCCAACATGAATTGACAGCTCTTTTTGTTTGCGGCCCAGAGGCCCTGTTTGGTTTAACATGTGAGTCGCTCGGGCTTCAGCCCAAAAGCCTAGACTTAGGTGATTTCTCTTCTGGCCCAATTTGTATTATCCAATTAGTTCTTGGCCCATAAAAAAAAGAATCCACTTGAACTTGAAATAACTCACAAGTCCTGAAAATAAAATCTTTTTTGGCTTAGCAACCATCTTCTCTGGCCCGAAGAAAGTTAGGCCCATTTGTGATTTAGGGACCATTCCAGCTCATGTGCTTTACTTCAGGCCCAAACACATTCTGGCCCAAGGGCTCATTCTAGTCCACGTAGACTTCTTATCATGACCCTAACCCAAAACCCTAGATCTAGGTGTCATCTTTTAGGCCCAACCATGATCACTCGGCCCAAATTCCAGTTCACATATAGAGCAATCATTCTGGCTCAAATACCACAATCATGACTCATTCTATTTTGGGCCCATAGACCAATTCATAGTTTTGGCCCATAAGCTTCGCTGTCAATCCAGAAGTTCAGCCCATAGCACAAAACATTTGGATCCAAGATAGGTTGCGTAACTCATTCATTCCAGTTTCTAGCCTCAAGGCCCAACAAGAACATCAAACGAATCCCAGACCTCAAGGTTTTCCCTCTCGGCCCAGTGGCCCATTCACAGTTCGTGTGGCCTCCTTCAGCCCGTTTGCTTCACTTCTAGATTAAGGGTATTCAGGCCCGCAAATCTGTTCTATCCTAGGAGTCACTCTAGCTCTTGCACTTCACTCGCAGCTTGGAAAAGATTCAGGCCCGGATTCCTCCTACATAACCCACAGACATTCCTAGTTCAAACATTTTATGAGGCCTATTCAAAGTTCAGAAGGAAGGCAATCACGATCATCCCAAAGGTGTCCCGACGGCCCAGAGCTCGAGTCTTCAGTATGTTCGCATCAGAAGCCCAACATCACTACTTTAAAGTTTCTAGATTAGTTTTTTAATTCTTTTTTCAGTATTAAAAGTTTTTTTCAGCTTTTTTATTTCCAGCTTTTATGGTAGCTAGCTTCCTTTATTTTTTAGGTAGTTTTCTTAAGATTACAATCTTTGATGTTGTCTTTCCATTCTTGAATTAGAGCATAGTTCCATTTCATTATTTTTTGTGCAATTATTCACAAAACCAGAACACCAAAATAAATAAGTCATCACGTCATTTCACCCACATCCACTACCTTCATCACATACATCCCATGTGTGCAAGGAATATCTCACCACCTTGTTAGCTTCCACCACTCATCATCTCTCAATGGAAAATTTCACCGTACACTGAAAGCATCCCACTACCATATTTTACTTTCATCACTACATCACTCCACCAAAACAACTCGACCTCACCGCCATGTACCACCACACATACAGCCACCCTCCACAAATAACCTGGGTATTCAAAAGGCTTGTCAAGAAACCCCACAGCAATACTGGGGGCAATCTGAGTTAAGGAACGATAATGTTTATCTCTTTTGTTTAAATGTGCAAACAAGTCTCTGAGTGTACACTTCGCGAGAGTGCCTTGAGCGGTAAAACCAAGAGCGAAAGAGCGCGTCATTTTTACACGACTCCAGAAAGGTCACATTCAAAGGCAGGGTAAACGACATGACTCCGACCGAAGGAGATAATTTGTAAATTTACGCTTAAACCTATGAAAAGTAACAAAGAACGGATACACAACTATTAGGGATGACGAAGCACCTAGGTACAACACCACATAGCCAAAAGCTTGTGAACCCTGACATGAAACCCTAGGCACCCCCGCTGAGCTTTTCATGTATGACCTCTTTTACAACACTACAAGCTCCACAAACAAGCCAGCCAATGACGAATAACCGACCCAGTGACCAAAGGAAGCAAGGAGCCCGACTTCTGAACAGTAACTTCACAAGTCCAAAGAAGCAACTCTGCTACCAGCATGACGAAATGATCCGTAAATGGTCCCAAAGTGACACAGGATCCAAGCGAGCTAACATAAAAAACAGCTCTCAAAGTTCAAAACCGGGAAACACAAGAACCCGAAGGAAAGGAGATTCAAAGAAAGGCAAACCTGAAAAGCCTCAAAGAAACCCAGAATCGGAAAAAAGAAAGAAAGTGCAAGGAACAAGCCCAAAGTTCCAAGTCCCAAGTTCACAAGCGAAATCATCACGAAGTAGCCAAACGACTTCAAGACAAAGAAGACAAGTCCGAGAGACGGTGCAAGTTGCAGCTTTGGTCACCCTTATAGCTCCGCATATCCTAAACATTCCTCCATTGTCCTGTTGTCATCACACCCCATAGCCACGTTATAAGCTTAAAAGACTTCCGACCTAGTAGTTGTGTATCCAATCACGTGAAAGTAACAGGTTGAACGCGTAAATCTAACAAATGTCAAATTCAATGGTCGAGATGTTTTGTCCAAAAGGAGAGCATGAGTGCAAGCATTAAACACTTTGAGTGTAGGATAGAAAGCACCACAACAAGATAAACCTTGACCTTGTGAGAATGAGATTTGTTTTGCACAATTAATCAAAGAAAATACTGGGGGCAATCGATCGTTCGATCGATTGCCAAAAATTCCAAAGAACTCAGGTTATCCTAAGGAAAAACACTGGGGGCGATTGTTGGTTCCAACAATTGCCATGACAACACCAATTGAAACCTAAAGCTTGAGCACCACCATCCCACCACAGGCATAAGCCCTTACATCCACATCAAACACCTCGGGCCCATCCTAAGCCCTGCCTCCACATCAAATTTCCTCAGGCCCGTCCTAAGCCCTTACATCCACATCAAACACCTCGGGCCCATCCTAAGCCCTACCTCCACATCAAATTTCCTCAGGCCCGTCCTAAGCCCTACCTCCACATTCAAACACCCACAGGCCCGTCTTGAGCTCTAATCCTTCTACATCCTTTTGGACCCATCATACACTTGACCCACTTTCATTTAGATCCATCCTTTAGGCTCGTCATAAGACCTAGATCCGTCCTTTAGGCTCGCCATAAGACCTAGAACCATTTTTAGGCTCGCCATAAGACCTAGTTGCATTCCCTTAGGCTCGTAATAAGACCTAGATCCGTCCTTTAGGCTCGCCATAAGACCTAGAACCATTTTTAGGCTCGCCATAAGACCTAGTTGCATTCCCTTAGGCTCGTCATAAGACCTAGATCCGTCCTTTAGGCTCGCCATAAGACCTAGAACCATTTTTAGGCTCGCCATAAGACCTAGTTGCATTCCCTTAGGCTCGTCATAAGACCTAGATCCGTCCTTTAGGCTCGCCGTAAGACCTAGAACCATTTTTAGGCTCGCCATAAGACCTAGTTGCATTCCCTTAGGCTCGTCATAAGACCTAGATCCATTTTTAGGCTCGCCATAAGACCTAGAACCATTTTTAAGCCCGCCATAAGACCTAGTCACATTCCCTTAGGCTCGTCATAAGACCTAGAACCATTTTTAGGCTCGCCATAAGACCTAGAACCATTTTTAGGCTCGCCCAAGACTAGCGGCATTCCCTTAGGCTCGTAGTAAGACCTAGCGTTACCCTTTAGCTTACCCACTCTTACAAACACATTGCATTCATCTCATCATATAGGCTCGTCGTAAGACCTAGTTGCATTATCCAGGCGCGTCACAAGACCTGGCGCAGAAAAGTTGGCGAGGGTGATGGCAATAAATCCTTTTGTGATGTCAACTTTTTCGGATCAACGAATGTGGGCGAAGGCAATAAGTCCCCAAGGTTTTTACCAGGAGTTATCCCTGCACACCGGCTTAGGGGCGATGGCAATAAGTCCACAATGGGTCCTAGCCAGGAGCATTGGCACGGGTTTCGGTCCCCAGAAGCATCCGAGCATCATCATCAGCATCATCAGCATTATCATCAGCATCATCAGCATTATCATCAGCATTATCATCAGCATCATCAGCATCATCAGCATTATCATCAGCATCATCAACATCATCAGCATTAGCATCATCAACATCTCAGCATTCTTGCATTTGCATACCACCCAGTTATCACATTTTAGGTTGTCAACGCCTTAGAATCGCTTGACACTATCTCATTTTCACACTTTAGGTTGTCAACGCCTTAGAATCGCTTGACATTATTTCCACATTTTAGGTTGTCAACGCCTTAGAATCGCTTGACACTGCTTCATTTCACTTTACTCGTAGGTAGTCAACACTTAGAATAGCTTGACATCATCTCATCGTCACAGGCAGTCAACACCTTAGAATAGTTCGACATCATATCACATATAGGTAGTCAACGCCTTAGAATTGCTTGACATGACTTCATTTTACTTATAGGTAGTCAGCCTTAGAATAGCTCGACACAAACTTATCAGTTTCGGTAACATGCAGGTTCCTGGAAACATTTTAAATTTTGGGGTATCACTCAAGCATCAACTAGCCTTCTCACTTTCATTACAAAGTCTAGTTGACGGGGGGCAATCTGTTATACCCAAAATTTTGACCCCCCTGGTTAGGGTCCACGAGGTCCTGGTGATGTGAGGGGCGTTTTAATCGAGTAGTGAGGGATTCCAGCTCGAGCGGCACATCCCATGGCATGAGGAGCAGCTTCGTCATTTTCAGGGGCATTTTGGTAATCTTTAAAGGCTCTTGAGACCTCCTATAAGCTTTCTCTCTCCTCCAAAGGATGCCCAAATCAGCTTGAAATGCTTTGATATTTTAACCCATGATAGAGGATGACATTCTAAGCATAATGGTGTTGGAATTTTGATTTTTCAAGTTTCCAATAATTTTCTAGCAATTTCTGACTGAATCTGACGAGAAATTCAATTTAAAAATATTCCAACATTTAAAAAATCCGATTCCACTTCAGAAAATTCATAATTTCCATCCTTGACACGTGGTTAAAATTTCACAGCAAAATTCCTTTGGGAAGTCTCTTAGCTAAAATGTCAAAAAATCTTACTTTTACTAGGTTTTCTTTATCTTTAAGAAAGTCTATATAAGGGGATAGGTTTTTGGATAAAATCAGAACCTCACATGCTGAAGAACCCTAGAGAGTCAGAAAAGGCAGCCTCCTCTCTCTCTCTCTCACGTTTTCCAACACCCGGCCACCCAAATCATACCGAAAATCCCCCGAAATCACCATCTAAACACGTTTTCCAATTCCCAAAGCACCAATAATCATCAAAACCCCACAAAAACACCACCAAAGCGTGAAGAACAGCAAGAACAACCAACAACCAGAAGCTCGGTTCGAAATCCTTTCGGGTCTGCCATCAACGAAGCACTCAACGAATCCCGGTGTGAAGAAACGTTGTGAATCCGAAGGTAAAACAGGTAGAAACTCCACTTCCCTAATTCTCTATGGTATTATCTGTCTTTCCTCAAAATTTGGGCTCAAACTAACCCCTCTACGCTTCTGTATTGCTATTTGTTTAAGCTTCTGTCCAATAACTTGTTTGCTAAGTTTCGTGCTTAATTCGAGTTCAAATTGAAAACTTTCAATCACTAACGTCTTGTACATCCTTCAGGCTACGCACCCATAAAATTTGAGCCAAAACACCCTCGGGAACAGCCTCAACGCCGCCGTCCGAGGGCTGTCCGCACCCACGGACGTCGTGTCCGGGGTCCCGACTCGCTGTCCGAAAGCTCGGACGCCCACGGACGGCGGCGGGATTTTTAAATTTTTAAAATTAGGTTTTTTGTCCGGGCCCACGGACAGCCTGTCCGTGGCCCCGGACTTTGCAATTTTCTGTTTTCTATTTACTTCGACTTTTATCTTCATATAGGTTAACTGGGGTCCGTGGTTTCGGACATTAGGTCCGTGGCTACGGACGGAAACAAAATTTGACCTAATTCTGCCTCCGAAACCCTAGTTTAGGTAATTTTAATTTCCACTTTAATTTTCTGTCAAAAAATGTTAAAAAACACAAAAAAACAGAAGCTCGCGCACTTAGGTTAAAACGACTCGTATTAAGCCGTAAATAAACTAAGTAGAGGAAAAACGACCTAGGAAGGGTAATGAAAGTAATTGAACCCTAATTAAGTCGAATATCAAGCCCTTGAACCCGAACTCTCCTTTCCTAATTTGATCTAGGTTAAAATTAGGTGGCGACTCATAATAGGTTCCAGTGAGCTAGCTTAGGTTTTAATAATTATTGTTATATGACATAGTTATTAATCTTAGGCTATAAGCGGACCTAAAACCCGTTTAGATCCCAATCAAGTTAATCCACATAGGATAGGGTTTAAAATCGAGGCTCACACGCGCAACAGGGCATGTCCGAATGTCCATGTTCGGACGGAAGTTCAGACGTGCCAAGTACCTTATTTTCTACTCCCTTAAACACTTACTCATTTCTTGCCAAAATGCCCAACACTTATAGTATTTCCCCCATAGGTTTATAGCATGTTCCCACACATTATTTAGCCCACCAAAATACTTTATGTCCTTTCAAGAATCTTCTCCACAATTTTCACACATCTTCCATACAACACCTTACTTCCTCATTGGTACCAAAACTTGTATAAATCCTTAACACAATCTCACCATGGCTTGAAGTATCCTTAACTCTCATTTGCATTCTAAATCCTCCAAGATAACACCCAAGACATTTTAACACCTAAGAAGACCTTATTTCACCTTCTTTCACCAATTTAAACCTTAATCATTCCTAGTTTAACCTAGGTCACCAAACATCATTTTGAACACCTAAAACTCCTTGTTCATTAACCAAATTTTGACATAGTTTCCCTTGTATCACCTTACACCAAAACACATAATTTTTCACCTTAATATAACCAAGAACCCTTATTCATTTAATACACACAAACACATTGTTTTTCATCCTTTAACCATCCAAGACACTCATCTTCACAAAGAATGTTCTTTACACACATCTAAATCCTTAAACTACACTACATCACAATATAGTGCATAAACTTAAATTGCTTGACATTTAGGTCCTTAAATAACATGCCTCTTAGGCCCTGAAAATGCATTAAACTTAAACACTGAATTTCCCACATAATAATTGCCTTCAACCTGCAAATACACTCAACATCACATATGCCCTTAATAAACTCCTTGAGAGCATTTTACTAACTCATTTACCATTAGCTCCTTAAGTAGTTTTAATGAACAACTTAAGCTCATCTTTTCTAATGCATTTAAACCACATTAGGTTAACACATTTACCTCCTTTCCTCACAAACTTCTTTCTTGTTTCCTTGTTTAAAATTCGGCAAGGACCTTGATTGCTTGTCAATCATCTATCCACACACACATATAAGGGTAATGAGCTTAAGAACTTATACTTAGACTCATATACAAACCCTAGTTTAACATAAGTGTTTTAATTCATTAAAATGGAAGTTTACCTTGGAATTTGAGAGGGAACTTGAATAGGAAGCAAGATAGGAATCCTCCTAGCCCTTTGAAGATTGGAATGGAGCTAAGGAAGAACAAGAGAAGACACCATTAATGGTGACTTTTCGGACATGCATAAAAATGAAGGAAATGTTGTTTTCCTTTGGTTTTCCTTACCTTGAAACAAAGGAGAATGACAAGACATGAAAATATGAGCTCAAGCTCCTTCAATGGTGAATCTCCATGGCACCGAAATGAGGCTTTTGAAGATTTGAAAAGATAAAAGTGTAGAGCTTGCTCCAAATAAAAGAATGGTGGTCTTGAAATTGAATTTGGACCATGAAGTCATGAGTTACAAGCAAATGGAGTTGGAGATGGTGAGGTTTTGCTGTAGCAAAACCGATGGAGTTGGGAGAATGAAGATAGGTGATGGTGGGTGTGAGTGGGAAAGGAAGAAATGAAATGAAGTGTTTGCTTTTACAAGATATTTATGTTATAAAGTAACTTTCTTCTTTTTACTTACTTTTCCTTCCTTTCTTTAATTGATTTTTACATGGTGGTGAGTCACCACTTAGGAAACCGGCCCCCTTCATATAATAGGGAATTTCATGACTTATGTTGACCATTTAATTAAGCTAAGTTGACTTAAGTCAAAACTAGCACTATTTGGGCACTATTCACTAACCAAGGTACATATTTGTGAAATTTTTTATTTCCCATTTATTTAGACTTCATAATGTGATACTAAGTAGTACACATGTTAATTAAAGAGTAATGATGGACATTTAGCCATTCAAAACTCATATACAAGACAATTTTTCAAAAATGTGCTTTAAGACTCCTTAAAGCACATTTTGTATTTTAACTTGTTTTCAAGCTTGGTTTTCTTTAGTAATTGATTTTATATGTTAATTAACATATAATTAAGGTATAGATATGACCTTTAGGTCTTATACAAATTATCCCAAGCTTAGAGCACATTTTTGCCCATATTGACTTTAAGGTATTTATTTGTGTTTTGTTTGGTTTAATCGTCTACCAAGGTTACCTAAGGACATATTTAGCCTTATTAAATCATAATTGAATATCACTAAGTCTTGGTAGGCTCTTTGGGTCCCAACCAAGTTCACTCCAAGCTTAGAGCATGTTTTTGCTCAAACTGTATTTATGGTACTTTATTGTTTTCACCATGGTTTAAATTGTACACTGATGTTTCTAAGGCACTTTTTGCCTTTAAATATCATAGTTTAGTATTTAAACAATATATCAAGGTTTGGGGTATTTCAGCGGACGCCAAAATACACGGGTCCGTACCCTGTCCGTACCACGGACGCACTACCGGACGCAAGAAAAACGTGTCCGCAATGCGAACTCAAACATGGACAAGAATGATAAGTGTGTCCGTATACGGACAAAAAATAGGACAGAAACAGATCTCGCCAGGACAAATGTGTCCTTACGCGGACAGAAACGCGGACGTCTCACGTCCTGATATGTGTCCGTACGCGGACAAAAACGTGGACACGTGTAAAATGACTGCGCCGAATCCAGAAATCACGCGACTGAATTTCTGCACCGCCTCCGTTGTTCTTCCTCATTTGCGGCGCCTACAAACATATCTATCTACCCCATCAGACGTATCAAGCGCCGCACCCTTGATTTCCTCACGCCTGCTCCAACCTTGTCCTCTTCCTTCTCCTCTGCTTCTACAAAAACCCAGCTCCTACCACGATAAAAAGACACACTTGAGATTGAAGAGAATACAGAGAGAACACACACCCCAAATCACTCACGTTCACCTCCAAATCACACTTCCTCCACCCAAATTCCATTTTCCCTCCATACATTCACATCTCCTCTTCATTTCCATCATTTCCCATCACCAAATAAGCCTAACTCTTCCATTTTCCAGAAAACCAGACGAAGAAGACGATCTGCACAAAACCAGGTTGTGTCCGCACTTGTGTCCGCACAGACCCCACACGGACAAGAGTTGTCCGTGTTTGTGTCCGTGTGGCACCACACGGACAGGACCAACTTTTGCCTGTTTGTTCGTTATTCTTTGTTTTACCTGTTTATTATTGTTATGAGGTTGGCATAATCACGGAGACAAGCCCGGAAGCAAAATAACTCTCCCCAAATAGAGTTCTTTCTTTCCTTAAACTTTACTCTGTTTTAATGTCTATCTTATTTGTTATGAATGTTCTTATAATTATGTGTGAGTAATAAACCTAGCCTCCCAGGTTGGGAAGCGAGCCTATTTTATATAATTGTGTTATGTAGACTTCCCACTATAATCTATTTAAGCAATATTTTGATTCTTGTCCTTAATGCACTTTAATCTTTAGGCCAATTATCAAAGTGATATTTGTAGTTCTCTTGTTAAAATGCGGTGCTAAACAAGGTTCTAGACATAGGAAGTCAAAACAGGTTAACGACTAGAAGCGTGTCTCGCCTATAGGTTAATTTGTCTCCAATAGGAATTGTTAATAATGCGATTAATTTATAATAACTTGGGCAAGGATTGCAGCTTGTTGTTTAAGTTAATTAGGATTTATTATACAAGGATCGGTCAATGAACTAATTAAGATTCCTGAGTTTATTGCTAAAATGGTGGAAGTTTATATTAATATAATTCGATGAAATAGGTGAGCAGAACAAATTAGGGTGCTTCCTTAAAAACAAAGAGTTTTACAACCGTTATTATTTCTGTTTTGATTAATTGTTTTTATTACTGTTTTGTTTACGTTAAGCTGTAACCACAATCTCCCTAAAAAGTGATAAGTTCTTGTCAGTAGTTTAATTAGAGTCCTCAGTTAATTTACTACACTATCAGTTAACTCCAGCAAGGTCCCCAAGAGTTCGACAACCCCACAAATCCACTATTCCGCAAAACTATAGATACACTGTCTAGGTTGTAGAAGTAGTAACATATTTCTCCAACAAGTTTTTGGCGCCGTTGCCAGGGACCTCCGGCACGGTTAATTGATAGTTTTTAATTTTATTGAGTTTCCTGTTTAACTTTTTCTACTCTTTAATTTTTGTTTCTAATTTTTGTTATTTAACTTTACTAGCAATTTAAATATCGTATTAATTACAGTCATTTATTTTTCCAGTCATTTAAAATTCCTGTCATTTATTTTCCAGTTATTTAAGTTTCCATTGTCCTTAAAAATTCCAGTAATCTAATTTCTGTCATTTAAATTCTGTCATTTAAATTTATTTCTTTTAAATTCCAGTCAATTTAAATCTAGTTCTTTATTTTCTAGTCATTTAAATTACTGTCATTTAAATTCCTTTGTTATTTGAATTTCAGCAATTTAATTATGTCCTTTTTCTTTATTTTATTTTACTTTACTATTTTCATTTACTTAAGTGCATTTATTTCTATTTCTCTTAAGTTTATTTATTTTCGGTTAATTTACTTTTGTTAAAAAAAAGAGAAGTTTTTTTTCTTCCCTGTTTTATTTTATTAATTGCTTCTTTTTATTTGTTTAAATTCCCCCTCCATATTTCTTTTTATTTTTGTTATTTTATTTTCTTTAGTTTATCTTTACTTTTTAATTATTGCTTTTGTTTTCTTTAGTTATTTTCCATTTTTCATCACAAATTTATTTCTATATATGCGTCGAACTCGATCGTAGGTAGTCCTCAAAACGTTTGAACCTGAGATTGAGAGATTTCTCCACAAAGAAGGACAACAACAATTGAGATGACAACTCGACAAACTCTCTGCGAACCAGCAACCGTCGGTCGAAGGAAGGCCCTCCGCTATTGTCCTTCCTCAAGTTACACAAGCTGAACTAGATGCCTGGCAATTCAAAACAGCTTTCATCACCACACTCTACCACCAGGGACAATACAGTGGGCTGGATTCAGATGATGCTCCACACCATATATCTGCATTTCTTGATTTCTGTAACACTTTTAATAAAACAGGAAATCTAAACGAGCGCATCCGTCTGCAATTGTTCCCCTATTCCTTAAGAGATGGCGCCTCCAGGTGGCTGAGAAGTTTACAACCCAGCAGCATCCACAACTGGGCCGAATTAGCAAACAAATTTCTGGCAAAATACTATCCCCCGTCCAAGACAAGAGAAAAAATTGCTGAGATCACAAACTTCTATCAAGAACCAGGTGAGTCTCTTTATGATTCATGGGATAGATTCAAAGAATTACAGATATTATGCCCACACCACAGTATGAGTAGCCAGGAACTTGTGTTATCATTATTTAGAGGTTTAAATGATTCTAATAAATTGTTGCTAAGTTCCTCGTGTGGAGGAAATTTTATGAAATTGACCGGAGAAGAAGCAGTTGAACTACTGGATACCATGACTGCCAGCACCAGACAATGGTGTAAAAACAAGGGAAGAGGTGAAGCAAAGAAATAAACAGGAATGTACAGTATTCCCCCGCAGGATCATGTATCTACTCAACTAGCTGCACTCACAAAAGTTGTGGAGAAACTGACACTAAATCAACCACAACAAAAAGTTTTGAAGGCGGTGGCCACTTCCTCATATCTGACTCCCTGTTGCGAAAACTGTGGAGGAGCTCATGAAACCCCAGACTACGATGGTTCAGGTTTCAACAGGACCCTTGAGGGTAAGTTTAATTAACAACAGACCAGGGAATCCTTATCCGAACTCATACAACCAAAACAATTGGAGGAGCAATCAACAACCATGGAGGAATTATAAGCCACAGACGAGCAACCAAGGATTCAACCAAAACCGACAACCTCAATACAACCGACAACAGGAACAGCCAACCAACTCACAAGGAGATATGGGCGAACTGAAAAGCATGATGAACCAGCTTCTAAAACAAGGTTAGGCAACAAATTCAAATTTTGCTGAGATAGAAGCTAAAGTTGCTGATCAGGCTACCATAACCACGAATTTAGAAAGACAGATAAGTCAGATTTCACAACAACTGGCTCAAAGACCAACAGGGTCACTCCCGAGCCAGACTGATCCAAATCCAAGGGAGCATGCAAAATCAATAACCCTAAGAAGCGGAAAAGAGCTACCATCTAATGCCCCTGAAGCTGAGAAGGAATCTGACGAACAAAGAAATCCTCAATCTGACAAAGAAGAAGTAACAATTCCCAAGAAGAAAGAGTCTCCTGCATCCCTTACTATTAAACCATCCCAGGTTTCATATGATATTCCAATTCCATTTCCTGATAGATTAAAGAAAAAGAATTTGGATGACCAATTTGGAAAATTTCTTAACATTTTTAATAAATTAACTATTAATATTCCTTTTTCTGATGCCGTAACACAAATGCCTATTTATGCAAAATTTATGAAAGATATTTTGTCTAACAGGCGATCTTTACAGGAAAATGACACGGTGAAATTAACCGAAAGAGTGTCTGCAGTACTCTAAAAGAAGCTACCACCAAAATTGGGAGATCCAGGTCTTCCCATCATTCCCTACGCAATAGAAGACATAAATTGTGGTAACGGGTTCTGTGATTTAGGAGCCAGTATTAATTTAATGCCTTTATCTATCTTTAAGAAATTAGGTATAGGTCGATGCTCTCCTACTTCTGTGCATCTACAACTAGCTGATCGCTCCATAATCTACCCTAGAGGGAAAGTTGAAGATTTAGTGGTTTCTGTCGGCAAATTTATTTTTCCTGCTGATTTCATTGTTATTGACATTGAGGAAGATGAATGTTCCACTAATTCTAGGTAGACCTTTTATGAGAACTGCCCGTACTTTAATTGATGTTGAAGGAGGTAAAATAATTTTGAGACTTCATGATGAACAGGTAGTTTTTGACATGACCCGGAACATGAAACGTCCTTCTGATACACAAATCTGTTTTTCCATAGATACTGTTGAGTCTTTAGTACAGGAGACATTTCTCAGCAAAGATGAAGAAACGATTTTGGAAAGATGTCTCATGGCATCTTGTGAAACTGATGATGAAAATCCTGATATTGCTCTCATGGCTGAAGAGTTGAACAGGAGAACCATATTTCCGTACTTACCAACAAAAATTTGAACCAGTGGAAAGGAATGCAGACAGACCCAAGCCTTCCATTGAGAAAGCCCCTACAGTAGAAATGAAACCTCTTCCCCCTCATTTGAAATACGCTTTTCTAAAAGAACCATCTAATTTACCAGTTATTATATCATCTAAATTGACAGATGTGCAGGAGAAGCAACTTCTAGGGGTGCTACACAATCATACGACCGCTATCGGGTGGTCGATAGCAGATATCAAAGGAATAAGCCCATATTTGTGCTCTCACCGAATTTATATGGAAGATGATTTCTGGGCATTGGCACAACCACAGAGGCGTCTCAACCCCGTTCTAAAAGAGGTGGTCAAAAAGGAGGTAATAAAACTACTTGACGCTGGAATTATTTATCCCATTTCAGATAACAAGTGGGTGAGCCCAGTACAGGTGGTACCAAAAAAAGGAGGAATAACTGTCGTTCCTAACGAAAAAGGTGAGTTGATTCCTCAACGCACTACTACTGGTTGGAGAGTTTGTATTGACTACATGAAATTGAATACTGCCACACGCAAGGATCACTTTCCCTTGCCCTTTATTGACCAAATGCTTGAAAGGTTAGCAGGTCAGGATTACTATTGTTTTCTAGATGGCTATTCAGGATATTTCAAGATCCCAATTGCTCCAGAAGACCAGGATAAAACTACTTTTACCTGTCCTTATGGAACATATGCTTATAAATGAATGCCGTTCGGATTAAGTAATGCCCCAACTACTTTTCAACGATGTATGATGGCTATGTTTTCTGACTACATTGAAAAATGTATAGAAGTCTTTATGGATGACTTCTCTGTCTTTGGATCAACATGTGACACTTGCTTGGAGAATCTTGATCTTATTTTGGCCAGGTGCGAAGACACAAATCTAAAACTGAACTGGGAGAAATGTCACTTCATGGTTCGAGAAGGAATTGTGCTAGGACATAACGTGTCTTCAAAAGGTATTGAGGTGGATCGCACTAAAATTGAGGTAATAGAAAAACTCCCACTCCCACCTCCTACTACTGTCAGAGGTATCCGAAGTTTTCTTGGACATGCTGGTTTCTATAGAAGATTCATTAAAAACTTTTCCAAGATTCTAAACCTCTCTGTACTTTACTGACAAAAGATGCTAATTTCATTTTTATGAATGTCTAGCAGCTTTTAATTGTTAAAAGAAACTTGTTTCTGCTCCTATTTGTATCACCTGACTGGTCCCAACCCTTTGAAATCATGTGTGATGCCAGTGATTATGCGGTGGGTGCTGTTTTGTGCCAAAAAATGGATAAAGTTCTAGGAGTCATTTATTATGCTAGTCGTACTTTAAACGACGCTCAGAAAAATTACACCACCAAAGAAAAAGAATTGCTGGCAGTTGTCTTTGCTTTAGACAAGTTCCGTCCATATTTATTGGGTAGTAAAGTTATTATTCATACTGATCATTCTGCCCTCAAGTATTTATTTGCCAAAGCAGATGCTAAACCCAGATTGATAAGATGGATACTTCTCTTGCAAGAATTCGACATAGAAATAAGAGATAAGAAAGGTATACAGAATGTCGTGGCTGATCACTTGTCAAGGATGGAGGCACCAGAAGACGAAAGACCCATCAATGAGTCTTTCCCTGACGAGGCAGTATTCGCAATCCAAATGGCTGGAGGCCCTTGGTTTGCCGATATTGCTAAATATCTGGCCAGGAAAATCATCCCAGCTGATATGACATATCTGCAGTGAAAAAGGTTCTTTTTAATTGTCAAACATTATTTATGGGATGATCCATATCTCTTCAAAATCTGTGCAGATGGAATTATAAGGAGATGTGTTCCACAAACAGAAATCCGAAATATCCTTCTCCATTGCCATTCTAGAGAAACCGGCGGACATCACGGTGCTACCCGTACAACCGCTAAGGTACTTGAATCCGGCTTCTATTGGAACACCCTTCACAAAGACTGTCATGCTTTTGTGTCTACTTGTGATCGGTGCCAACGGCAAGGTAACATTTCTCGCCGCCATGAACTACCCTTGAACAATATGCTAGAAGTTGAACTATTTGATGTCTGGGGAATTGACTTTAAGGGACCCTTCCTAAATTCATTCAGAAATTTATACATCTTAGTAGCAGTCGATTATGTCTCTAAATGGGCGGAAGCCCTTGCTTGCTCTACTAACGATGGTAAAGTTGTGATAAGTTCATAAAGAAAAATATTTTCACTCGATTCGGTGTTCCTAGAGCAATAATCAGCGATGGTGGATCTCACTTCTGCAATCGCCAGTTTGATGCTCTCCTGAAGAAATATGGAGTCGCATAAGGTTGCTCTACACCATACCATCCTCAAACAAATGGTCAGGCTGAGATAACAAATAGAGAACTGAAAGGGATTCTGCAGAAGACGGTGAGCTCCTCTCGAAAAAATTGGTTCCTTAAATTGGATGATGCACTCTGGGCATACCGCGCCTCCTTCAAAACACCTATTAGCGTGTCTCCCTACAAACTAGTTTTTGGGAAGGCATGCCACTTGCCTGTGGAATTAGAGCATAAATCTTATTGGGCTCTAAAGGTGTTGAACTTGATCTCAACAAGCCGGTGAAAAAAGGAAGTTCCAATTGACTGAGCTAGAAGAACTTGGGAATGACTCATATGAGAATGCAATGATCTATAAAGAAAAGACCAAGCGTTGGCACGATAAGATGATTGCGAAGCGAGAATTCAAAGCAGGAGATCAGGTCCTTCTTTATAACTCCAGACCTAAGTTCTTCCCAAGTAAGTTAAAATCCTTCTGGTCTGAACCATTTACAATAATATCCACCTCTCCATATGGAGCTGTGGAATTGGACAATAAAAAAGGAGGATCGTTTAAAGTAAATGGAGCTCGAATCAAATTATTTTTGGGAACCACGTTAGACAACGAAGAGGCTTCTGCGCTTCTTCTCAAAGATCCAGTCACACCTTAAAACACTCAGGTATGGTCTAGCCAAAGACCATAAAGATGGGCAGCTTGGTAGGAGGCACCCTACTATCTATCTTTTTATTCTATATTGTGCTTATATTTTGTATCTTATTTTATGTTAAAAAAATGATGAAAAAAAGAGACAAGAAAAAAAAGAAAGAGGAGAGAGAACAAGGAGAATTAACTTGAGTTCTTCTGGCTGTCTAGAATATTCATTACAGGAACATCTTGCACATTCCTTCGGCTGAACTCAAGTGTGGGGGAGCTACACTACATACTCTGCAAAACTCTGGGGAGTACACTATCCATACTCTGCTCTTTAAATTTTCAATATTTCCTATTGCCATGCTTTGTGCTCATTACCCAGGTAGTTTGCATGCCCTGTTATTTTAAATTCGTTCTATGCAATGAGGGCATTGCTTTGGTTCAAGTGTGGGGGAGAGATAATAATCAAAAGCTTGCTCTTAAGTTTTTCGTTTTGACACTGTGTTTAAATTTGTTAAGTAATTAATAATAAAAAAAGGAGCCATAGAGGGAGTAATGCCAGTATCAACAGGTTTAAAGGGTACACAAAAAAAAATTACTGTTCTTATCACTCTGCTCCTTACTCAATGCTAAATAATTTGAGAAAATTACCCTTTGAATTTTGTTTTTAACTTTGAGCCTGGATTAGAATTGGAATGAAACGGTGGAAAAAGAACAAGGCAATGTACTCCTCTGATCCAGACAGGCATATTCTGATCCTAAACAGGCCTCGTCCACTCGGTTATTAAGTTCTTAGGGGTGCTTCATCACCCGGCTACCTAAGGTACTCTGTATCTGGGATAGTAGACCCAAAACCGCTACAAGGGTGGAGAGAAAAGTCTTAAGGTAAAAGAAAAATGAACTTCAAAATTGAGGTATTTCTGTATTCCGTACCAAAATGATAAAAACTTCTTTATTATGGATCATGAGTATGTGGCATTGAAAGGTACAATGGAATAAGATTTTACTTCATGCCCCTTGTCGATCAAGGAAATGTGAAAGAAAATGGTGGATTGGCTCAAGGTTAGAAGTAGAATTTTCATGGTACTGCTTCTCTTTTGTAGGACTTCAGGGTTATTCTTAGAAACGGAGAAATATTTATAAGAAACTTGCTGTTTTTAGTACCCTTTCAAATCTGAAAAGATTGGCAATTACCTCTTATGTGCTCTCCCTACTTGATTATTGTCTGTTTAACTTGATTAAACATTATGTCAGAAAGATTTGCTTGAGGACAAGCAAAAGATAAGTATGGGGGAGTTTGATAAGTGAGAAATACATAGACATTTAAGGGTTTAATTTACCTTATATTCACTTGCTTTCAGGATAATATTACTCACTTATCATATGTTTTTCCGAGATTTAATCTTGATATGGACTGATAGATTTTATGTGTTAAAAACAGGAAATAGTCTTGGAATCACATAGTTTACTTCACAAGCTTCACAACGCAACAAACAGCGAGTAAAACGGAGCTCAAACGAATAATCTGGAGCCTGTCAAAGTTTGCAGGACAAGACGAGATGAAAATACACACGTCCGCAACACAGACGCAGACTCGGACACACGTCCGTATTACGGACTCCCACACGGACACAACATAAAAGCTTGTCCGCAACGTGGACTCGAACGCGGACGCCAAAATACACGGGTCCGTACCCTGTCCGTACCACGGACGCACTACCGGACGCAAGAAAAACGTGTCTGCAACGCGGACTCAAACATGGACAAGAATGATAAGTGTGTCCGTATACGGACAAAAACTTGGACAGAAACAGATCTCGCCTGGACAAATGCGTCCTTACACGGACAGAAACACGGACGTCTCATGTCCTGATATGTGTCCGTACGCGGACAGAAACGCGGACACGTGTAAAATGACTGCGCTGAATCCAGAAATCACGCGACTGAATTTCTGCACCGCCTCCGTTGTTCTTCCTCATTTGCGGCGCCTACAAACATATTTATCTACCCCATCAGACGTATCAGGCGCCTCACCCTTGATTTCCTCACGCCTGCTCCAACCTTGTCCTCTTCCTTCTCCTCTGCTTCTATAAAAACCCAGCTCCTTCCACGATAAAAGACACACTGGAGATTGAAGAGAATACAGAGAGAACACTCACCCCAAATCACTCACGTTCACCTCCAAATCACACTTCCTCCACCCAAATTCCATTTTCCCTCCATACATTCACATCTCCTCTTCATTTCCATCATTTCCCATCACTAAATAAGCCTAACTCTTCCATTTTCCAGAAAACCAGACGAAGAAGACGATCTGCACAAAACCAGGCTGTGTCCACACTTGTGTCCGCACTGACCCCACACAGACAAGAGTTGTCCGCGTTTGTGTCCGCGTGGCACCACACGGACAGGACCAACTTTTGCCTGTTTGTTCGTTATTCTTCGTTTTACCTGTTTATTATTGTTATGAGGTTGGCATAATCACGGAGACAAGCCCGGAAGCGAAATAAGTCTCCCTAAATAGAGTTCTTTCTTTCCTTAAACTTTACTCTGTTTTAATGTCTATCTTATTTGTTATGTATGTTCTTATAATTATGTGTGAGTAATAAACCTAGCCTCCCGGGTTAGGAAGCGAGCCTATTTTATATAATTGTGTTATGTAGACTTCCCACTATAATCTATTTAAGCAATATTTTGATTCTTGTCCTTAATGCGCTTTAATCTTTAGGCCAATTATTAAAGTGATATTTGTAGTTCTCTTGTTAAAATGCGGTGCTAAACAAGGTTCTAGACATAGGAAGTCAAAACAGGTTAACGACTAGAAACGTGTCTCGCCTATAGGTTAATCTGTCTCCAATAGGAATTGTTAATAATGCGATTAATTTATAATAACTTGGGCAAGGATTGCAGCTTGTTGTTTAAGTTAATTAGGATTTATTGTACAAGGACCGGTCAATGAACTAATTAAGATTCCTGAGTTTATTGCTAAAATGGTGGAAGTTTATATTAGTATAATTCGATGAAATAGGTGAGCAGAACAACCTAGGGTGCTTCCTTAAAAACAAAGAGTTTTACAACCGTTATTATTTCTATTTGATTAATTGTTTTTATTACTGTTTTGTTTACGTTAAGCTGTAACCACAATCTCCCTAAAAAAGTGATAAGTTCTTGTCAGTAGTTTAATTAGAGTCCTCAGTTAATTTACTACACTATCAGTTAACTCCAGCAAGGTCCCCAAGAGTTCGACAACCCCACAAATCCACTATTCCACAAAACGATAGGTACACTGCCTAGGTTGTAGAAGTAGTAACATATTTCTCCAACAAAAGTTCCCTGCTTATGCCTTGTCTTCTTCACGTGATAATCAGAGGGAGCATACCCATTTTTTCCTATCTTAAATCTCTGCTTCTTCACGTACAAAAACAGAGGGAAAACACCCATGCTTCATGCAGTAGCAATATGTGTACAAGGAGCTCCTTCTTCAACCATTTCGGTAAGGAAAAACCATGTTATTCCCTTCTTGTTCTATCTGTAATATACCCAGCTCATACTAAACTCTTTCTTTGCTTTCTTTACGTGTAAAAATCAGAGGAGTAATGCCCAGTTTTATGTAGCAACAGGAGCCAAACAAACCATCTTGGTTGACCATGTTTACGGTGAGAAAACACATCTGCTTTCTCCTTGTATTACCGACTGTATGTGCTGGTGTAGACACTGGTTTAACATCTCTTTTGCTGGGTAAAAATAGGCGTGAACGGCCTTATAAACCAGCATCAAACCAAGGTAAATACCGTGTATCTTCCTAGCTGAAAACAACCTATAATAACCTTGTTTCATATGGCTAATATATGTCATTTTTCTGCATGAAATGCTGCTGGTAAACCCATGGAAAACTCCATGCTCAAACCGTGGGAAAACAGTCCCAAATACACCTATACCAAAGTGAGTGTTCATACTCCTAATGATATATAATAAGTTCATATCATTAACACTTCAAAAACTGATTTAAATCCTATGTTAAAAATAGGCTGAGAGTTACAAGGAAGTGTTGGAGTGTTTGGAAGCTTGGAAAAATCAAAGCTAGGTGAGAAATTGAAATACCCCAAACTTAGATATGGTGTTTAAATGATAAACCAAGATATAAGAAGGCTAAATAATGCCTTAGAAACATTAAGAAACATTTCTAATCAAAGAAAATATAAGAAAACACCAAAAAGGGCAGTTTAAGCAAAAACGTGCTCTAAGCTTGGAGAGACATGGGAGAGTACCCAAATATTGTTCTAAGACCTTAGTAATATCCTAATGGTCATTTTAAATCAATTACCAAAGAAAACCAAGCTTGAAAACAAGTTAAAACACAAAATGTGCTTTAAGGAGTCTTAAAGCACGTTTTTGAAAAATTGTCTTGTAAATGAGTTTTGAATGGCTAAACGTCCATCATTACTCTTTAATTAATATGTGTACTATATAGTATCACATTTGGAGGTCTATATCAATGGGAAATCAAAAATTTCACAACTATGTGCCTTGTTTTTGATGAATAATGAATTTATTAAGCTAGTTTATAACATAAGCCTATATAAGTGAGACATTTGGTCAACAAAGACTAAACTACCCTCATTCACTAAAGGGGGCCGGTTTCTTTAAGTGTGACTCACCACACTTATCTAACTAAGTAAAGAGAAAGCAAATAAGTAAGTTATAAAGCATAAAACACTATTCACCTTTTAAGATAAATATCACTTTTGCTTACCTCTCTCCTCACTTCTTCATTTTCCCTTGTTGCCCACGATTTCTTGCTCTCTTTCTCTTCTCCATTCACGTAGAGCTCACCTCCATGAAAGCTCCACCTTCTCTTGCACACCACTTACTCATTTAAGCTCCAAATCCAAAACAAAATACATATTCCTCTTAGTTAGCTCAAGCTCCTTCTTCCTATCTTTTCAAAACTTCAAGAGCTTCATTTTGGTGCCAAGTCAAACCACCATTAGAGGAGGAAATTCAAGTTTGGAGACTCCATTGGCATCTCCATTCTCTTAAGGTAAAGAAAGTGTAAGAAAATCTAGGTTTCCACCATTTTCTTCACTTGACCGAAAATATATACTCATGGGACTCCATGTTTATGCCTTGTTCTAGCTTGTTTCTACTCTTCAAAGGAGAGAGGAGGTCCTTCTTGCTTCACATCCAAGTTGTCTTGAGAAACCAAGGTAAAACAATCACATTAATACCTTAAAACATATTTTTAAACCTAGGGTTTGTTCCTTAGGGTTAATGTGTTATCTAGTACTCATTGGAGTCATTGGATATTGGTTAGAACATTGGCAAGGAGAATCACATTGGTGACCGAGAGTGAACAAAGAAAACCTAAGGAGAAAAGCTTTTAAGCTTGTGAGAAAACAAGGTAAATTACTTACCTTAAGGTGTTTTGTTGTTTAAGGGAATGAGTTGTGGTTATATGATGAGTTTAGTGTAGAGTTTATATTGGGAAGGTGCTATAAAACCTAGGAGAAACAATGACTAATCTTGTGAACTTGTGACTAAGGAGCAAATGAGAAAAGAGATAGTTTAAGAATATAAAGGTGAAGTACAAGAAGCATTTTATTTCAATGGGAGCCTTGTTGAGTGTATTCGCAGGTTGAAGGCAAATATATGTGGAAATTCAGTGGTTAAGATTATTGTCATTTAAGGGCCTAAGTGCCAAGCATTTTAAGTTTAAGCATAATATGATGATGTGGTGAAGTTTTGGTGTAAATTGGGTGTTAAGTTGTTGTGGTGAGAATTTGGGTGATGTTGGTTGTTTGATGGAGAAAAACCATGTGTTAGGAAGTACTATATACTAGAGAACCCATGGCAAAATTTAAAGGAGAGTTTAAGTGTTTAAGATATCCTAAGGGAATTTAATGACTAAGAAGGTACTAGGATGTTCTAGAGATTGTCTTGGTGAAAAAGGGTGAGAATAAGGTGTTCTAAGGACTTATAATGACTTAGGCATTACTAGGAAGGATTTAGAAAATCAAGAGAGTGCATTTGAGTATTTAGGACTTAGGTAAATGTTGATAAAAGAAGCTAGGAAACTTGGGTAAGTTAGGTGTAAGTGAGTGTGAAACTTTGAAATGGTTTAGGTGAGAACTAGAGTATAGAATCTAAGGAAGGTTTGATAAATGCAATAAGGCTGGGAAGTGGTGTACATGGTGTGGTCAAGTTCTTAAGGAGGGAGCATTTGGTTAATTGAAATTCTTGGAGGAATACATGTGAGAAATGAAGGAAAATAAGTGCTAAGTGTTGGGAGCTTTGTAAGAATTGAGTAAATGTTTGAGAAGATCTTTGGAAGTTGTTTTAATGAGTTTGGTGGAGGTTATAAGGTGGATTTAAGGTGCCAAGATGGTGTTGGACCTATTAGGACACTTGTGGAAGAGTTGGAATTGAAAGAGGCAATTTAAGAGGAAGGTCTGTAGAGGACCGACCCAGGGTCCGACCCAGTTTTGGGTCGGTCGGGCCATGTTAAGCCAGCCGGAATGCCTCTGGACTGGACCGACCCAGGGGGTTTGGGTCGGTCTGCTTAGCTTTGGGTCGGTCGGGCAAAGGTTTAATGTAGGAAAATGGGTTCTGTAAGGGACCGACCCAGAGGGTTTGGGTCGGTCGGTCTAGCTCTGGGTCGGTCGGATGGGTTTCAAGAGACGGAAGAGTTTCTGTAATGGACCGACCCAGGGGTAGGGTCGGTCGGTGGGTCGGTCGACCCTTACCACTTAGAAAAAAAAAAGAAAGAAATTTCAATTTCTAAAAATGGTAATGGGTAATGAGGTATGCCCTTGGTAGGGTAGTAATGATTGGGACCCTAAGAACTTAAGGAATTAAGTAAGATTAAGTATAAGTTTTAATGTTTAAAGTTAAGTTTGTAAGACTAAGTGATAAAGATTTGAGAGGTTATTGAATGGAAGTCCTTAGGGACTAAGTGAGTTAAGTAAGGAGCAAATAACTAATAACCTAAAAATGAATGAATGTTTTAGGTTTGTGAATTGGGACCCCGAAGAAGGTTAAACAAACAACGATCGACGGTGAACGGTACAATCCTTCTTGTGACCTGCTTGCTAACGAGGTGTCCCTCGGCTTGTGTGCTATCTGTTTATTTGCTATGACTAAAACAAGATAAAGCATGCAACCGGTTATATTGTTCTCGTTGTGATTGTGTTATATTTACACTAACCCGCGAGATTTGAGATTGTTACTAACCAAGTTTAGTACTTACTGAGTTAAGAATAAGAGTTAAGTTGATGGTTGTTGGTTAATGCCCGTTAAGGCTTAGCTAGCACATGGTGTTTAAGATATCTACTAACTGGAACTTGAGTGAGGAAACCCGGGACCGATCTCCGGTCATGCATGCTAAGTGAAAGGGGGACGGTATCTGAATCAGATCCGCCCTCCGCTTAAGGACTTGTCTTCGGACTTGTTGCCTAGGGCCGGTTGCCGGCTCAGCTACGCTGGACTCCCATCCAGAGTAGGTGGCATTAAGATGGTGCGGTGGGATCACCTAAATCCCAGGTTCGAATTAGATACGGCCAATCCCTTCCAGGAAAGGTTTGTATACTGAGATTAAGATTGAGATTGAGATTAAGGTTAAGGTAAGGTAAGGAACTGAGATTAAGGAAATGAGGACTAAGGAGGGGGTTACTAACCCACTTGATAAGGGAACGCTTGAGTCGTTCATTGCTTGTGAACTATATATGTTCATCTGTGGTTATTGTTATTGCACTTCATATTATGTTTGTGTACGTAATCAATTTCCATGCTATCGACAATTAGTCGTCGTAGCCCCGTTAGCTTGGGGGCCATGAGAGGGTGTACCAGCATTCGTGCTGACCCCCTCGGGGGCTATTTTTACACTTGCAGGTAAGAGGCCCATGAGGACGCACTACGAGAGTAGGAGCGGTTAGACTTAGGTGGGGACTTTTATTTTGAGTTCGGGTTGCGCCTGTGCACCCGACTGTTTATATTAAGCTGATGTAAGTTTGGGATTGTGTATAAGGTACTAGTACTCGGTTGGTTGTGGTATTGAGAATATTGATGTTTAAGTGGGTAAGTGTTTTTGGATAGTATTGTAAGCATTTAAGCCGGTATATTCTATCGATCAGACCGTGGCAAGGTCCAGGTGTTGTTTATTTCCGCTGCGACGTATTCGATTAAGTGTTCAGATTGCGATAACCACGATAGGCTTTGGATGGGGTGTTACAAAAAGTGGTATCAGAGCGTAGTTACGCTCTGATCAAGAAATACCGGACATGAGTAACCACCGAGTTAGGATATAAGTTAAGGAATAAGTGTGGGTTAAGGGTGTGAGAAGTTAGAGTGAGTAGAGTCAGATGACCACTAATAAGTGTGGATTGTCTTTACCGTCTACGGACGTTATAAACTTGCTAACCAAAACAATGGTGAGTACGAATCTAATGTAAGTTATGCTTGTTCAGATGGCAGGACGCCCTAGAGGAGGCCGAGGTCGCGGCCGGGGTGAGGATATTCCAGGGATACCTGGAGGGCAGACGATCGCAGAGATCGTAGCTGCCGCTTTAGGGCACATGGGCTACCAGCCTGGTGTGGGTGCACCACCTCCACCGCCACAACCTAGGGAACCAAACTGGGTGAAGAGTCTGTCAGATCTTCGACCCGCTCATTTCAAGGGGGAGACCGATCCCGCCAAGCTTGAGGCGTACATCTCCGAGCTGGAGACCGCCTTCGAGACCCTTGATGTCCCTGCTGGGATCAAGGTGCGCTTAGCTGCTTTCTACCTGAAGGGGGCGGCGGGCGATTGGTGGAAGCTGGTGAGGGCCGAGCATGTGGCCAATCCAGAGTTCGGCTGGGAGCAGTACACCGCCTTGCTACGGGCAAAGTACTACCCCGCCCATGTCCAGACGAAGAAGCGCTTGCAGTTAGATGCGCTTAAGCAGTCAGACAAGATGACGGTGGACGAGTATTACTCAGAGTTCACCGCCTTGCTCCGTCTTCTGCCAGGTCTAGGGTATTCTGACCAGATCTTGGTAGACCGCTTCTATGGCGGGCTTAGCCATCGACTCCGCTACGGCATGGGGCCGACGAGTTACACTACCTTGCAGGTAATAAGAATGATTGAATTTGAGCAAGTGATGAATAAGATTTAGATTATGAGAAATAAGTGAGACTAATACTATGGAAGCAGGAGTGCTATCATGCCGCTGCTAAGGTTGAGATTACCGTCCAGCTGAGGGACGAGGAGAATGCAAAGCGGAAAAGTGCTGGGAAGAGCTCAGAGAGTCAAGGGCAAGGAGGGTACAAGAAACAAAAGTACCAGCCTCAGGCCAGCAGAAGAATCAGAACCCGAAAGGGAAGGAGGAAAAGGAGAAGGCTTCGGAAGAGCCGTTGAAGCTGACCTATGCTATTGCAGCTACACCACTGCGCTCTAAGGCGCCCAAGGGTGAGAGAAATTGATATTAAGTGAGTTAAGAAATAAATTAGTAACTGATTGAGATATGAGAATTGACAATGTGAAACATCAGGATCTGAGACTGAGAGGGGAGCCGGTGGTGGCTACCAGCGACGCTTCATCTGTAGATGGTGTAACAAGGACCACCCGGGCTCGACTGTAGGGGAAATAAGGTGGAGTGCAACTTCTGTGGCATCTACGGGCATCGAGCTTATGAGTGTTACCGGAACCCTGCTAGCAGAGCCTATAGGCCCGACACCAAGGGCAAGGGCAAGACCGATCAGGGAGCTGGATCTGACGGTCAGAGGAAAGTGCAACAGCCGGCGGACAAGAACCCACGGGCGACCCAGAAGACGGGGCCCATCACACATGGTGGATCGGGACGATGAGCCTGAGCCCTCATCGAGGCCAGGTACCACTATAACCATTTAGTAACAAAACTACCTGCTTACCGCATTATCATGCATGTTTGGTGAAATATGAGTTAAGTAAGAATAAGATGAGATTAGAATTTAAGTAAGACATAACCTACTACCACTTTAGGAAGATTCAACATCTGCTACCCTATACCATCTACATCTAACCCGGAGCCCAACCGACATCGAAACCATACACTTTCCAACCGAACAATGTCAGGTTATCCCCAGGTATGATTTATTAAGGGGATACCTGACACCCGACGCACAAATAGCCATCATCAGGAGATGCAATCAACTAGGGATGGGACCGGGAGGAGGTTTTTCCACCGGAGTACCCAGGGGGAGCAAGGATGAAATTAAAGATGATGAGCTTGGGCAAGGATTGGAATCCGTATGCCAAGAACTACCAAACCATGAGGGAGTGAGATGGAGTCTCACCACGGGAATACCCGAAGAGTTCCATCCAGTTATCACAAGTCGTGGAAATCGCTCAGCAGTTGGAGGCTGAACCGATTCCAGACATACAGCCAGACATTTGCATTGTAAACTTCTACGAAAAGGATGGGAAACTGGGACTACACCAGGATAAGGACGAGACAACGGAGTCTCTCGAGAGAGGGATACCCGTAGTGTCTTGGTCCATTGGAGATGATGCGGAATTTTTATACGGCGAGCAGAAGCGTGCGGACCGTGCAGATAAGATAGTACTTAAGTCAGGTGATGTATTTTTGGGAGGAGAATCAAGGATGTTATACCATGGGATTAAGAGAATCAAGCTGAATACAGCACCGTCAGCAGTAATCAATGCGACGCATATGAGACCAGGAAGATTAAACCTAACCTTTAGACAATATTAGCCATGTAATGTTAGAATGAGATGAGAAATGTGATGTAAGATTGAAGCACATGTTGTAAACAGGATGGTCATAAATAAAATAACAGTGTTGTTCATATGAATTGTTACGACTCTTGTTATACCATCAATACTCATGGAGCTTGTGAACACAATTAGGTCAACTCGGTACGGAAGGTGCACTAAGCTACTCACAGAGGCACAGGCCGACGCTAGCGGTACTATCCTCACCGGCACCTTTCCGATCAATGGGATTGAGGCATCAGTTCTCTTCGACTCAGGGGCCTCGCATACCTTTGTCTCTGCTATCATTTGCGAGCAGGTTGGGGCTAGACGCTGAGGAGCTACCCGACTTCACGGTTACGCTCCCGTCTAAGGAGAAGGTTCGTTGCACTCGCTACTACCTAGGGAGCCACCATCAGAATTAAGGGGGAAGACTTCCCAGTCAGTTTCATTGAGTTCAGTAAGCTAGGATTTGATGTTATCTTCGGGATGAACTAGTTGGAGCGGCACAAGGGACGTATCCTCTGCGCCGAGCATAGATTGCTGCTCAGGAGTCCGTCTGGGGTAACAATATCATACCGCCAGAGGCCCAGGGAGCCTTCGACTAAGATCATCACCGCCATGGCAATGCACAGAGAATTAAGGAGAAAGGAAGAAGTATACCTCTGCTATGTACAGGACATAGAGAGAGACCCTGAGTTTGACCCCGACTTACCGGTAGTGTCGGAGTTCCCCGACTTATTTCCACGGGAACTGCCCGGCATGCCACCCACTCGGGAGGTAGAGTTCACCATTGAGCTGCTACCTGGTACCGGACCAATAGCCAAAGCACCATACCGTATGGCTCCGGCAGAAATGACTGAGTTAAAAGAACAACTGAAAGATTTGTTGGATAAGGGATTCATTAGACCAAGCGTGTCACCATGGGGAGCGCCAGTCCTCTTCGTGAAGAAGAAGGATGGTAGTCTCCGCCTCTGCATCGACTACAGAGAGCTGAATGCAGTAACATGAAGAATAAGTACCCACTACCCCGCATTGACGATCTGTTCGATCAGTTGAAGGGAGCATCTGTGTTTTCCAAGATTGATCTCAGATCGGGGTATCATCAGATAGCCATTAAGGAGGGAGATATTGAGAAGACGGCATTCCGGACACGATACGGCCACTATGAGTTTACAGTGATGCCGTTCGGTTTGTCGAACGCGCTAGCGAAGTTTATGGATCTGATGAACCGCTTGTTCCGGGAGCAGCTGGACAAGTCGGTTGTGGTTTTCATTGATGATATTCTGATATATTCAAAGTCTAAGGTTGAGCATGAGGAACATTTGAGGAGAGTGTTGGAAATATTAAGGGAGAACCAGCTATATGCTAAGTTCTCCAAGTGTGAGTTTTGGCTTGACCAGGTCTCTTTCCTAGGTCATGTCATCTCAGATGCTGGGATCGCAGTGGATCCAGCAAAGATGATGCCGTAGGTACGTACCTGGCCAAGGCCGAAGACTGTTACCGACATCCGGAGCTTTCTCGGTCTGGCAGGTTACTACAGGAGATTTGTTAGAGATTTCAGCAAGGTCGCAAAGCCGATGACCAGTCTGATGAAGAAAGATGCACCGTTTCTATGGACAGTCGACTGTGAGAGATCATTCCAGCGCTTGAAGGACTCACTGACCACTGCACCGGTACTGACCATTCTACGGTACAGAGGGCTTTGAGGTTTATTGTGATGCATCCGGCATAGGGCTGGGTTGCGTGCTCATGCAACATGGCAAGGTGGTGGCATATGCCTCACGCCAGTTGAAGAAACATGAGGAGAACTACCCCACACATGATTTAGAGCTGGGAGCTGTAGTCTTCGCTTTGAAGATATGGCGCCACTACTTATATGGGGTTAGTGTCACGATCTACACCGATCACAAGAGTTTGAAATACATATTCACTCAGAAGGAGTTAAACCTTCGACAGAGGAGATGGTTAGAATTTATGAAAGACTATGACATTGACCTCCAATACAAAGAAGGGAAGGCCAATGTTGTAGCAGATGCCCTGAGCCGTCGAGCACACTCACTCCATTCGCTAGTTTCTTTCTCCAGCTTGGTTGATGAGGTGCGAGAGGCTCAGAGGATTGATGAGTATATGAGAGAGGTCAGACAGAAGCTGACAGATGGTACCTTTGAGAGTCAGAAATATGACTTCAGACTTCATGATGATGATCTGATCAGACTTAAGGGTCGGATATGCATACCACGAGGTAACACGGATCTGAAAGACCGTATACTTAGAGAATCACACTGTTCTTCAGTTTCCATCCATCCGGGAGCCTCTAAAATGTATAAAGACATGAAGAGATACTTCTGGTGGTCGGGGATGAAGACAGATGTTACCGAGTTCGTCTTGAGGTGTCTCACATGCCAGAAGGTGAAATTCGAGCACAGACGACCGGGCGGAATGGTACAGCCGATGCCAGTTCCGGAATGGAAGTTCCATGATATCTCCATGGACTTTGTAGTTGGGCTTCCACCTGCTAGGGGAGGTCTCAACATGATATGGGTGGTGGTGGGTCGCCTTACCAAAGTAGCCCGATTCATACCGATGAAGGATACTTGGAAGGTGACCAAATTAGCTGAGTTATTTGAGAAAGAGATCATGAGGCATCACGGCACACCAAAGACCATAGTGTCAGATAGAGATACCAGATTCCTTTCGAGGTACTGGAGAGCTACTAGAGAAGCGTTGGGTACAGAACTCAAACTGAGTACCGCGTTCCATCCTCAGACAGATGGTCAGACTGAGCGTACTATTCAGACACTCGAGGACATGCTGAGAGCATGTGCCTTAGACTTCCAGGGCAGTTGGATTGACAGATTGCATCTGATCGAGTTTTCATACAACAACAGCTATCATGCTTCGATCAAGATGGCACCTTTTCAAGCGTTGTACGGTAGACCATGTCGTACACCGCTCTGCTGGGATGAGTCGAGTGAAACGGTCATTATAGGACCAGAGTACTTGGAACAAGTTAAGGCTGAAGTTCAGCAAATCAGGGAGAACATGAGAGCTGCTCAAGATAGGCAGAAGTCGTATGCTGATGTTCGACGACGAGACCTGGAGTTCGCAGTGGGCGACCGGGTATTTCTGCGAGTATCACCGATGAAGGGTGTATTCAGGTTTGGGCAGAAGGGCAAGTTAAGCCCGAAATTTGTTGGTCCTTATGAGATTACGGAGCGGGTGGGCCCGGTTGCTTACAGGTTGAATTTACCTGCTGATCTGGGTAAAGTGCATGATGTTTTTCATGTTTCACAGCTGAAGAAATACATGCACCACCCCTCCCATGTGTTAGAACCTGAGAGGTTGACCTTGGAACCAAACATGAGATCCGTGGAGACTCCTCAGAGAATCTTGGACAGAAAGACTAGGGACACTCGCCATAAGTCAGTGCGACTGGTGAAGGTTCTCTGGTCTAACCAGGATGTCGAAGAGGCCACGTGGGAATTAGAGGATAAGATGAGGGCGAAGTACCCTTCTTTATTTACTGACTAGATCGTCTGTATAGGGTACGGGGCGTACCCCTTTTTAAGGGGGGTAGAGCTTCCTCGCTTTTGAGTTAGGAAACGATCATGTTTGTCGTTTGTTTGGTTGTTTAAGATGTGGATTTGTGTAAGTTGCTACACTTCGGTGTAAGTTTGAGTTCGAGTTATGTATGATACTTATGTATTGTATTTGAGATTGACCTTTGAGTCTTGAGATGTATGAATGTGAATATAAGATGCGGTATTAAGATTAAGAGAACTGTGTACCGTGAATGGTTAAACACATGTGTGAACTTTGAGGACAAAGTTCTTTTAAGGGGGTAGATTGAAATACCCCAAACTTAGATATGGTGTTTAAATGATAAACCAAGATATAAGAAGGCTAAATAATGCCTTAGAAACATTAAGAAACATTTCTAATCAAAGAAAATATAAGAAAACACCAAAAAGAGGAGTTTAAGCAAAAACGTGCTCTAAGCTTGGAGAGACATGGGAGAGTACCCAAATATTGTTCTAAGACCTTAGTAATATCCTAATGGTCATTTTAAATCAATTACCAAAGAAAACCAAGCTTGAAAACAAGTTAAAACACAAAATGTGCTTTAAGGAGTCTTAAAGCACGTTTTTGAAAAATTGTCTTGTAAATGAGTTTTGAATGGCTAAACGTCCATCATTACTCTTTAATTAATATGTGTACTATATAGTATCACATTTGGAGGTCTATATCAATGGCAAATCAAAAATTTCACAACTATGTGCCTTGTTTTTGATGAATAGTGAATTTATTAAGCTAGTTTATAACATAAGCCTATATAAGTGAGACATTTGGTCAACAAAGACTAAACTACCCTCATTCACTAAAGGGGGCCGGTTTCTTTAAGTGTGACTCACCACACTTATCTAACTAAGTAAAGAGAAAGCAAATAAGTAAGTTATAAAGCATAAAACACTATTCACCTTTTAAGATAAATATCACTTTTGCTTACCTCTCTCCTCACTTCTTCATTTTCCCTTGTTGCCCACGATTTCTTGCTCTCTTTCTCTTCTCCATTCATGTAGAGCTCACCTCCATGAAAGCTCCACCTTCTCTTGCACACCACTTACTCATTTAAGCTCCAAATCCAAAACAAAATACATATTCCTCTTAGTTAGCTCAAGCTCCTTCTTCCTATCTTTTCAAAACTTCAAGAGCTTCATTTTGGTGCCAAGTCAAACCACCATTAGAGGAGGAAATTCAAGTTTGGAGACTCCATTGGCATCTCCATTCTCTTAAGGTAAAGAAAGTGTAAGGAAATCTAGGTTTCCACCATTTTCTTCACTTGACCGAAAATATATACTCATGGGACTCCATGTTTATGCCTTGTTCTAGCTTGTTTCTACTCTTCAAAGGAGAGAGGAGGTCCTTCTTGCTTCACATCCAAGTTGTCTTGAGAAACCAAGGTAAAACAATCACATTAATACCTTAAAACATATTTTTAAACCTAGGGTTTGTTCCTTAGGGTTAATGTGTTATCTAGTACTCATTGGAGTCATTGGATATTGGTTAGAACATTGGCAAGGAGAATCACATTGGTGACCGAGAGTGAACAAAGAAAACCTAAGGAGAAAAGCTTTTAAGCTTGTGAGAAAACAAGGTAAATTACTTACCTTAAGGTGTTTTGTTGTTTAAGGGAATGAGTTGTGGTTATATGATGAGTTTAGTGTAGAGTTTATATTGGGAAGGTGCTATAAAACCTAGGAGAAACAATGACTAATCTTGTGAACTTGTGACTAAGGAGCAAATGAGAAAAGAGATAGTTTAAGAATATAAAGGTGAAGTACAAGAAGCATTTTATTTCAATGGGAGCCTTGTTGAGTGTATTCGCAGGTTGAAGGCAAATATATGTGGAAATTCAGTGGTTAAGATTATTGTCATTTAAGGGCCTAAGTGCCAAGCATTTTAAGTTTAAGCATAATATGATGATGTGGTGAAGTTTTGGTGTAAATTGGGTGTTAAGTTGTTGTGGTGAGAATTTGGGTGATGTTGGTTGTTTGATGGAGAAAAACCATGTGTTAGGAAGTACTATATACTAGAGAACCCATGGCAAAATTTAAAGGAGAGTTTAAGTGTTTAAGATATCCTAAGGGAATTTAATGACTAAGAAGGTACTAGGATGTTCTAGAGATTGTCTTGGTGAAAAAGGGTGAGAATAAGGTGTTCTAAGGACTTATAATGACTTAGGCATTACTAGGAAGGATTTAGAAAATCAAGAGAGTGCATTTGAGTATTTAGGACTTAGGTAAATGTTGATAAAAGAAGCTAGGAAACTTGGGTAAGTTAGGTGTAAGTGAGTGTGAAACTTTGAAATGGTTTAGGTGAGAACTAGAGTATAGAATCTAAGGAAGGTTTGATAAATGCAATAAGGCTGGGAAGTGGTGTACATGGTGTGGTCAAGTTCTTAAGGAGGGAGCATTTGGTTAATTGAAATTCTTGGAGGAATACATGTGAGAAATGAAGGAAAATAAGTGCTAAGTGTTGGGAGCTTTGTAAGAATTGAGTAAATGTTTGAGAAGATCTTTGGAAGTTGTTTTAATGAGTTTGGTGGAGGTTATAAGGTGGATTTAAGGTGCCAAGATGGTGTTGGACCTATTAGGACACTTGTGGAAGAGTTGGAATTGAAAGAGGCAATTTAAGAGGAAGGTCTGTAGAGGACCGACCCAGGGTCCGACCCAGTTTTGGGTCGGTCGGGCCATGTTAAGCCAGCCGGAATGCCTCTGGACTGGACCGACCCAGGGGGTTTGGGTCGGTCTGCTTAGCTTTGGGTCGGTCGGGCAAAGGTTTAATGTAGGAAAATGGGTTCTGTAAGGGACCGACCCAGAGGGTTTGGGTCGGTCGGTCTAGCTCTGGGTCGGTCGGATGGGTTTCAAGAGACGGAAGAGTTTCTGTAATGGACCGACCCAGGGGTAGGGTCGGTCGGTGGGTCGGTCGACCCTTACCACTTAGAAAAAAAAAAAAAAAGAAATTTCAATTTCTAAAATGGTAATGGGTAATGAGGTATGCCCTTGGTAGGGTAGTAATGATTGGGACCCTAAGAACTTAAGGAATTAAGCTAAGATTAAGTATAAGTTTTAATGTTTAAAGTTAAGTTTGTAAGACTAAGTGATAAAGATTTGAGAGGTTATTGAATGGAAGTCCTTAGGGACTAAGTGAGTTAAGTAAGGAGCAAATAACTAATAACCTAAAAATGAATGAATGTTTTAGGTTTGTGAATTGGGACCCCGAAGAAGGTTAAACAAACAACGATCGACGGTGAACGGTACAATCCTTCTTGTGACCTGCTTGCTAACGAGGTGTCCCTCGGCTTGTGTGCTATCTGTTTATTTGCTATGACTAAAACAAGATAAAGCATGCAACCGGTTATATTGTTCTCGTTGTGATTGTGTTATATTTACACTAACCCGCGAGATTTGAGATTGTTACTAACCAAGTTTAGTACTTACTGAGTTAAGAATAAGAGTTAAGTTGATGGTTGTTGGTTAATGCCCGTTAAGGCTTAGCTAGCACATGGTGTTTAAGATATCTACTAACTGGAACTTGAGTGAGGAAACCCGGGACCGATCTCCGGTCATGCATGCTAAGTGAAAGGGGGACGGTATCTGAATCAGATCCGCCCTCCGCTTAAGGACTTGTCTTCGGACTTGTTGCCTAGGGCCGGTTGCCGGCTCAGCTACGCTGGACTCCCATCCAGAGTAGGTGGCATTAAGATGGTGCGGTGGGATCACCTAAATCCCAGGTTCGAATTAGATACGGCCAATCCCTTCCAGGAAAGGTTTGTATACTGAGATTAAGATTGAGATTGAGATTAAGGTTAAGGTAAGGTAAGGAACTGAGATTAAGGAAATGAGGACTAAGGAGGGGGTTACTAACCCACTTGATAAGGGAACGCTTGAGTCGTTCATTGCTTGTGAACTATATATGTTCATCTGTGGTTATTGTTATTGCACTTCATATTATGTTTGTGTACGTAATCAATTTCCATGCTATCGACAATTAGTCGTCGTAGCCCCGTTAGCTTGGGGGCCATGAGAGGGTGTACCAGCATTCGTGCTGACCCCCTCGGGGGCTATTTTTACACTTGCAGGTAAGAGGCCCATGAGGACGCACTACGAGAGTAGGAGCGGTTAGTCTTAGGTGGGGACTTTTATTTTGAGTTCGGGTTGCGCCTGTGCACCCGACTGTTTATATTAAGCTGATGTAAGTTTGGGATTGTGTATAAGGTACTAGTACTCGGTTGGTTGTGGTATTGAGAATATTGATGTTTAAGGTGGGTAAGTGTTTTTGGATCAGTATTGTAAGCATTTAAGCCGGTATATTCTATCGATCAGACCGTGGCAAGGTCCAGGTGTTGTTTATTTCCGTTGCGACGTATTCGATTAAGTGTTCAGATTGCGATAACCACGATAGGCTTTGGATGGGGTGTTACAGAAATGCTTACCATATGTTATAATATGGTTTTTATAAAATTTTATTTCATCTATATGCTAGCCGTGGGATTTATGGGCATTATAAAACCTAATTATGTGTTAAAACATTTAATAGCATTTTTGGTGAATTAACTTGGTGTATTAATGACCTATAAGGTCAAGGAAACTAAACATGGGCTAAAACATAATTTATGAAAATATGGGGGCCAGGGTAATATAAGCCGTAAGGTTATAATGTCATTTGAGACATTTATGTGTAATTTAATTCCATGTTAATTATTGTAATAAGGTCGTGTGTTTTTAGGCCATTTAATTTATGTTTATTAAGTTTAAAAATAAATGTAGGATGGTAATTAGTAGTATCGAATTAACTTGGGGTTTTATGGTAATTAAAATAATTTTTGGGGCTAACTATAGGCATTAGCCGAAAACTAGACAATAAAACCTTGTTTTATGAATTTTATAAAATTTAATTAAGTTTTGAGACAAAGATGTAATTTATTAAAATTATAGGGGTCAAACTGTGATTATACAAACTTCTGGTCAAACTGAAAGTCAATGGGTCAATATAGACCATATTAGGAGGTTTGACCAAATTTAATGTCATAAATAATTAATTTATGAACTTATATAAATATTATAAGTGAAATGTTGAATTTATTAAACTTATGGGGTATAGAATGTAAATACCGAAAAGTAGAGGTATAGGTTGGTTAATATAATAATTTATATCCTAAGTATAAAGTTTGGGGATTTTTAGAATTATATAAGTGGTTATATTAATAAAAGTGTATGACATATGGTTATGTTACATATGGAAAGTGTATTATATAAGATGGGGTCAAAATGTAAAAATGAGAAAAAGGTGGTGGGCGGAAAAAGAATTTCGGAAACATAAGGGGGCTGTTTGGAATAAAGTAACAAAAAAACTATAGGTTATATCAATGATAAATATTGAGACTATATAATATAACCTATATGTGTAACTTGTTATAATATATGTGGCTATTGTGTAAATATGGAAAGTTGATGGATAAAACAAAAAAAATAGAACCTAAGGCTATATTTGGTATTTTCGGAAATTTAAGACTATATAGTATACATACTATACGATTTAAATGCTATAATATATGATAAGTATGGCATGTTATAAAATTGTGGTGAAATTGTAATAATTGGAAAGTTTGAGTTTTGGAAAGAAAATGAGGTATAAACTATATACCCTTTCCGGCAATTATAAAGAATATTGCCAAATTATAGGTTATACCTTATTACAAATTTTTGATGTTATAAAATAAGGTATTTATAACATGGTATAAGTTATGTGGTTATATTGTAGTTAATGAGAATTATATAAATAAAGGGGTACAAGAGTATTATATGTATACAATATTTTCGGTACATATATATAGTTATCAAAACTATATGTATAAGTTTAATGACATATAAAATATCATACAATATGATATCACGATATAAGTGTAATACAAAAAAAATATTATGTGGTCAAAAGTATAGTATATAAAGCTATACATGCATATATTTATATATCAAAAATGAAGATATAAACTATAGTATATAATGACATAAATACTATGGTTAATATATGATTTTGGAATGGTTAAATAGACCATGCATAAGGAATAACATGTACATAATATAAAGCTTCTTGTTTCATTAGAAATTAATGTGTATATATATATATGTATATGCTGGCGCAAATAACAAGCATATATAATATGGTTTACAAACCATATAGTAGTAAATAATAAATGTTAACTTGATAGTATAATTATATACTATAAAGTCGTAAGGTTTTAAGTGAATACAACATGTTACATAAATGAGAAGTTGTATAAGAGAAGGTATATTAAAGGTTAGTAATATACCATGCAATATAAACTAACGTTGCATGAATGCATGCAACAATAGGTTATGAAATATAACCATGCATGCAACTATAAGTTATAACAATACCTAGGCATGCAAGGTAACAGTGGAATTAAATATACGAGAACGAACGAACTTACATTGAGCGTAACGCTTATAAAATACTACGGGTTGGAAAATATAACTCTTACGTTTGAAAACGTTAACCACGACGTTTGAATAAAAACCGACGTCTTTGTTAAACCGAATATTAATACATACTTCGGGTAAAGAGTTTTTAAGGATAATGACACCTTAACTAGTAACAGTTGAAATCCGAGGATGTAATACCGGGGTTACTGACGTTATTCGGAAATATCAAATCGTTTTGTCATGTGGATTGACACTCAGCGTTCTTCGTATGTTTAGATCACATTTCTGACGTGCGCGCTCGACGAGCTTAGTGGACTACACTGCACATCCTTGGTCTAAAGTGTACGGTATGTGAAGAAGGGTTTGATCCGGGTTGACCTAAGAAAGGGCCCGGAAAATGTTTGATAACTTATATGTTATGTGTGTGGTTATGTGCATATGTTGATGTGTGTTAATGCGTTACTTAATTATGCGCGAGCGTCTTACGGGACTAGCACTACGTCGACTATAGATCGACTTATATAAACATACATATGCGTTGATGTGATGACACAATGGTTACTTGATATAATACCTTTAGTATTAATATTAAGTATATGAATAACCTAAGTAAAACACTTAGGTACGGGATACGACAATGTCGGTCTCTAGAGCATGGATCTTGAACATGAATATAACCTAGATTACTTCTAGGAATGCGTAAGACCCATTGGGTGGCTAATTAGGTTAATGTAATCTCCATAAAACTAAGAGTATATCTTAAACATTATGAGAGAGTTGGTATGAGTTGAGGGGAGGAATCCAGGTAGTTTACGAACTACCTGGTTGCGCATTTGTGATCACTGAGGGGTACCCAATCGGGTTCCGCTCTAGGAAATTTCCCAACGAGCCCTAATTGGATCGTGGGACAGGTGGTACCCACTGTTGGTACATGGCTACGGCCTTTAAATGGACGCCTTACGTGGCAAAGTGAATAGTCAGGGGCCTCCGGACCTCTGGTGAAATGAACACCTTTGTGTGTACAGGAGGACTAGTGTCCATTGGTAAGGTTAACCGGGTTGTCCCAACATGACGCCCAACTGGTAAATAATTGAACATGGTTTGGATGGATGGGGCCTTGAAGACCAAATAATATTAAATATGGAAACTGTTCGCTAAGGCGATTATACAGTACTGTTATTATTCGATACGTTCGTTTATGCGACTATTGTTTGTGATATGTAATGACTGTTGGATTGGATGGATGGTTATATGTTTATGCATGTTTATTACAGTATTAATTATATCTGTAAACTGGTAAAACATGAAATCAATCTAATATCAAGATGGCTAAAATGACAAGTGACCAATAGGGTCCAGGCCCGCATACTCAGCGTTTTTCGCTGAGCCTTTATGGGTTGTTGCAGGTTGCTTATCATCATCGAAGCCGAAGTGCGGGATTAGGGTAGCTAGGGTTTTACCTTGTTACCGTACTGGGAATTCAAAGGTATAACAATATTAGTATGTGGATTGTGCGATGGTTCTGTTGATATGTTCAGGATTGGGTAGATGCTCAATTGTCAACGGTTATGGTTTTTGGACTTAGTATGATGTATAGAAATTATCTCGATGTCACAGCGGTTTGGAAGTGCTGTTTATTTTCGTTGTTGGATTTAGTTACTGCTTCGTTACTCTCATGGGCGAGTAATGGCAGGTGACACCCGTGTGAGAGTTTATGTTGTTTATTCTTCCGCTGTAAGACGTCTTTAATTATGCTACGTGAGGGATTATTGCGTGTTTATCGAGAGGGGTGTTACAAAAGTGGTCCGCTCTGATGACGAGATACTAGGTTAAGACAGTGAGCTTAGGACTTGGGAATACGGGAAACGTTTGTGAGGTACAAAACGTCTTCATTAAAGTGAAATTATGTGATAGCAAGGCCTTTGGCTTGCAAGTGTTAGCCTTGAGGCGCACAAAGGAGTTGACTGTATTATGAGGAGTTATCGAGTAACTAGAGGACGAACGGTAATACCGGTGTCTAGTGGTGGCGTGGGCCAAGAAGCTGGCCATGGGCATAAAGGCCTGGGAACATTACCCCCGTTGTGGACCAGCTGAGAGCTCAGACAGGAGGAGACGTACGAAAGTCGTGAGTTCATTGGCGACAATCCACTTTCATGTGGAAGTCCCGCATGGACTACTGCCGACAGTACCCCTCCTGCCGCAACCCAATGTGTTTCATACTACTGAAAAACATAAATCCCCAAATGACGAGAATAGGCTAGCAAGCCTGATAGTCCGCCTAAGCTACTTCATACTAAAAGTATAAAATCTTGTCCTTATAGCGTTAACAAATTCAGTACCTTACCTTACTTACAAATGACCAAGCATTGGCGATAGGCACCGCCGGGGGCGAGCGCCATTGCTACGGTAAAGGTCGTAGAAAGGAGCTTCCAAAACATCAGGGCAAGCGGATCGGGAGCATCTTGAACTCCGCAAGACCGTCGCCTGTAATGGGGGACCTTTAACTACCATGCAATTGTATAAAAATACCAAATTGTAAACTGAGACTATATTGTGAGTGTGGAAAATTTGGTAAGTACACCCGTCCTATCATAATCAAATTCCAGTCCTAATCTTGTGTACACACAATACTGTAACACTAGGACCTTGTCGTGACGACACCTATGGAAAAACAAATTCCGAGCATTATGCTACCGCAAATCTAATGTGAGGTAGAACTTGAATATTCTAATAACAATGTGGACAGGAAAATTTTCCAATCCAAATACCATTCTTTTTGGGAACAATCGTTCTAACGGTACGTGAGCAACCAATACGGTAGTAAGACAAAAAAGTCTGAAACCGACAACTCTACTTGCATGGTGCGCTTGCCACTGCAAGCGCTAAGTTAAACAATGTACTAATCATTCCGTCTACCCCGCACACTTGCTACTGCAAGTGCTGCAAACAACTACGACTATAGTTACCATTGCTATTACCGTTACAAACTAAGTCTGTAAACTTTGTGGACCAATGGTACAACGCCATGGCTACCGATAACCACCAAACAATTGTACAATTCAAATATAAACTACACGAATACAATTGTTGCCAAACGAATAATAAACCGCTGAGGTACGAGGCTTATAACCTTAGAAGGACCCGATGAGTCCGACTAAACATAACAAAAAGGGGCATACATCAACCCATAACAAACTACCTTCATTCAACAGTGATGAATCAACAACAACGGCTTACGAGTCAAGTACTATGACAGATTTTGTAAACTATTTAATGGCTTGTTATGGACGTGGGAGGTGAAACTTGATCCAGTACATGTCAAGGGAAGCTGAACACAAATTGGGGTGGAAGGATAGTTTGACGCTGGTGCTGATCACATCAGGGTCGGACGACTCCTGAGACTCTTCACAAGTTGCCACAATTAATTACAGTGAGAATAAATACAAACTACAGTACTCTAACAACAAATAGCTAATAATAATAATCCAACCATAGGTTATTAAATAAGAAGGCCCGTGACTAACAGCTCACATTTGTATATATTAAATCATACAGAGGATGATAGAGGGAATACGGTCGTATAACGATCAATACCAACTTGTGATGTACCAGAATTTTTTTTTTAAACATAACAGTCCACAGTTGGACCAAAATTAAAAAGAACAACTATACCGTAACACGGTTATGACCAATACAATTCGCATCAGTAAACACAATTCTATGTGTAACGCATAAATAATTACCACCCCTGGGCACTACCTTTACCAAGGAGTGCCATGTACGACTATGTACAATTTTGAACGAACAAGCGTCAAAATTAAAATGTATATTGTTACTGAGCATACCGATCAATGAACAAGTTTCAAGAAAAAGAATGCCTACCGCCATTGGCGTTCTGCCATGTAAAATGTTAAGTACTAACATGTGTTAAAGACATGTCGTTTACTAATGTGACGACTGTCAGTGATGAATGAATGTATAAATTAAAACAATGGCAAACAGCCTAATCGATAATACAAAACACTTAAACCAAACGCTAAACAGCGCAAGTAAACAAGTACCTAGTGCTCTAATAAAGGGCATGAGCCCAGGAGATCGGGAACACCGACTCCAATTACCTTTCGAGGTATATTACTAAGATAACCATGTCTAAGTAAATAAGATGAAGTTAAGAGAACTACGGTGCATACCATAAGCAACGTGAATAACATGATGATTAATTAACAAGCTCCAAGCCACACACTTGAAACCTAAATAACAACGGTTACAACTCTCACTAAACATTAAATAATGAGCAAGAAGACCACTCAATGGTTAAAAATCATTACCCGTAAACGGGGCAAAGAGAGAACTACTCTCCAAATACAAGTATGTACTACAATGTGAAATAGTATGAAAAACACATATGTCCAAATTAAGGACAGTGATACGTTCTTAACCAGGAAGAGGTTGAACACAAATACATTATTGTTTAATATGCAATAAAGGCGAAGCTAGTACACTAGAGGATCACCTGAACTTTAAGAAAAACACCACAATAAAAATACAACTGTCAAATTGACTGAAATATGGTACTCGCGGAAGCGACCATTACAAACTACTATATGAATATATACTTCTCCAAACTCAGACGAGCAAAGCTCGCACAAAAAACAATGTTGAGAAACAATATACAAGAAAGGCCACACAACAACTTGGACAGTTAAAGGACATGTTCCAAAATAACTACTGATTTCAAACCATAACTTGGATATGAACTCACAAATATACAGAGATATCCCTTGTTGAAAAAGTGTGAACACGAGATATAAAATATAACTGAGGAAAATACCTCAACTACCATGAACATACCCATAGAGGATGTTGACCAAATGCAGAACATAATGGGATAGTAACAATGGATTCCCTTAATAAACGGGACAAACCATACAATGAATGTTGCAAAACCGACATCCGGAAAGCACAACAAGTATCATCGACAAGTGCATAACAATATTGTAATTATATACCTTACTCCGGAACAAAACACCGGGAGACACGGGGTTGCAAGAACTATCCTCGTGCATTGTTAACGATACGTCTTAAAGAAATTACTACGAAATAGTACAAAACGACATTGAGTACAAATGACAATTAGTATCATACTTCATCCCAACACAATATCAAAAAGTGATGATAACAATATCCGAAGAGATATTCCGAATACGATTTCTCGTACTCAAATACTGTTACTTACGGAATTTATGGAATGTTTTGGGAAACGCTAACTGAGCCTTGGATGTACAATTCACATAATCATTGACTCTTCTTATCTGGTTACCTCATTAGATAATAACTGCTGAGGGTTTACGCCTCTGCACTCTGTAGGACTGAGTGTTTTGGTATTGCAATTGTGAAGTTATTAATCTGGTGGGAATGTGGGAAATATCAATCTTGGTAAATCCTTCTTTTGACTTTGGATATGGTTTCATCCATGAGCTGAGTCTTTTGTTGTGACGAGCGCGAGACTTCATCGGTAAACAGTGAGGGGCTGTGTAAACAGTGAAGAGCGTATTAGCCCCATGTCCGAGGGTCTGCACCTCAATACGGAGTGAGTGGGCCCATTAAAAAGAATTCGAGAGAGAGCACAATTGGTTGAGTGCCTCACCCTTTATGTATTGTGGAGCCCGGAGGGGCTAGAGTCATACCCGTCTCTCTGAGATGAGGATAATCCATTCCAAAGGTGGAAGATGCCACACGGGAGTTGGAGAACTCTATGAGAGCCAAGTAGCCAGCGCTCCTTGTTGAGTGGCTGTTGTATACTTGTGGGATACGGGGGCGTAACCCTTTTTAAGGGGGGTAGAGCCTCTTGGTTGTGCACGTGTGTGCACTAAGTTTTGTGGTTTCGTATGCGGGGCATACAGTAGTTGTTGGTATGCGGGGCATACGATGTTTGTTTGTTTGTTGTTTTGGTGGTATGCGGGGCATACGAGGTTTTGTTTGTGAAATGTTTGGTACGCGGGGCATATGTGGTTGATTTGTTTGTGTGTAATGTGCACTTATATGCATGTATCCTATGAGATACCTGTTTGAATGATGTGTATACACCTATGTGTGTAGTACCTTTCATGACATTTGTGATATATATATTTATATTACCTTGTATATTGATTACATATGGTATCGCCTAGATACGAAATGAATCATTAGATATGGAACATGGAATGATGGTATGGTGTGGACACCTCGGGGAGGTTGTCAGGGTTTGTAGAATCTATAGGAAATTATGGCGCTGATGGATCGCCTATATCCATATATGATTGAACTAACGCCATAAATGATGGCTACACGCTATATAAGCACAATATGTTATGTGTAAATGATATGTCACACAGATATACATTATGGGTTATATGGGTGTAACACCCCTACTCCTAAACCTGTAATAAAAGTCGCAAGTCGTAGGAAAATAAATAACGTCGCAGCGGAAAATAAATCCATCTAACCTTGGTGTTACACGCCGTTACTCACCCTTGTGAGTAACAAGGCATCCTTACTCTTTCCAACTAACGTACTCCTCTCGCTGTGATGAACCGATACTGAGCACTCTAATTATTACAGACCAAATCCAAAACTAAATGAGCAACTAATTAAGTACAACAATCCCAAAATACAGTACACATTAAATCTAGAAAATGTTTATTAAAAACATAGCAGCTACCCTGTTCCCCGCACTCCGGCTTGTGTCTTCTTCAGTAACCTGAAATGTTTTGCCCATTGAAGGGCTCAGCAATCGAAATGCTGGTATGCTAAATGTAGTCCTAAGTCATCTAGATTCCTTAAGTCGTTTAGTCATCTTGATATTAGATTCATTACATAAAATACCGGTTTACAATAGCAACAGTAATATCTGTAAACATTAAACAATCACATAAGAGTTCACCTGCAACATCAGTGCATAATAAACATCAACCAGATAATCAACACCAATAATCCCAAACAATAACTAAACAAGTCACGCGTATTAATTAACTGTACTTGTTAGTAGGTCACATGACCCTTATCCTTTTAAACCAACCACTTAACTTTTCCAATTAATTCTACCTCAGGCGTCATGTCAAGACAACCTTTTAATAACTCATTATTGGATAGTGTGTCCCCTGGGTTCCAAAGGAACCGTTACCAGCTGACCTTATGGCCCAGGATAATATTTGACCGATCCGGTCGAACCTGTGCACCAACGGTAGTGCCCTCCGCCATCCCCGAATTTGGCTGATGGATTCCCTTGAGTGACTCCCCATTGAAGTCTCTCGTAGTGATCACGATGCACAACCAGAAAGTCGAAACAGACTGGATTCCTCTCTTAATAAGTTAGCCCTTTAGTCAGCGGTACAATGACCAATATTTGAATTAAGACTATAACAGTTGACCATCAATTAGGTTCAATAATACCTAAAGGTCAGTTAGTCTTTTCCCAGTTTAAATGTATAAACTTTCAGTCATAAGACGTTCGCGTATAAATAAAACGCAACAGTGTTGAGCAATACAGTATACAAAGCAATATACATAAAATCACAGATATCACTCTTAAACATTTAACACACAACGTCTGGACCTTAGGATAATCCTTAGGACATTCAGACCACACAATTAACATACCGTTCACCGGGATAGCAGCTAGCTCGACAATGAACGCTCTAGTAATTCTTTCCCGTACGCTGTTATTTATACATGCAATAACGGGTATTATTAATGTGACTGTCCACTAAATATTACAGTACATTCATTGTAGAGTTTATATTCGTTGTATACTAACTCTGTATGTACTTTATTTCCCCCCGTTATTTAACAGTAGTTCTAGGTAATCTAACAATTCATTATTTTATGTGGAGTTCACATGTGATAATGAATTTCCATTATATAGTATATCCTTACCTCATTAATTATATATTCATAATTGTTTCCACTTATTCTTTATTTTATATCATTCGGTTATTTTTATTATAACCACCTTTATTTTATAAACTTTATATTATATTCCATAATACATTATATTACTTAATCTTAATTCCTTTCTTCATTAAATTACAAAACCAACCATAATAATTCGGTATTTATATTTTATACTCAACAATTTTATAATTATCAAATGGCCATATGACTTTTATAATTTACTAACTAACCACTTAATCATTTCGGTAATTACCAAATAAATATTCTAATCTTTATAAATTACAATTCAACCACCTTTACTTTCGGTTTTCATTAAATAAATTTCTTATATTTTGATTTACACCCTTAACCCTTTACATATGTTACATATTAAGTTATAAACTATAGTTTTATCATTTAATTATCTTAAAATACCGAAAAGACCCATATATTTTTACAAATTACATTTCTGCCCATTTTCAATTCGGTTTTTACATATATACTTTTATAAATTACATATTCATCCCAAAACTTTATAAACTTAATATTTTATGTCATAAATCATTTTAATCTAAAGTTTTTGGTCAACACTTTGACCAAGACTTAATTTCATAATTAATATTATAATATACCCATAAATTCTCTTGTAATTCGGCTACACTCCTAAACTTCTCAATAATTACAAAATAGCCCCAAAACTTTATAAAATGTTATTTTAAACACCTAAACACTTATTTAAATTCACCAAAACTCTTAATATTAATTCCTACCTTATATTATATCATAATTATGCCAAATAACCCCTTATGTTCTCGGAAATTATTATTTGTACACTAAACTTTTGAAAATTTACATTTTAGCCACATAACTTATTAAACTAGCCATTTAAATACTTGTAGCTATTTTTAATATTACCAAAATTTATAATATAAGCTAATACACTTATATATATCTCAAAATTCACCAAATTTCACATATTGCTCTCGGCTTTAGTTATGTTTTACCATATGGTTTTAAAACTTGATTTAAACTTTATAATATGTATATATAAATGTATATAAGCCATATAACACTTCTAAAAATTATGCTAATGACTTAGAATGATTATAAACTCAAAATAGAACATTAAATCTCTAGACCATTCGGTTTGGTTATTTTTGTAACATAATTAATTTTTGTGACATAAATATATACCTTAAGGTAATAATCTTACCTTATATGTTATAAATTATTTTCTAGATAACATAACCCATAGTTTTCGGCCTTAATTTATTTAGGGATCATACAAAATTTTTATACTAAAGTTTGAAGCCTAAATCAGCCTTAAACTTATTAAACCTTACTTATATAAACTTACCCCTTAAATCAAGACAATTCTTGTACTTGATTTTTCCTTGAATTCCAAGCTCTCCAAATGTTATCTTGATGAAGAATTTTTGGCTCCTTATATATATTTAGGAGATCCATTTGTTAGACTTCTAACAAAGATTTATAAATAATATTTAGAGTAATTTTACAAGAGTTTACCTTAGGAGTTTAACAAGGTATTCTTGGTGCACCTTGTGATGATTGTAGATAATATGGATTTAGAAGCTCCTATATTTCAAAAATTGCTTAAGGTAATTTACTAGGATTTTCAACACAAAAATATACCTTAACTTGATCTTGTTGTTCCTTGTGTTGTTGTTGAATTTAGAAACCTCCTTGGAACACTTATGCTTGGCGAAAATGGTAGAAGTTGCTAGGATGATTTCTTGCTTCAAGACTTGGTAGAATTAACTAGGAAATAACATTAAAATGGTGTTAGAACTTGATACACCATTAATGGAGCTTGAAGCTCTAAGGGATTAACTTAGCAATGGAAGAAGAAAAGAGAGAGCAAGAGGAAGCTTACCAATTCGGTTGGTGTGGGCAAAGGGGAATGAAGGGCTACGTGAGGTATTAAGGCAAGAAAGGCAAGGAAGCAAATTGGAAATTATTGGTATGATTCAAGGCATTATTTTATGTCTTGTTTTTGATTAATTTGACTTAGAATTTTGACTACAAAAGTCTCTTAATTGAGACAATTTTTCGGCTGATTGAAGAGAAAATAATGGAGGCTTGTTTGCTAATTGAAACTAGAAGACAAGACAAGGTAGGTAAGTGTTTTCTCTTTTCATTTTCTATTTGATTTGTCTTTGTTTTTCCATGTCTCTTACGGTAGTATTAGAGCAATTTGGCTCCTGATTTCTTTGATGATTGAAGACATAATATCATGCCTATGTAGGTAGGTAAACTAGCTTAATTTTTTTTAAAGCAACCAAGGATTATTTTCCTTGTGATTTTCGGTTGATTAGGATGTAGGTGTTAATTGATTTTTGTTTGATTTGAGACATGAAATCATGCTTGTTAGGTTTGTGTTTTGTTGACTAATAAATGAGGCAATCAACCTCTATTTTTCCTTGTCAAAATCGGCAACCACATGCCAATTGAACAACTTGTTTCCTTTGTTTAATTGCCTAGTCAAAAGTATGACTAGATTAGCATTTTAATTCTATTATCTTAATATAAGCTAGTCTTCATTGTTTTCTTGCAGGGGAAATCGGTAATGGGGGTCTATATTGACTGATTTATTTGATACATAATCATATAGTACTTGCTAGATGAGTCACCATTCCATAAGACAAATGTTTGAACTAAAACTAGTCCATTTATACCCTAAATGGCACCTAATATGGGGACCAAATGGGATTGATTTTTACTTTGATTTTTGTTACACTATATTGTACTAAGATCATACTAATATGTGTAATAGGTTCCAGCATTTATTTGGTACATTTATACTAAGGTAAAAGATGAAAGTTTTAAGGTAAAAATGCTGATTTTAGGTACCTTTTTGAGCCAAAAATCGCCCCCACTTGTACTATGAATTTATTACTGGCATTAATTGATTTATATGGTAAATTTATCCCCTTTTAATGTTATCAACTCGTGGCTCCTCAAACATTCCAAGGCAATTGCGTAGAACGCGTTTTTGTGACACCCGAAGGTGCGTTTTTGTGCTTTAAGAATTTTCTAGAAAATAATTAGTCGCTATGAGTTCCAAGTGTTTTTTGACATTTTTTATAGTCAATAATAATATGTTAAGGTGTTACATTGAGTTATATGGGGTTATATAATCTCGAAACACAATTCCCGGGCTAACCGGGCAAAAAGGAGCGTTAAGAAATTCTCCCAAGTACTTTGTTTATTTTTGAGAGAGTAGCTCGACCATTATCTTTAGAATGATTAATAATGATGTTAGGAACTCTAAGAATTAATTTTATAGGAGTTTGTGCCACCTCGGCACTCCTCTGGGGCATTCCCGGGGGTTTATGGGACCCCCTTAAGGCATCTCTTAGCACTTTGCGTTTAAATGAGAATTTAGCATGAGGACTTCATCTTATATAACTTATAGAGTGTTATAGTGTATTTGGAATGAAGTGTAATGCTTTACTTCATCCTATAACGTATTTCCGGGACTTTCGGGCCTTAAGGGCCTTTAAGGGAACTCCCGAGCCATTTGTATTTTTACTCAGTTTTAGATGAGGTCCTGTGTCCTAAGGGTCATATAATGATCCTTGATTAACTTCATATGAAGTTTATAGCTCATATAACTTATTTAGCTTAAGGTCGGGCTTTAACGCACGTTTTTGACCTTAAGGAGTTTAGGTGCGTTTTTAACGCTTGAGTGTTTTTATACTCTCTTAGGGTTTAATAATCCCCTATTTAATTATTTAAGTGTTAGGGGTATTTCAGTCTACCCCCCTTAAAAGGACTTCGTCCCGAAGTCATAACTTATACTTATTCATCCTATGGAACCAAGTTCCTCATATCCATTCTCTGTACTTATCATTCTTGGGTGCCAATACTATATTGGTACCTCTAAATTCCATCAACAATCCGGGTGTATACAACTCGAATAACCACAAATCCTTTGTTCGTGATAATCAATGTAACCACAGCATAAATAACTTGATAAATTCTGTAAAGCAAACAAGTGTCCCAACTTCCTAGCTATCCCACCAGGTCATCACTGAAAAAGTGCAATACCAAATCCTCAGTCCTACAGAGTGCATAGGCGTAAACCCTTGGCAATAATTCTCTTGTGTGATTGCAATAGGAATGAACATATTGTAAAGTAAATAAGTACTTCATAAACATCCAAGTGTTACATAGAACACATCAGTACCATTCAACCAAGTATCACATAGGACACACCAATATCAATTGTTAGATAGAATGCAACCAATATCCATACAAGTGTTACATAGAACACAACCATAACCATCCAAACAATTGCACACATGCGCAACAACCGAACACAAACAACCAAGTACAAAACCAGTTTAGACTGCAGATATGCAAGTCGCATGTGGTGCTCTACCCCCCTTAAAAAGGGTTACGCCCACGTACCCCCACAAGTATACACAACTATAAGAAAAGTGTTGGATACTTGTCTCGTATGGAGTTTTCAAACTCCCATGTCGCCTCCTCAATGTCATGGTTTGACCACTGAACCTTGACCATCTAATAGTCTTGTTCCTGGTCTCCCTAGTCTTGGAGTCAAATGCGAACTGGGGTCTCCTTATATCTAAGTGTAGGATCTAGCTCGAGTGTCTCGGGCTCTAAAATATGCGATGGATGAGGCACATACTGCTTAAGCTGTGAAATGTGGAATACATTGTGCACTCTCCCAAGCTCGACAGGCAAATCTATTCTATAAGCTAATGGGCCCACTCGCTCCGTAATAAGGTACAGTCCTACATACTTCGGGCTGAGCTTGCCCTTCTGCCCAAATCTGAAAACTCCCTTCATAGGTGAAACTCTAAGGAAGACTCGATCGCCTACTACAAACTCGAGGTCGCTCCTACGACAGCAGCGTATGACTTCTGTTGTCCTGGGCTATCTTCATGTTTTTGCGTATCTGCACATATCTTCTTTCATCTGGTCTAGGTACTCTGGCCCTAAGATTGATGTTTCTCACTGGGGCTCGTCCCAACTAGTGGTGTCCTGCATGGTCTGCCGTAACAATGCCTGAAATGGTGGCATCTGAATGGAGCATGATAGCTGTTGTTGTAGGCAAACTCGATCAGATGTAGTCGATCTATCCAGCTTTCTTGGAAGTCTAAGGCACAAGCTCTGAGCATGTCCTCCAATGTTTGAATCGTTCTTTCACTCTGGCCATCTGTCTGTGGATGAAAGGTTATACTTAGCTTCAGCTTCGTACCCAATGCCTCCTGAACCTGCTGCCAAAATCTGGAAACAAACCTGGAATCTCTATCTGACACAATAGACTTCGGTACGTCGTGGTGTGTAATAATCTCTCTCTGGAAGAGGTCCACCAGCTTGGGGACTTTCCAAGTGTCCTTGATAGGAATGAACTTAGCTACCTTTGTCAGTCTGTTGACGATGACCCATATCATGTTAGCACCTCCTCTAGTCGGTGGAAGACCTACTACAAAATCCATGGATATATCCTCGAACTTCCAATATGGAATGGGCATCGACTGTACTAATCCGCCTGGTCTCCGGTGCTCAAACTTCACCTTCTGACATGTCATACTTCTTGCCACAAATTCTGCAACATCTTTCTTCATACCACTCCACCAGAAATGTAATTTCAAATCCTTATACATCTCGTGACCTGGTGTACTGATAATGATGAGCAATGACTTCCCGTATATCTTTTCCTTCAAGTCTGGGCTGGACTCTGGAATGCACAAACGGCCATTCAGTCTGATTAACCCGTCTTCACTAAGTACAAAGTCATATTTCTGCCTCTCAAAGATACCGTCAGTCAACTACTGTCTGATAGTCTTCATGTACTGGTCATTAGCCTGAGCACAACGTACCTCCTCGATGAGGTCGTTGTCTCCTGTCATGGCAAATAGGGAATGAGCTCTGCGGCTTAGGGCATCAGCAACTACATTTGCCTTGCCCTCCTTGTACCTGAGGTCAATGTCGTAGTCCTTCAGAAACTCGACCCACCGCCTCTGTCTCATGTTAAGCTCCTTCTGTGTGAATAGGTGTTGAAGGCTCTTATGATCTGAATAAACTATCACTGTAACTCCATATAGGTAGTGTCGCCAGATCTTCAGTGCAAAAACAACTGCTCCCAATTCTAGATCTTGAGTCGGGTAGTTCTCTTCATGTTTCTTCAACTGTCGTGATGCATAAGCAACAACCTTTCCATTCTGCATAAGTACACACCCTATCCCTGTGCCTGAGGCATCGCAATAAACTTCAAATCCGTCGGTCCTCTCTGGAATGGTGAGTATCGTGCCACGTCAGTAGGTCCTTCAGTGTCTGAAAGGAACATTCACAATCTGCTGTCCATACAAATGGGGAATCTTTATTCATCAGGTTCGTCATAGGTTTCGCCAGTATGGAGCAGTCCTGTACAAATCTTCTGTAGTAACCAGCTAATCCCAAGAAACTACGGATATCTGTCACTGTCTTCGGTCTCGGCCAAGTCTTAACTGCCTCAATCTTCGCAGGGTCTACAGATATTCCGCTGACTGATATTACATGTCCTAGAAAGGATACACTGTCTAACCAAAAATCACATTTTGAAAGCTTGGCATACAATTGATTCTCTCTCATGGTCTGCAAAACTTGCCTCAGATGCACCTCATGCTCGTCCTTAGTCTTAGAATATACTAGAATGTCATCGATGAATACAACCACTGATGAGTCTAACTGCTCCCTGAACAACCGGTTCATAAGATCCATGAATATAGCTGGGGCGTTCGACAATCCAAATGGCATAATTGTGAACTCGTAGTGCCCGTAGCGTGTCCGAAAAGTTGTCTTCTCTATGTCTTCATCAGCTATCCGTATCTGGTGGTAACCTGATCTCAGATCAATCTTCGAGAAAACTGTAGCGCCTCTTAACTGGTCGAACAGATCGTCAATCCATGATAACGGATACTCATTTTTCATTGTGACTGCATTAAGCTCCCTGTAGTCGATGCATAGTCGCATGCTACCATCCTTCTTTTTCACAAACAAAACTGGTGCTTCCCATGGTGATGCACTCGGTCTGATATAACCTTTGTCTAGCAGATCTTTTAACTGAATCTTCAGCTCTTTCATCTCCGCTGGTGCCATCCTGTAAGGTGCTTTAGCAATAGGCCCTGTGCCTGGTAATAAGTTGATGGAGAACTCCACATCTCTCTTGGGTAGCATCCCTGGTAACTCTTCTTGAAATACGTCAGGAAAATCTGAAACGACTGGTATATTTGACTGTGTCTTCTCCTCCTGCCTCATGTCCTGAACATAGCACAAATAGACTGGCTGTCCCTTCTTCATCTTCTTCATCAATGTAATGGCAGATACTAGCTTGAATGTCGGCTCTCTAGGAAATATGTGATATGAAACTGTCTTGCCCTTTGGACTCTTCAGTAATAATCTATGCTCTGCGCAATGTAGTCGTCCCTTGTACTTCTGCAGCCAATCCATGCCCATGATAATGTCAAATCCCAAATTGTCCAACTCAATCAAATCCGCCTGAAACTCTTCATCAATGATGTTAATCTGAACTCCCTTGTGTAGTTTCGTGCACCTCACTCTCTCCTTCGTCGGTAATGTGACCAGGAAATCTGAGAGAGGTTCAGGGGTTGTCTCCAACTTCCTTGCTGATGTAGAGGATATAAAGGAGAGACACTCCTGAATTGAACAGTATCGAGGGACTCTCGCCATTTACTGTAAAGGTTCCCATGATAACATTCCCCTTATCCTTGGCCTCGGTCTTGTCCTACACATTCAGCACCGCTCCTTCATTAGACTCGAGGCCTGGGTTTAACAATTCGTAAGATAGTGCATGCACTAGTAGAAAAAATGTTTTTAATGACGGCGTTTAAACCACGGTTAAATGGAAAACCATGGTTTAAAGTTTATAAACCACGGTTTTCATAGCAACCGTCATTTAAGGTGCATACCAGAGCGCATATACCACGGTTCTTTATGGAACCGTCGTTTATAGTTCACGGCCTTAGATAATAAACGACGGTTCTACCTCTAACCGTCATTTATAGGGGACGACTTAGCATATAAACCACGGTTTCACTAGAACCGTCGTTTATGTGTTGGCGCCAAATATTATATACCACGGTTTCGGAAAACCGTGGTTTATTGGTTGTGTCACGTATGTTTTAAACGACGGTTTTATCTTACAATCGTGGTTTAAAACTCATTAAAAATACCCGCGACGCCTCTTTTTTCCTTTCTTCTTCCTCGCGCCCGTCTTTCTTCTCTGGCGATTTCGTCAACTCCAAATCGCCGTCCAGTCTTCCGCCCCGTCTTCCTCCGGCTTGTTGCCACCGTTGTCGCCCCGTCTTCCTCCGTCGCCCCGGTGTCTGTCGCCTGCTTCCTCCCGCGCCGCCCGCCCTGCTTCTCTCCAGCACCGCATCTTCAAAGTCGAGCCCGCCACGTCCAGCTCGAAGCTCCACCGTCGCGCAACCGCAACGTCGCCGCCCTACCAACACCACCTCCGGTAATTAAAACCCTAACTGATTTTGTGACTGATTTGTGCGTAGCTCGATCCAAAGCAAAGCATGAATGTCTCTGTTCATATCTTCTTTGGTCTTGTTTTAGTTTTCTAGTTTTAATATCAGTCTACATCTATTCTTTGAATTGGATATGGAGTTGTACTGTGTTAGTACTTCAATAAATGAACTCCTTCAAATACATTCATTGGTATTGTGACGAGAAAGGCATGAACCTGTCAAAGTTTTTGAAATCGTACTTTGATACTTCCTTATTATTATAAAACTCACTTAATTGTCACGGATTAAATTAGGTAGAGTAACTATACAGTGGATTTTAATTATATCCAGTAGACTTTAGTTTTGTTATTACTTATGTCAATGAGATTATCCTATATATGTTGTTATTGAATGTATTAATTATATACTCAATTCGTTCTTAAGCTGCATGCTCAACCTCAATGTTGAAAGGAGTAATTTACGTAATGGCCTTAGATAATAACGTCAAATGTTTGCTGAAACAATAAATGTTGGGTTGAGTTTTTCTGTTTACGAGTTCGTCGTAGTATTTATTTTGTTTGATATAGTTCACGGCCTTAGATAATAACGTCAAATGTTTGCTGAAACAATAACTGTTGGGTTGAGTTTTTCTGTTTACGCGTTCGCCGTAGTATTTATTTTGTTTGATATGTTCAAAACGTGTCGATGGTAATGGTTTATACCGGCATAAATGTCGGGATGTGCTCTTCTTTTCATATTATTGTCATTTGTTACTGCAGTCTTTTCTAAAAAATGTTACTAGTAGTGTGTGATGTAGGATGCACCTCTTAGCATGCTATTATGCTGCTATTGTGTTTGCTTCTGCTTAAAAAAAGTGTGGAGTCTCTAGCAATACGCAAGGTCATGCCCAATTTTTTTCCAGAATTTAAACCTTATTCTTATTTTATTGGATAGGTGTTACTACGGTTGAAAAATTCCTCTTCCATCACATTTGTGAGTTGATCATCCCTACTCATTAGGTTAGTTTTTTTAAAATGTTTCAATAACATGGTTTATTCAAAATATATTCGTTTGTTTATTTGTTCAATTATTCATATTTTTTCAAATTAAAACCTTATATTCTAATTTCATTGAATAGGTGTCACTACGCACGGTCGGATTGTCTCTACTTGTCGCACTATCTGTTGTTGTCAACCTCTGCCACCAGTTTGCCTGATCAGAACCCACGGTAAAACACTTGCGTTTCTGATTATGATTTTAGAAATAAATACTTATATTTGTCACGAATAAACGTTATACTAAATTCTACTTGTATTCTGTAATCATTAGAATATATATTTGCATAGTGTGGTGAAATGTGAGATTAAGTTGAAATGTGGTGGTTGTTTTTGTTCATTGATCATATATATTATTATACTTGTATGTCTGATAATAATTCGTATGGTTTGCGGAGAATAAATGTTATTGCTGCTACTGTGTTTGTTTCTGCCTTAAAAAATGTGGAGTGTCTAAAAATACGCAAAGGTCATGCCAAATTTTTTCCAGAATTTAAGCTGATTCTGATTCCATCGAATTTAACTTTCTTCATAATTACTTACAGTTTCAATTTTTTCATCTCTTGCAGTTTAATATGTTCAATTATTCAAGTTTTTATAAAATTAAAACCTTATTTTAATTTCATTTAATAGGTGTCATATACTACGTGCAAGAACATCTCTCTACTTGTCTCTTCTCTATCTTGTGCTGTTCGCGCTGACCATCCAGTACTCATCAGGTTGGTATTTAAAACGTTTCAATTTATTTTTGTTTTTCTATTAAAACAATGGAAAATCAATTCAAACATAGAATTACCTGTCTGAGATTTACCTGATAGAGGTATGTCTTAGATAGTCCCTGTTGGGACTGTCCAATGACCTTTGATCTCACCATCTAGGTTGTGAATGAGTTAATAATATACAGTAGTTCAGTGATAATTTCAGCAGCATTACCGTAGTGTTCTTCTAGTGTACATATATATATGTGAATTGAAACATTCATATATATATATATACTACACTAGGAGAACTGTAGGGTAATGCTGCCGAAATTATCACTGAACTACTGTATATTATTAACTTGTTCCTAGGTGAGATCGAAGGTGATTGGATAGGTTTAGGTTGTTAAATCTGTAAATAAAAAAAGAGGAGATCAATGGAACGAGTTCACGACATCTGGTGTGTTGAAAAAGGAGATGGAGCGCTCAGTGATGTACAGTGACAGATTGGACATCAAGTACCTAGAAGGGGTCAATAAATTTTGCAAAGTCCTTGTTGACAATCTTAAACCAAGGGATAAGGGATATATTCGATGTCCTTGTGTCGATTGCAAGAACGACTTCAAATACCGAGGTGTGGACAAGATTAAGGATCATCTGATTCGCAGAGGGTTTACAGATGATTATGAAGCCATAACAATACTGCATGGTCAACATTCAGTACAAGTGTTTGAATGTGCTGATAACGTCGTTGCAGAACAATCAGAAATGGATGCTTCACACGATTTTGGGGATACTCAAGATGATTCACTAGGTAGTGATTCAGATGATCAGGAGGACCTTAATGCAATGATGGAAGATGTTGAACAACATTTTTCCAACAAACCCAAATCATTCGAAAATCTGATGCAAGCATCAAAGGAACCGTTGTACAGTGGATGTGAAACGCAAACACAAAACAAATTGAGCGTTGTCCTAAAACTATTCAATCTGAAGGCGAGACATGGATGGAGTGATGTCAGTTTTACAGATCTTTTACAACTGCTGAAGGATGTACTACCAAAGGACAATGTGATACCCACAACAACTTATGAGGCAAAGAAGTTAATGTGTCCGATGGGTATGGAATATAAAAAAATACATGCTTGTCCAAATGGGTGTATGTTGTATTGGAAGGAGAATGAGTTGGATGACCATTGCTCTGAATGTGGGGAATCACGCTATGTAAAAAAGGGTGACAGAAACCACATAAGCACTAAAGTGGGCTCTCCTGCGAAGGTGTTGTGGTATCTACCGATAATTCCCCGATTCAAACGTTTGTTTGCAGTTCAGAAAGATGCTGAGAACCTCCGATGGCATGCTACCCATAGAAAGGATGATGGTAAATTGAGACATCCAGCCGATTCACCACAATGGAGAAACATTGACAGAATATACCCTCAATTCGGTACAGACCCAAGGAACTTAAGACTTGGTTTATGCACTGATGGGATGAACCCTTATGGCACTTTGAGCAGTATACACAGTACTTGGCCTGTTTTATTGACAATATACAATCTGCCACCATGGTTGTGTATGAAACCCAGACATATTCTCCTCTCTCTGTTGATATCGGGTCCAAAACAACCGGGAAACAAAATTGATGTGTTTTTGCAACCACTTATTGACGATTTAAAATTGTTGTGGAATGAAGGTGCGACGGTGTATGATTCATATGGTATGGAAAACTTCACGCTCCGGGCTATGTTGTTTTGTACGATCAATGATTTCCCTGCATACGGTAACCTCTCGGGATACACAATTAAAGGAGCTCTAGCGTGCCCTATATGTGGAGATAGAACTTGCAGTATACGGTTAAAACACAGTGGAAAAAATGTGTACATGGGCCATCGGAAATTCCTTCCTAAAGGGCACAAATACCGTAAGATGACAAAAGAGTTTGATGGAAAAACGGATCATGCAGTCGCTCGACCACCACTATCTGCTGCTGAGACTTACAATCAGTTGAAGAATGTTGTGAACAACTTCGGTCCACCAATTAAAGCCACTGAAAAGAGCATCTGGAAGAAAAAATCAATATTTTGGGAACTTGAATATTGGCAACATTTAGAGGTGAGACATTGCATTGATGCTATGCACGTGGAGAAAAACATTGGTGAAAGTGTATCTGCGACACTACTAAACGTGAAAGGAAAGACAAAAGACCATTTAAAGGGTAGAAAAGATCTGGTTGAATTGGGTATACGAGAAGAACTCGCGCCACAACAAAGAGGGAAAAAACATTCTTGCCTCCCGCTTGTCATACATTATCCAAAGAAGAGAAAATAAGTTTTTGTAGTTCTCTTCGTCATATTAAAGTGCCATCCGGTTACTCATCGAACATATCAAGTTTGGTATCAATGTCTGATCTTAAATTGGTAGGGATGAAGTCTCACGACTATCATGTGCTGATGCAGCACTTACTTCCGGTTGCTCTCCGTGGAATCCTTCCAGCTGATGTCAGGAAAACTATTACAAATTTATGTGTTTTCTTCAAAGGAATTTCGTGTAAAGTGCTTGATGTGGAGACGCTGGATAAACTACAGAATGACCTTGTGATCACCATGTGTCAGTTGGAAATGTATTTTCCTCCTTCGTTTTTTGATATTATGGTGCATCTACTTGTTCATCTTGTTAGAGAGATCAAACATTGTGGTCCGTTATACCTTCGATACATGTATCCGTTTGAGAGATATATGGGTATACTGAAAAAGAAAATGAAAAACCGTCGGCGTCCAGAGGGAAGCATAATTGAAGGGACAGTAACAGAGGAAGTAGTTGACTTCTGCACTCATTACTTAGACGGTGTTGATGTTATTGGATTACCGAAAGCAAGACATGATGGCAGGCTTAAAGGGGTTGGTACCTGTGGGAAAAAATTATGCAGAGTTGATATTGATACATTGAACAAGGCACATCTGGTTGTGTTGAATCATTCAAAGTTGTTGAACCGTATTTCGATGCACACCTAGCGTACCTCAAAACAAAACACCCAACGATGAGTAATGCCAAATTAAAAAAAAGCAGAATGCAACATTTGTTAAGTGGTTCAACAGAAGGTGTTGTATGAAGATTCAAGGAGCGTGGATGAAATGATCCAATTGTTGGCACTTGGTCCAAATCTCGATGTGTTGTCGTATGAAGGATATGATGTAAATGGATTTTCTTTTTACACTGCACGTCAAGATTGTAAATCGACAAACCAGAACAGTGGTGTGCATCTTATCGCTTCACAAGACATTTTCACAGGAACAAGTCGTAATACACTGAAGAACGAATATTATGGTGTTATTGAGGATATTTGGGTCTTGAATTACACTAGTTATGAAACTTGCGTATTTCGTTGCAAATGGGTGGACAACAAACAGGGATATCGTGAGGAGGATCATGGTATGAAGCTAGTTGATTTAACACAGCGGCTCCTACTGATGAACCCTTTATTGTTGCATCAAAGGCAAAACAAGTATTCTACTGTCGTGATCAATCTAATCCCAGATGGTCTATTGTAATGCAGAGTAAAAGATCGATAGTTGGGATTGATAATATTGTTGATGAGGATGAATACGACTGTGAAGATGAAACAGATGTACCTATTCGGTTGCCGATGGAGGTGGATAATGTAACTAATTTTGAATATCGAAGGTCCGACCACAATGAAGGATTGTGGATTGAACGATGAAATGTTATTTTGTAAGTTTGGTTGACAATATTATATTATTTAATTTTTGTCATGTTTCAATATTTGATTCAGTAGATGTTCGTATTAACCTTGTTAATTGTTGATTATTTTTCAGATTATGGATCCTGACGATAGAGTCGAAGAGGACTTACTGTTGGGGCTGGATGATATTGACGATGACGTCCCTACTGAAGAACCACCAGCTGCATCTACTTCGCAGCCCTCGGAAGGGACGTGGACCGACCCGTGGGTTGAAGGAGAAGAAAGATTCTCCCATCGATTTGATCTGGGACAAGTACCTCCGACATCGTGGTGGGTCGAAGCAGAAGTTTGCTTCCTACTTGGGATTGATGGTAAAATCCCATTGCTCGATTAATAAGGACTGGAAAGATCAAGAAAAGGCAGACAAAGACATCATGTGGCAGATGGTGCAGAAGAAGTACAAGGTCGCGGATGAACTTCGGACGAAGATTGAATCACTTCTAGCGACATCACTGCGATTGTTCAAACATCGGTTGGTAGATGGCTGGATTACCAAACCGGGCTCCAAGAGGTCACCGCCGTGGGTAGTGTATGATGGTATGATCACGGAGGAGGACTGGAAGATATTCTACGACCATCGCCAGACTGAAGAGTTTAAGGTACTTTTACAATTATTCTTTCTTAATTATTTAAGGAATAAAATTTAACAAATATTTTTTTATTATGTATAACTTACAAATATACAAATTTTGTAACAGTTACGTCAAGAACAAGCGAGACGTAACCGGGCGAAGAATATCTACAAGCACTTCATGGGGAGAGCTGGATACACGGGGCGGTTGGAGAAGTGGAAGAGCGAGGGCTTACTGACTAAAACTAATGAAGACGGCACTCAGTCAGTTATTGATGATGTTGACGATGCAAGTAGAGTGCAGACATTTATGCTGGGTCGAATGGTGAAAAATGACGAGGGGGTATATGTGTTCCCGCAGAGCGAGACTGCTGAGTTGGCGTCCAAGTTGTAAGTATATATATTTAAAAGTTTTGTTTACTAATTAATAGTTCATTCTAATATTTTTGTTAATTTAAAATAGTCTGGCTCGATTGAGCGATGGGAGATGGTTCCGGCCCCTCCGTCTCAAGACCACTGAATAAGGCCCTTGGCAAAAAGGATATCCAGGGTCGAGTGGCCGTGGGCTTGGAGGGGAAGTTCGCCAAAAGACGTGTTTTCCTACGTCTCGGGTCGAGAGTACCGACAGGCTGAAATGATAGAGAGAATGGTGGATGAACGGTGCATGACCGTTGGAAGTCTAACGTCACGCTGAGTCGGAAACGCCACCGACTCCTCATAGCACTACAATCCTACACGAGCGCCTGCGAAGACTTGAGGCTTAGTATTGGGCTAGGTGCATGCTCCTACACCAACCCCTACTACTCCTACCACCGGTGTCACTCCTACATCCGACGGCGAATACATCGATAGTGGCCCGTCTCCTACACCGGCACCTACTGCTAGACCGACGTCTGCTCCTACCATGACGGCGGATATGTCGATGATCCTACACTGACGTCTGCTCTCTACACGACGGCGGATACTCCGATGGTCGATCATCCTGCACCTTCTTCTCCTACCAAGAGACACATTTCCTTTATCAAAACCTTTTCGGTTTGTTCTTTTTTCCTCCTTAGTTATTTTAACATTACTTTTAAAATAATATAATTTTTATTAGCTTGCTTACTGTTGTGAGTTGATGTAGATGGCTAAATCATGTCATCTGTTTCAAGTGTTGGTGGTGGACTGTGCATGTTGCATTCGGTCGGGTTTTACAGACCGGACAGAACTCTGTATACTTTCAAAGGTATCCCACCTCTCCACGCTCGTGTGATGGTAGACGATATTGTGCAAGGTCATGAGACTCTCCCCTTCCGTTGGATGGGTAATGAGTGGAGTAAAATAGGTCAAGCAAAATCTTCAGTTGTTCCATGGCCATATTCTCTCATTGATGTCAGTAGTGACAGGTAAACTATTTAATTACATGCTTACTGTTTAGTTTTTAACTTGACTGTTGACTGATATGTTTTATTATTCTTAAAATTTTGTATACTATTAGATTGATAAGAATTAAGACCGGTTAGAAGAGGGAAAGTGGATAGGGGAAGGAATTTGTGAAATCAAGTGAGGAGTCAGAGGGTGAGAAGGAATTGAACCTTTCGATATGACTCCTAGGAGATCCCCCATTCTGACACCCAAAGTATCTGAAGAAGTTGACAGCCCATCAAAAATGTTGTAGTACGCTTTTTCATGACGAAGCCGCAGTCTGTCCCAATTTCAACATGAAAGTGTCTAGCATGTTTTCCACTACCCCCGACCTAAGATCTGATGATTACCGTGACGATCTAAGAGAATTTTTGATGGGAGACCTGCTTAACATCTCTGTGATTCAGGCCTATTGAAAGTGTCCAAATGAGCATGATTTATAGGTGTATTTCATATATATATTAACACTTTTCTTGCTCATTTCTCCACTTCGTTAGTTTTCCTCTAGTTTATGTTTTATTGTTTATCTCACAATTTATTGTTCAAACATGAGGAAAACCAAGCTGGGAGTAAAGTAGATAAGAGACAAACGCCATAGACGCAAACGGCTCAGAAAACGGACTTATAACGAAGAATGTAGAGCCGGTCAAACAGAGTCACGCGAGAGGCACGCGGTGGACTGTGTGCAAACCGCCCCCCCCTAAGTGGCGGACGTCACACAACGGACACCGCCAGGCGGACAGGCCTGAGGCAACCGCCTCTTAACGAGCGGTTAAGGAGGCGGACGTGAGAGCAGCAACAGGCTACCGCCTCTTAACTCGCGGTCGACACAGAGGCTACCGCCTCTTACACTCGCGACAACACTGAGGCTACCCGCCTCGCGGACAACACAGAGGTTACCGCCACTTATTGGGCGGTACCAGCAGGCGGACACCAATAACCGTGACTAATTATCATCGCGACCAGTATCTTCTTCGCGCCGTCGTCGTCTGCAACTCGCCCGACTCTCTCCGCCCGCAACTTATCCATCTACTCTGCACACGCTCTGTCCCTGCAATCATGAAGAAGCAATCAATGAAGCAATCAATGCTCTTCTTCATCGCAATCAAATTCGTACGGATCCAAACCTCTATATAAACCCAGCACCATAACTGCATAAAACAACACGCACGACGGGAGTCTGAAGAAACCATTCACCACACTCACCTTCGCTTCCACTTATATTTCCTCCCGTATCACCACCATCATTCCACACTCACGCATAACAAAAGAAATAGAAGAGCAGCAGTGAGAGGAGAACAGACCATTCTTCCTCTGAATTAATGTCAAAATCTATCTGTGTAATCTTCTTATCTCTCCGTTAATGTCTGAGTAATTTTCTTTTGTATCCTAGGATGGGGGTTTGATTTCTAATATTACGTAATTAATATTATCACCTGTTTCTCTTATTTTAACTTGTTTTAATTCCTTTCAACTAATATTGCTAAATGCTTTGCGCGACAAACGACTGCATTTATTTGGTAACTATCAACATATGATTTTGAGATAGTCTAGGTACCACAAAGGAATTAATCTTAGTATTTACACTCCGGACTGAGCAGGAAATATTAAGGCTTTTATTAAGAGTTCGTAACTGACAATTATTAACTCTAATAGGCAATAAATAATTGAAACAAGGTTATAAATATGTTTAAGTAATTTAGGAAATTCCCCCGCTATCCTAGGATACATTTTTCCATTCACATCAGTTAATTCACCTTTTTACTGTTTTTATTATATTTGCACTGATCAACAACAAATCAAGCTTGCCTCCGTCTAAACCCCTTTTACAGTTTTTAAGTAACTACCAAGACTAGGATAAATTGAACAATCTCCCTGTGGATACGACACTTGTTTTACTAACTACGACCGGGATTTTTTTGCAGCCCGACGTTTATAATTTGAGTTTTTAATTTCTTTCTTTTATGTAAATTACGCCTGTTCTAACCACTCAGAAATAACCTTCTGCAAATTGGCGCCGTTGCCGGGGAGATTGATTCCATCAATTTCCCTAGTTTCCGGTAGTTCACCTGTTTTATTATAATAAACTGTCAATAATATCTTGTTAATAATCTAACCTTGGACATCGGACTTATAATCTGAATTGGACATCGGACTTCTGACCTGACTTGGACATTTGACTTCGGACTTTGGACATCTAACTCCTAACATCTTAATATTGTCATTTCGTTCCATTGTCATTTCGTTCCATTGTCCTTTCTTTCTTTCCATTGTCTCTAACTACTAACTTTAAATTTCCTGTCATTTCGTTCCATTGTCCTTTCTTTCCATTGTCCTTAACATTTCATTTCCATTGTATACTAACATTTCTTTCCATTGTATACTAACTACTAACTTATAATTTCCAGTATACTAACTCCTAACGTTTTTCAGCCTAACCAATATTTCTGTCTTTCTTACTTTATTTACTAACTAATTTTGCAGTTTCTCACAAACCACAAGTTATCTTCTGTGCATGCCAAATACTCGAACCCGAGGCTCTCCACCTATCAGTCCGAGCCCCGAACCCGAGCGCACTTTATTACAAGCACAAAGAAACCTGAGAAACCAAGCCATGGCCAATAACGAAGTTATAAATGAAATGGACCATGCAATTCAACCAGAACACCGTGCCCTATCTGATTATCACCAACCTAACACCGAAGGAAGAGCATCAGCCATAGTTCTCCCCGAACTAACACCAGAAGAAGCCGGACGATGGGTTTTCAAAACCCACTACATCACCGCCGTCCGGGATCTAGGCAAGTTTAGTGGAGCGAACCCAGATGAAGCCCCAAATCATCTGAGTCTCTTCCTAGACTTTTGCAATTCCTTTGGTCAACCGGCAACGTCAAGAAAGAATTCGACTCCAACTATTTCCTCACTCATTATCGGATTCAGCAAACCGGTGGTACCGAAGCCTTCCCTCCCGATCAATCACCACATGGCTTCAAATGGCCCAAAAATTCCTTGCCAAATACTACCCAACCAGTAGAACAAGGCAATTGATCGGTGAAATCAACACTTTCTGTCAGAGCCGGGAGAAACGTTGTACGACGCATGGGACAGATTCAAAGATATGCTAATGAAATGTTCCCACCATGGTCTTGATCAATCCCCCTCTGCCTGTCATTCTTCAACGGTCTGGATGATGGGAACCGACTACTCGTCAATTCCTCTGCAGGAGGAAGTTTCATGATGAAATCTCCTAAAGAAGGAATGGATCTTCTCGAAACCATGACGAGCAATACAGACAGTGGACGAGATCCAAAGGAAGAACGCCAGCGCAGGCCTACTCCATGTTGAGCCTACAGATCATTTATCGCTCAGATCTCGTCCCTTGCAAAGATGGTGGAAAAGCTAACACATCACAAACGAAATTGTAAAACAATAGCTTCTCCACCTACAAGTTCACCACCAGCTCCACCCACAGAAGGATGTGTCATATGCGCCGGTCCTCATGAAACTCATCAATGCGAAGGCAAAGGCCAGTACGAGGAAGTACAATTCATAGGAAACCGCCCCGGTAATTCCTACAACAATAACATCAACAACAACTATCCATGGAGAAATCACCCGAATTTCTCATGGAAAAATAATGATCAGAACCAAGGAGGGCAGAACAACAATTCCAACACCTATCAGGGGAACAGACCCCAACCAAACTCTAATATGGGTTATAGAGCACAAGGTCCCCCTCCAGGTTTCCAACAACAACAACAACAACAACCATCTTCATCCTCTTCTGATCCAAACGCAGAACTCAAAGAGATGATGAAGGGTTTCATGTCCATAACTCAGAACCAGCTCTCTGCACAAGAAGCCTTCAACCAGAAAATCGAAGGTAAATTCAATCAGCTTGCAGAACATCTTGCTCGAAGACCGCCAGGGGCTCTCCCCAGCCAAAATGAACCAAATCCAAGAGAGCAAGCCAAGTGCATCTATGTGAAGGAGCACGATGCAGAAAACAAGGAGGCTAAAACAGCTAAGTTCCAGAACTACACCCTTCTCTCCAAGAATGGGTTGTAGCAATTGAGACTTCCAAAAGGAATGTAGCTGAACTTGAAAGCACCGCCAAAGTCTATAAAAATCGCATTCAATCTGAGAATACCTACCTTGAGAACTTGGTAGCCGGTTATGAACATGAGAAGCTCGAATTTGAAGAAGAAGGAGAAGAGGTTAAGGCGATAACCTTGAGAAGCGGTAAGAAAACCGACGAGATTCACATCCCGCAACAATCAGAAGAATCCAAAGAGGATAGTGAAGGAAAAGTTGAGGTTCCAACAGAAAAGACATCTCCAAGTGTCCTCACTATTCCATCAGCTTCAGAACCTCCTTCACAAGAACCGCCTATACCATTTCCTCGCCGACTCCAGAAGCAGAAATTGGATAATGAATATGGTAAATTTCTAGCAATGCTGAAGCAACTAAACGTCAATATACAGTTTGTAGACCTCATTGCCAAAATGCCAAACTATGCCAAATTCCTCAAACACCTCGTATCCAACAAAACTAAATTGGCCGAAGTCGGTACGGTACCTCTCAATGTAGCTTGCTCAGCCATTCTGCAAAAACCACTACCATCAAAATGCAATGATCCGGGCAGCTTCACTATTCCAGTCACAATTGGTAGCACCTCGTTTCCATACTCCCTATGCGATCTGGGTGCCTCCATTAATTTGATGCCCCTCTCCACTTTCAAAAAGCTGGGAATTGGAGAGATGAAAAAGACTAAGATGACCCTGCAACTGGCAGATGGTTCAGTAGCTTACCCAAGCGGAGTGGTGGAGGATGTTATCATCAAAGTGGAGCACTTATACTTCCCATGCGATTTTGTCATTCTAGACATCGAGGAGAACTCCACTACACCTCTCATCCTTGGACGACCATTCCTTGCCACAGCCGATGTGCACATTTGGGTAGCCCAGGGGAAAATCACCCTTCAAGCTTATAACGAAAAGCTGGAGTTTGCATCAGGAAGATCTCCAGATAACAAATCCAAAGATCTCAAGTTCGTGAGGGACACTCAATCACCATCATCCCCACTTCTGTTTATTACCCTTCCAGACGGCATGTCTATTACAGAGATACCACCACCAATCCCTGATGAAGAGCGGGATAAGAAAAGAAAACATGCATCCAGGTGGACTCTCAAAAATACCATCGAGTCATGCTTTGGATCTACTCCTCATAACCACCCCCCATGATCAATCTAACGAAAAAGCGTCTAGCTAAAGACGTTAAAGAAGGGCAGCTTTCCGGGAGGCAACCCGGACGAACTTATCTTTTACATGCTTTTATGCTGTTTTAATTTTCAGGTTCCCTTTGAATTTTGTTTTTGCTAACTCTTAACCCCGTTTATAGTATGGTTGCTTCTAGTGTCTTATGCAGGTGCAATTTCATGTCTACACCGCAACCAAGCTACGCTACTTGAGGCTGAAGCTCAAGTGTGGGGGAAGTCAAATACACGCTAGCACAAATAAAATCAGGGGAGTACTAGTTTCTTTAAATTATGCTTTTATTTAAATAAATATGCAGAGGAGAGTTTATATGCTTAAATGAATATTTGTGAGCTTCGTGTTCTCTCTATTTTATCTACTTACCGAAAAGGTCTTCTGAAATTTCCCTTGTTTTTCTGGTGAACAATGAGGTGTGTGGGGGAGTGTGCCCTTTTCGGTGACATTTTATGCTTAAATGCTTAATCTCTCTGCTTATCTTGCGTTTGTTCAAATTCAATATCGCGGACCCTTTTTATGTGGGTTGTTCTCTTTAGGAATAAATATTGTTATGAATTGTGGGATAAATGGTACAAAAATGTACAAAAATTTTAAAATTTTGATTACTTTTGAGGAGCATTTTTATGCGGTGTGACCAAATGATCTGAAATGGTTGGATTTTTATTACTCAGGGGTTCTTTCTGTCTTCTTTCTTAGGGATTGCTAAGGGGTGCTTCTCTGTCAAAAAGAAAAAAAATAATAACAAATAAGGGACTTTCGAGACACCATTGGTAACCAACAAAGAGAGTTGAGTGTTCTTAAGAACAAAGGCTTGATGCCTACATTATCTTCTCATATCCTTATGCAAAAGTGAAACAAATGCATAAATCTATTTTCCTTTGTTTTCTCCTCAATGCCCATTCTTGAGAGAAGTTGGCCATGGTAAAGTTCTCAAAGTCACCTTAAATCAAGAAGCATGAAGTTACTCCGGATCATACCCGAAACTCTAATTTTTATTTTTGCCTGAGTACACCTATGCCACCAGTAGGTGATGGATCACACTCCTCTAAAAAGTTTAAGATCATGTACTATTGACTTCTTTATCCTACCCTTCATAATAATATTTGTTAATATTGAGCATTCCTACTACTTGGGTACGTGATTTTGCTTGAGGACAAGCAAAAAGATAAGTGTGGGGGGTGATAAGTGTCCAAATGAGCATGATTTATAGGTGTATTTCATATATAATATTAACACTTTTCTTGCTCATTTCTCCACTTCGGTTAGTTTTCCTCTAGTTTATGTTTTATTGTTTATCTCACAATTTATTGTTCAAACATGAGGAAAACCAAGCTGGGAGTAAAGTAGATAAAGAGACAAACGCATAGACGCAAACGGCTCAGAAAACGGACTTATAACGAAGAATGTAGAGCCGGTCAAACAGAGTCACGCGAGAGTCACGCGGTGGACTGGTGCAACCGCCCCCCTAAGTGGCGGACGTCACACGGACAACCGCCAGGCGGACAGGCCTGAGGCAACCGCCTCTTAACGGGCGGTTAAGGAGGCGGACGTGAGAGCAGCAACAGGCTACCGCCTCTTAACTCGCGGTCGACACAGAGGCTACCGCCTCTTAACTCGCGGACAACATGAGGCTACCGCCTCGCGGACAAAAACAGAGGTTACCGCCTTATTGGGCGGTACCAGCAGGCGGACACCAATAACCGTGACTAATTATCAGTCGCGACCAGTATCTTCTTCGCGCCGTCGTCGTCTGCAACTCGCCCGACTCGCCCGCAACTTATCCATCTACTCTGCACACGCTCTGTCCCCTGCAATCAATGAAGGAAGCAATCAATGAAGCAATCAATGCTCTTCTTCATCTGCAATCAAATTCGTACGGATCCAAACCTCTATATAAACCCAGCACCATAACTGCATAAAAAACAACACGCACGACGGGAGTCTGAAGAAACCATTCACCACACTCACCCATTCGCTTCCACTTATATTTCCTCCCGTATCACCACATCATTCCACACTCACGCAGTAACAAAAGAAATAGAAGAGCAGCAGTGAGAGCGAGAACAGACCAGTTCTTCCTCTGAATTAATGTCAAAATCTATCTGTGTAATCTTCTTATCTCCGTTAATGTCTGAGTAATTTTCTTTTGTATCCTAGGATGGGGGTTTGATTTCTAATATTACGTAAATTAATATATATCACCTGTTTCTCTTATTTTAACTTGTTTTAATTCCTTTCAACTAATATTGCTAAATGCTTTGCGCGACAAACGACTGCATTTATTTGGTAACTATCAACATATGATTTTGAGATAGTCTAGGTACCACAAAGGAATTAATCTTAGTATTTACACTCCGGACTGAGCAGGAAAATATTAAGGCTTTTATTAAGAGTTCGTAACTGACAATTATTAACTCTAATAGGCAATAAATAATTGAAACAAGGTTATAAATATGTTTAAGTAATTTAGGAAATTCCCCCGCTATCCTAGGATACATTTTTCCATTCACATCAGTTAATTCACCTTTTTACTGTTTTTATTATATTTGCACTGATCAAACAACAAATCAAGCTTGCCTCCGGCTAAACCCCTTTTTACAGTTTTTAAGTAACTACCAAGACTAGGATAAATTGAACAATCTCCCTGTGGATACGACACTTGTTTTACTAACTACGACCGGGATTTGTTTGCAGCCCGACGTTTATAATTTGAGTTTTTAATTTCCTTTCTTTTATGTAAATTACGCCTGTTCTAAACCACTCAGAAATAACCTTCTGCACCTATTGTGTGTAAGTATCTTTTAAATTATTAAATTATCTTTCATTTTTTTAAGCTATTTAACATATCTTATGAAAAAATGTTGTTTAGGTGCTTGACTACTAGACTGATATCGAACAAGAGATTATTTGTCATCTCTTTCTTGTGTCCGCAATTGATGTCAGCAAATCAGGCCGCATTGGATGAGCAAGGATGTGTAAAGCATGTGAGGCAGGGATTTTGTACTGCGGTGCGAAGAAGAAGCAAATATTTGCTGATCCCATATCATCAGATGTAAGTACACAATAACTGGAATTTTTTGCTTCCTAATTGTGATATTTAATAATTGTTCTACAAAACATTCTTTGTTTTATCTGTGGCAGCAATCATTGGATGTTGATGGTGTTGTGTATCGACACCTCATGCTTGTTGATACTAGACCCATTGGGCGGCCCTGATGACCTTCGAGAGATCGCTGTAGAGAAATATTTGAAGGAGTGAGTATTCAAAATTTTAATGCATTCTGTATTTATTTTAACCTTGTCCTAGATTATTGACAATAAATGGCTTCATTTTAAAATGCTGTATTTATGCAGGGGCCATAAGCTTGGTTTAAGTGATGAAAAGAAACCATTCTCCATCTTGGACTTCCAATACATACGTGTAAGTAATCATTTAATTTATGCATTTTTGTATTAAAGTTAAACGTTTAATTTTTTGATCTGTCTAAAGTTGGAAATCCATGGATGGTGTGATGACAGTGTCCTCAACAGCCTGATTCAAAAAGCTGTGGCTATTATGTGATGCGGTACATGTTCGAGATGGTACAAAATATTGACACGTTTAAGGATGATGACAAGGTAACCCATACCAATCAAAGTTTTAGTTAAAGTTATTGAATTTTAAATTAAATTGTGTACTAATGATGATCAGTTTCTTTTTATGGACAGATCGTTTCTTATTTCACACAAGCAGGGAGCACGTATTCCAAAGGGGATCTCGACTTTGTAAGAGATCATTTATCGCAGTTTTGGTGTAAAAATTACTTGAGTGTTTCTTAGATCTTATATCCTAGTGTACGTAGTTAGACTTAGACTTTTGTTTTTGCTGAAGCAACTCTCAAAGTTTGTAAAGTTCAACTCTCTCTTATTTTTGAAAGTTTGAATGGGTTTGTTTGCAATTCGTTTTCAATGTTGCAATTCAAACTGGCAACTTGGTTTATGGTCATAGTGTGGTTGGTTATCAAAGGGCAATACCAGTTGGATGCCCTGTACAGGTTGTATATACGATTGTAAATTGGTTGTGTTGGAAAACATATGTGGTAGATGCTAAAAAACAAAAAAAACTAAAAAAATAAAAACCACGGTTCACTTAAAACCGTGGTTTAAAACTCAATGGAACGACGAGTATAAACCACGGTTTATTAAAGAACCGTCATATAAAATACTCATATACCACGGTTAATTACCCGAACCGTCGTATAAAACGCAATGGAACGACATTAAATACCACGGTTTCCGTCCCAACCGTGGTATAAGTCGTCTGATTCCCGCGCCACAACGGGCTTTAAACGACGGTTTTACGAACCGTGGTTTATAATGCGTCTTTTAAACGACGGTTTCGAACCGTGGTTTATTTGAATTTTCCGATATACCACGTGAGTATAAACCACGGTCTCTAACCGTGGTATATAAGCAAAATAATCGTGGTAAAAAACATTTTCTGCACTAGTGATGTCTCAAAAGTATTAAAATGCCATACATTAATCCAATGATTCTCACATACAAGCTCCATAATTACATCAATATTGTCTAAATGTTAAATTCAACCGTCCGGGTTTCAAATGGGTAGTGTTCACTAAGGTTGACGGGGCTGTATTCAACTTAATGCTCTTAATCCCATGGTAAACTAATCTCGATTCTCCACCAAATATCAATACGTCTCCTGACTTCAAAATAATCTTTTTCGCCTTGTCCATCCTCTTCTGGTCACCGTATAAAAACTCAGCATCGTCTCCAATAGAGAATGATACAACTGGTATCCCTTTGGTAATTGACTCTGATGTCTCATCTCGGTCCTGGTGTAATCCAAGTTTTCCCCCTTTCTCATAGAAGTTCGCAATACAAATGTCGGCTTTCATGTCTGGAATGGGGTTGGTTTCTAATTGTTGTGCAATCTTGATTGCTTCTATCACCAAGGTTTGGAAACTATCGGGTATCCTAGGAACTCGTGTCCCATCTACCTTTCTAACCTCACTATACAACCTAGTTTGTGGATCCCAATTCTTACCCATACACATCATATACAATTTAAGTTTTGATCCACTACCATATCCTGGAGTATAAAATCCTCCAAGGCCTATTCCCAAGGTTCTACATTCATTTACAATGGCTATTTGTTCATCTAGATTTAAATATTGCTTGAGTAGGATCATGTCGGGTCGAAGTACTTGGCATTCTCGGATATCCCCTTCGCTCATAGGCTCAGGTGATCTCGGTCTCATAGGTACGGGATAACAAATGTCGAAACATCCTATTAGGTGAGAGATTTCCTAAATTAGGTCTCTCTAAATTTTATTTCACACAAAACACATACAAGTCTTTTCGACTGAACAACTGTAAACACACATTCATAGCATCATGCTCTTGATCTAAGTTCTAGGCTTACCGGTTTCGCGCTGAGCACTAGCCTCAGCGCCTGAAGTTCCCACTGTATACAGGGTGTTTCTACTCGGAACTATCTCCTTTCCCTTCTGACTCCTGGATGAGGATGGTTGTCCTCCCGGTCCCCTAGTATAGGTGTTAGCCTATGGCGCTTGGCCTCCTCTGGCTCCTCCAGTCTCTGTAGGCGGTGTCCTCTGTGAACCCCTCAATCCCTTGTATGCTCTGCTTGCTGGGTTGGAGAAGCATTCGTACTCCCGGTGGCCTTCCTTCTTGCAGTAACGGCACTCCACCTTCCTTCCTGTGCAGTCTACTCCTGGGTGGTCATTACCACAGCGCTTACAGTAGTAGTGGCGCTGGGTTGGCTTATTGCCTGCTGCTTATACAACATGGTTTAGTAAGGTATAGCTAACAATCATTTTTGGTTAAGTGAGAGGTGGGTACCCTTACCCCAAGGTGGTGCTGATCTAAGTGGCTGTGCATCAATGGCTGGGCCGGTCAGACGAGGGACCTGCTCCTTCGTCTTCTGACCGTGGAAGTCCTTCCGCCCCTTCTTCTTGTCAAAGAATCTCCTATTGCAGGTTTAGGTTAGTGACCAAACTAAGTGTAGGCAATATATAGGTACTTCTTCTCAAGTAAAGGTTTCTTACTTCCCCTTCTTATAGAATCCGCCAGATGTGGCTCCTCCATCTTCACCCTCAGTGTTCTTCCTCTTCTTTCCCTGGGCTTCCTCCCTGGACTGTAACATTAACTCAGTTGCTGATGCTGCGTCATAGCACTCTTGTATTGTAGTGAAACGAATTGCTCCCATGGCACTTTGGATACGAAATTGCAAACCTCCCCTGAATTTCTGAATCTTCACGACGTCGGAGTAGTCGACCCCTGGAATATAGTCAAGCAGGCTGATAAATCGTGCATAGTACTGGTCGACTGTTTGGCTCCCCTGGATTAAGGTCTCAAACTCTTGCCTTTTTCTTTGCTTCAAGTGTTCGGGGTAGTACTTCGCTCGCAATACTTCCACAAACGCTGTCCATCCAAAGTCTAGTGTAGCTCTATGGTGGCCCTCCACAGACCGCCACCAAGTGTCAGCAGCATCCTTCAAATTGTATGCGACGATGTCGACCTTCTGGTCCTCTGGAACTCTGACGGCCCTGAAAGCTTTCTGATGCTCTACTATGAACTTCTCCAGTGCGGCGGGGTCTGGTTCCCCTGAGTAAGTCGGTACTCTTGCGTCTGCGACGCTCTTTAACCAATTGGTCTCCCTGGGCTGTGGTGGGGGGTATGGCTCCCGCAACTTGAGCTCTTAGTTGCGTGGCGAAGGCTGCCATGGCCTCTACTAGGCCTGGTATTTCCGGGACATTTGCTGGTGCTGCTCCACCTCGTCCTCCTCTGCCGCCTCCACATGGTCTTCCGACTCCAGACATCTATAGTATAGCACACTATTATTACTACTCGGTGCTACACCGTAATACACACACAATCATAAACATGTAATAAAGCTAACTGCTAGCAATAAAAATATATCCCTAGGGTTTTTCTTTCTAAGTCACGAATCCTCACAGACGTTTCCCGTTATCCCAATATTCTTATGCTCATGTTTTTGACTCAGTATCTTTTCATCAGAGCGATACTCCGCTCGGATACCACTTTTTGTAACACCCCTACTCCTAAACATGTAATAAAAGTCGCAAGTCGTAGCAAAATAAATAACGTCGCAGCGGAAAATAAATCCATCTAACCTTGGTGTTACACGCCGTTACTCACCCTTGTGAGTAACAAGGCATCCTTACTCTTTCCAACTAACATACTCCTCTCGCTGTGATGAACCGATACTGAGCACTCTAATTATTACATACCAAATCCAAAACTAAATGAGCAACTAATTAAGTACAACAATCCCAAAATACAGTACACATTAAATCTAGAAAATGTTTATTAAAAACATAGCAGCTACCCTGTTCCCCGCACTCCGGCTTGTGTCTTCTTCAGTAACCTGAAATGTTTTGCCCATTGAAGGGCTCAGCAATCGAAATGCTGGTATGCTAAATGTAGTCCTAAGTCATCTAGATTCCTTAAGTCGTTTAGTCATCTTGATATTAGATTCATTACATAAAATACCGGTTTACAATAGCAACAGTAATATCTGTAAACATTAAACAATCACATAAGAGTTCACCTGCAACATCAGTGCATAATAAACATCAACCAGATAATCAACACCAATAATCCCAAACAATAACCAAACAAGTCACGCGTATTAATTAACTGTACTTGTTAGTAGGTCACATGACCCTTATCCTTTTAAACCAACCACTTAACTTTTCCAATTAATTCCACCTCAGGCGTCATGTCAAGACAACCTTTTAATAACTCATTATTGGACAGTGTGTCCCCTGGGTTCCAAAGGAACCGTTACCAGCTGACCTTATGGCCCTGGATAATATTTGACCGATCCGGTCGAACCTGTGCACCAACGGTAGTGCCCTCCGCCATCCCCGAGTGTGGCTGATGGATTCCCTTGAGTGACTCCCCATTGAAGTCTCTCGTAGTGATCACGATGCGCAACTAGAAAGTCGAAACAGACTGGATTCCTCTCTTAATAAGTTAGCCCTTTAGTCAGCGGTACAATGACCAATATTTGAATTAAGACTATAACAGTTGACCATCAGTTAGGTTCAATAATACCTAAAGGTCAGTTAGTCTTTTCCCAGTTTAAATGTATAAACTTTCAGTCATAAGACGTTCGCGTATAAATAAAACGCAACAGTGTTGAGCAATACAATACAAAGCAATATACATAAAATCACAGATATCGCTCTTAAACATTTAACACACAACGTCTGGACCTTAGGATAATCCTTAGGACATTCAGACCACACAATTAACATACCGTTCACCGGGATAGCAGCTAGCTCGACAATGAACGCTCTAGTAATTCTTTCTCGTACGCTGTTATTTATACATGCAATAACGGGTATTATTAATGTGACTGTCCACTAGGTAATCTAACAGTTCATTATTTTATGTGGAGTTCACATGTGATAATGAATTTCCATTATATAGTATATCCTTACCTCATTAATTATATATTCATAATTGTTTCCACTTATTCTTTATTTTATATCATTCGGTTATTTTTATTATAACCACCTTTATTTTATAAACTTTATATTATATTCCATAATACATTATATTACTTAATCTTAATTCCTTTCTTCATTAAATTACAAAACCAACCATAATAATTCGGTATTTATATTTTATACTCAACAACTTTTATAATTATCAAATGGCCATATGACTTTTATAATTTACTAACTAACCACTTAATCATTTCGGTAATTACCAAATAAATATTCTAATCTTTATAAATTACAATTCAACCACCTTTACTTTCGGTTTTCATTAAATAAATATCTTATATTTACATTTTAACCCTTAACACTTTACATATGTTACATATTAACTTATAAACTATAGTTTTGTCATTTAATTATCTTAAAATACCGAAAAGACCCATATATTTTTACAAATTACATTTCTGCCCATTTTCAATTCGGTTTTTACATATATACTTTTATAAATTACATATTCATCCCAAAACTTTATAAACTTAATATTTTATGTCATAAATTATTTTAATCTAAAGTTTTTGGTCAACACTTTGACCAAGACTTTATTTCATAATTAATATTATAATATACCCATAAATTCTCTTGTAATTCGGCTACACTCCTAAACTTCTCAATAATTACAAAATAGCCCCAAAACTTTATAAAATGTTATTTTAAACACCTAAACACTTATTTAAATTCACCAAAACTCTTAATATTAATTCCTACCTTATATTATATCATAATTATGCCAAATAATCCCTTATGTTCTCGGAAATTATTATTTGTACACTAAACTTTTCAAAATGTACATTTTAGCCACATAACTTATTAAACTAGCCATTTAAATACTTGTAGCTATTTTTAATATTCCCAAAATTTATAATATAAGCTAATACACTTATATATATCTCAAAATTCACCAAATTTCACATATTGCTCTCAGCTTTAGTTATGTTTTACCATATGGTTTTAAAACGTGATTTAAACTTTATAATATGTATATATAAATGTATATAAGCCATATAACACTTCTAAAAATTATGCTAATGACTTAGAATGATTATAAACTCAAAATAGAACATTAAATCCCTAGACCATTTGGTTTGGTTATTTGTGTAACATAATTAATTTTTGTGACATAAATATATACCTTAAGGTAATAATCTTACCTTATATGTTATAAATTATTTTCTTGATAACATAACCCATAATTTTCGGCCTTAATTTATTTAGGGATCATACAAAATTTTTATACTAAAGTTTGAAGCCTAAATCAACCTTAAACTTAATAAACCTTACTTATATAAACTTACCCCTTAAATCAAGACAATTCTTGTACTTGATTTTTCCTTGAATTCCAAGCTCTCCAAATGTTATCTTGATGAAGAATTTTTTGCTCCTTATATATATTTAGAAGATCCATTTGTTAGACTTCTAACAAAGATTTATAAATAATATTTAGAGTAATTTTACAAGAGTTTACCTTAGGAGTTTAACAAGGTATTCTTGGTACACCTTGGGATGATTGTAGATCCAAGTTTCCTTCATGAAATAATGAAGATAATATGGATTTAGAAGCTCCTATATTTCGAAAATTGCTTAAGGTAATTTACTAGGATTTTCAACACAAAAATATACCTTAACTTGATCTTGTTGTTCCTTGTGTTGTTGTTGAATTTAGAAACCTCCTTGGAACACTTATGCTTGGCGAAAATGGTAGAAGTTGCTAGGATGATTTCTTGCTTCATGACTTGGTAGAATTAACTAGGAAATTACATTAAAATGGTGTTAGAACTTGATACACCATTAATGGAGCTTGAAGCTCTAAGGGATTAACTTAGCAAAGGAAGAAGAAAAGAGAGAGCAAGAGGAAGCTTACCAATTCAGTTGGTGTGGGCAAAGGGGAATGAAGGGCTACGTGAGGTATTAAGGCAAGAAAGGCAAGGAAGTAAATTGGAAATTATTGGTATGATTCAAGGCATTATTTTATGTATTGTTTTTGATTAATTTGACTTAGAATTTTGACTACAAAAGTCTCTTAATTGAGACAATTTTTCGGATGATTGAAGCGAAAATAATGGAGGCTTGTTTGCTAATTGAAACTAGAAGACAAGACAAGGTAGGTAAGTGTTTTCTCTTTTGATTTTCTATTTGATTTGTCTTTGTTTTTCCATGTCTCTTACGGTAGTATTAGAGCAATTTGGCTCCTGATTTCTTTGATGATTGAAGACATAATATCATGCCTATGTAGGTAGGTAAACTAGCTTAATTTTTTTTAAAGCAACCAAGGCTTATTTTCCTTGTGATTTTCAGTTGATTACGATGTAGGTGTTAATTGATTTTTGTTTGATTTGAGACATGATATCATGCTTGTTAGGTTTGTGTTTTGTTGACTAATAAATGAGGCAATCAACCTCTCTTTTTCCTTGTCAAAATCGGCAACCACATGCCAATTGAACAACTTGTTTCCTTTGTTTAATTGCATAGTCAAAAGTATGACTAGATTAGCATTTTAATTCTATTATCTTAATATAAGCTAGTCTTCATTGTTTTCTTGCAGGGGAAATCGGTAATGGGGGTCTATATCGACTGATTTATTTGATACATAATCATATAGTACTTGCTAGATGAGTCACCATTCCATAAGACAAAATTTTGAACTAAAACTAGTCCATTTATACCCTAAATGGCGCCTAATATGAGGACCAAATGGGATTGATTTTTACTTTGATTTTTGTTACACTATATTGTACTAAGATCATACTAATATGTGTAATAGGTTCCAGCATTTATTTGGTACATTTATATTAAGGTAAAAGATGAAAGTTTTAAGGTAAAAATGCTGATTTTAGGTACCTTTTTGAGCCAAAAATCGCCCCCACTTTTACTATGAATTTAGTACTGAAATTAATTGATTTAGATTTTCAATTTATCCCCTTTTAATGTTATCAACTCGTGGCTCCTCAAAAATTCCAAGGCAATTGCGTAGAACGCGTTTTTGTGACACCCGAAGGTGCGTTTTTGTGCTTTAAGAATTTTCTAGAAAATAATTAGTCGCTATGAGTTCCAAGTGTTTGTTGACATTTTTTATAGTCAATAATAATATGTTAAGGTGTTACATTGAGTTATATGGGGTTATATAAACTCGAAACACAATTCCAAGGCTAACCGGGCAAAAAGGAGCGTTAAGAAATTCTCCCGAGTACTTTGTTATTTTTGAGAGAGTAGCTCGACCATTCTCTTTAGAATGATTAATAATGATGTTAGGAACTCTTATAATTAATTTTATAGGAGTTCGTGCCACCTCGGCACTCCTCTGGGGCATTCCCGGGGGTTTGTGGGACCCCCTTAAGGCATCTCCTAGCACTTTACGTTTAACTGAGAATTTAGCATGAGGACTTCATCTTATATAACTTATAGAGTGTTATAGTGTATTTTGAATGAAGTGTAATGCTTTAATTCATCCTATAACGTATTTCCGGGACTTTCGGGCCTTAAGGGCCTTTAAGGGAGCTCCCGAGCCATTTGTATTTTTACTCAGTTTTAGATGAGGTCCTGTGTTCTAAGGGTCATATAATGATCCTTGATTAACTTCATATGAAGTTTATAGCTCATATAACTTGCTTAGCTTAAGGTCGGGATTTAACGCACGTTTTTGACCTTAAGGAGTTTAGGTGCGTTTTTAACGCCTGAGTGTTTTTATACTCTCTTAGGGTTTAATAATCTCCTATTTAATTATTTAAGTGTTAGGGGTATTTCAATGGGTAGTTATTAACACACCTATTTAAGTAAAGCGACTTCGGGACGAAGTCTTTTTAAGGGGGGTAGATTAAAATACCCCTAACTAATAAAATATTGATTAAACATATAATCAATTAAATTAAGGCCTAAACGTGCCTTAAAAATAAATTAAACACAACAATGTTTAACAGAAAGCAAGAATTGCACCCTTTGACCTTTTAGGGTGATTAAATATCCAAACGAACTCCGTTGGACCTAAAATTTTGTCCTAAGCCTAATAACTCATAAATGAATATTTTAAAACCATTTCCATGGAAAACCAAGCTCAAGAACACACTAGGACACAAAATGTGCACTAAGCTTCCTTAAAGCACAATTTAGGGAGATTGTCTCCAAATTGAGTTTTGTTTGATTTTAGGGTCTTGAATACCCTTAAATATACTATTGTGACATAATGTACCACATTAAAATGTCTAATTCATGTTTTACAAAAAAATAATAATATGTGCATTGGTTTGTGAATAATAACCAAATGGTGCTAAATAACACTTAAATCTCTTAATCTAGTCTATGGGCAATATATTTCTTTTGACCTTGGCTATCATTTACGCCACTTTAAGGCTCATTATAGAGCATGTAGCCGTTCCCATATGCTACTAAAAATGATTCACTAATCCTACTTTACTAAAGTAAAGTTGATTACATTTTTAATATTTTATTATACAAGCTCACCATTCCACCCCATGTGACATTGTCGACTGATTAAGGCTGCTTTACCTTAATATATGGCCGGTCCCAAGCATTGAAATTTGACACACCCTTCTTACTTTTATAAAAGAGATAATAATGCTCCCATAATGAAATAAACTAATCAAGCCTATCTCTTCATCCCCATCTCATTATTGCCGCCACCTAAGAGCCTTCTCCACTGATTGAAACCTTCAATTAATTAACCAAGTGGCATCCCATGTGCTGACCAATACTAATGACTCACTAATCAATACAACCGGTTTCTTCTTTTCACTTTCTTAATTACCTTCATCCTTTCTTCAACCTCCCACTGTAAGTTCCCAACTTTCCTTGCTGAGTCCAAAACCGAGAGACACCACCCGTTTCCATGGCTGCTATCTCCTTCTATAGGTAAGTGTTTTTGACTCAAAAATGCTCATTTTTCTCCTCCTATTCTCCTCTCTTCAAAGAGCTAAACCATGCTCATTTTCATCCAACAACTAGGACTTAGTTGGGAGCTAAAGTAGAGCAGTTTCTCAGCTGGTAATAAGAAGAAGTAAGGGAAGCAAGCTTCCTTATTTTCCTAAGGTAAAAACTTGCATAAAACCCAACCAGAACTTCTTCTCCATTACCGGTTTTCTTTCCAGATTTTCCCAGCTCTTATAAGCTTTCTCGATGCTCCTTTCACGTACAAAAAACAGAGGAAGTTCCCAGCTTATGCCTTGTTATCTTCACGTGATAATCAGAGGGAGCATACACAGTTTTTCCTAGCTTAAATCTCTCTTCTTCTTCTTCACGTACAAAAATAGAGGGAAAACACCCATGCTTCATGCAGTAGCAATATGCGTACAAGGAGCTCCTTCTTCAACCATTTCGGTAAGGAAAAACCATGTCATTCCCTTCTTGTTCTACCGGTATATACCAGCAGCTCATACTAAGCTCTTTCTTTGCTTTCTTTACGTGTAAAAATCAGAGGAGTAATGCCCTGTTGTATGTAGCAACAGGAGCCAAACAAACCATCTTGGTTGACCATGTTTACGGTGAGAAAACACCTCTGCTTTCTCCTTGTATTACCGATTGTATGTGCTGGTGTAGGCACTGGTTTAACATCTCTTTTTGCTGGGTAAAACAGGCGTGAACGACCTTATAACTAGCATCAAACCAAGGTAAATACCATGTATCTTCCTAGATGAAAACAACCTATAATAACCTTGTTTCATATGGCTAATATATGGTCCTTTTCTGCATGAAATGCTGCTGGTAAACCCATGGAAAACTTCATGCTCAAACCGTGGGAAAACAGTCCCAAATACACTTATACCAAAGTGAGTGTTCATACTCCTAATGATATATAATAAGTTCATATCATTAACACTTCAAAAACTGATTTAAATCCTATGTTAAAAATAGGCCGAGAGTTACAAGGAAGTGTTGGAGTGTTTGGAAGCTTGGAAAAATCAAAGCTAGGGGAGAAATGCTTACCTTATGTTATAATATGGTTTTTTATAAATTTTATTTCATCTATATGCTAGCTGTGGGATTTATGGGCATTATACAACCTAATTATGTGTTAAAACATTTAATAGCATTTTTGGTGAATTAACTTGGTGTATTAATGACCTATAAGGTCAAGGAAACTAAACATGGGCTAAAACATAATTTATGAAAATATGGGGGCAAGGGTAATATAAGCCGTAAGGTTATAATGTCATTTGAGACATTTATGTGTAATTTAATTCCATGTTAATTATTGTAATAAGGTCGTGTGTTTTTAGGCCATTTAATTTATGTTTATTAAGTTTAAAAATAAATGTATGATGGTAATTAGTAGTATCAAATTAACTTGGGTTTTATGGTAATTAAAATAATTTTTGGGGCTAACTATAGGCATTAGCCGAAAACTAGACATTAAAACCTTGTTTTATGAATTTTACAAAAATTAATTAAGTTTTGAGACAAAATGTAATTTATGAAAATTATAGGGGTCAAACTGTGATTATACAAACTTTTGGTCAAACTAAAAGTCAATGGGTCAATATAGACCATATTAGGAGGTTTGACCAAATTTAATGTCATAAATAATTAATTTATGAACTTATAAAATATTATAAGTGAAATGTTGAATTTATTAAACTTATGGGGTATAATGTAAATACCGAAAAGTAGAGGTATAGGTTGGTTAATATAATAATTTATATCCTAAGTATAAAGTTTGGGATTTTTAGAATTATATAAGTTTATATTAATAAAAGTGTATGACATATGGTTATGTTACATATGAAAGTGTATTATATAAGATGGGGTCAAAATGTAAAAATGAGAAAAAGGTGGTGGGCGGAAAAAGAATTTCGGAAACATAAGGGGGCTGTTTGGAATAAAGTAACAAAAAACTATAGGTTATATCAATGATAAATATTGAGACTATATAATATAACCTATATGTGTAACTTGTTATAATATATGTGGCTATTGTGTAAATATGGAAAGTTGATGGATAAACAAAAAAAAATAGAACCTAAGGCTATATTTGGTATTTTCGGAAATTTAAGACTATATAGTATACAGACTATACGATTTAAATGCTATAATATATGATAAGTATGGCATGTTATAAATTGTGGTGAAATTGTAATAATTGGTAAGTTTGAGTTTTGGAAGAAAATGAGGTATAAACTATATACCCTTTCAGGCAATTATAAAGAATATTGCAAAATTATAGGTTTATACCTTATTACAAAGTTTTGATGTTATAAAATAAGGTATTTATAACATGGTATAAGTTATGTGGTTATATTGTAGTTAATGAGAATTATATAAATAAAGGGGTACAAGAGTATTATATGTATACATTATTTTCGGTACATATATATAGTTATCAAAACTATATGTTATAAGTTTAATGACATATAAATATCATACAATATGATATCACGATATAATGTAACATAAAATAAATATTATGTGGTCAAAAGTATAGTATATGAAGCTGTACATGCATATATTTATATATCAAAATGAAGATATAAACTATAGTACACAATGACATAAATACTATGGTTAATATATGATTTTGGAATGGTTAAATAGACCATGCATAAGGAATAACATGTACATAATATAAAGCTTCTTGTTTCATTAGAAATTAATGTGTATATATATATATATATATATATATATATATATATATATATATATATATATAATATATATGTATATGTTGGCGCAAATAATAAGCATATATAATATGGTTTATAAACCATATAGTAGTAAATAATAAATGTTAACTTGATAGTATAATTATATACTATAAAGTCATAAGGTTTTAAGTGAATACAACATGTTACATAAATGAGAAGTTATATAAGAGAAGGTATATTAAAGGATAGTAATATACCATGCAATATAAACTAACGTTGCATGAATGCATGCAACAATAGGTTATGAAATATAACCATGCATGCAACTATAAGTTATAACAATACCTAGGCATGCAAGGTAACAGTGGAATTAAATATACGAGAACGAACGAACTTACATTGAGCGTAACGCTTATAAAGTACTACGGGTTGGAAAATATAACTCTTACGTTTGAAAACGTTAACCATGACGTTTGAATACAAACCGATGTCTTTGTTAAACCGAATATTAATACATACTACGAGTAAAGAGTTTTTAAGGATAATGACACCTTAACTAGTAACAATTGAAATCCGGGGATGTAATACCGGGGTTACTGACGTTATTCGGAAATACCGAATTGTTTTGTCATGTGGATTGACACTCAGCGTTCTTCGTATGTTTAGATCACATTTCTGACGTGCGCGCTCGACGAGCTTAGTGGACTACACTGTGCATCCTTGGTCAAAGGTGTACGGTATGTGAAGAAGGGTTTGATCCAGGTTGACCTAAGAAAGGGCCCAGAAAATGTTTGATAACTTATATGTTATGTGTGTGGTTATGTGCATATGATGATGTGTGTTAATGCGTTACTTAATTATGCGCGAGCGTCCTTCGGGACTAACACTACGTTGACTATAGATCGACTTATATAAACATACATATGCGTTGATGTGATGACACAGTGGTTACTTGATATAATACCTTTAGTATTAATATTAAGTATATGAATAACCTAAGTAAAACACTTATTACGGGATACGACAATGTCGGTCTCTAGAGCATGGATCTCGAACATGAATATAACCTAGATTACTTCTAGGCATGCGTAAGACCCATTGGGCGGCTAATTGGGTTAATGTAATCTCCATAAAACTAAGAGTATATCTTAACATTATGAGAGAGTTGGTATGAGTTGAGGGGAGGAATCCCGGTAGTTTACGAACTACCTGGTTGCGCATTTGTGATCACTGAGGGGTACCCGATTGGGTTCCGCTCTAGGAAATTTCCCAACGAGCCCTAATTGGATCGTGGGACAGGTGGTACCTACTGTTGGTACATGGCTACGACCTTTAAATGGACGCCTTACGAGGCAAAGTGAATAGTCAGGGGCCTCCGAACCTCTGGCGAAATGAGCACCTTTGGGTGTACGGGAGAACTACTGTCCATTGGTAAGGTTAACCGGGTTGTCCCAACATGACGCCCAACTAGTAAATAATTGAACATGGTTTGGATGGATAGGGCCTTGAAGGCCAAATAATATTAAATATGGAAACCGTTCGCTAAGGCGATTATATAGTACTGTTATTATTCGATACGTTCGTTTATGCGACTGTTGTTTGTGATATGTAATGACTGTTGGATTGGATGGATGGTTATATGTTTATGCATGTTTATTACAGTATTAATTATATCTGTAAACTGGTAAAGCATGAAATCAATCTAATATCAAGATGGCTAAAATGACAAGTGACTAATAGGGTCCAGGCCCGCATACTCAGCGTTTTTTCGCTGAGCCTTTATGGCTTATTGCAGGTTGCTGATCATCATCGAAGCTGAAGTGCGGGATCAGGGTAGCTAGGGTTTTACCTTGTTACCGTACTGGGAATTCAAAGGTATAACGATATCAGTCTGTGGATTGTGCGATGGTTCTGTTGGATATGTTCAGGATTGGATAGATGCTCACTTGTCAACGGTTATGGTTTTTGGACTTAGTATGATGTAGGAATTATCTCGTTGTCATAGCGGTTTGGAAGTGCTGTTTATTTCGTTGTTGGATTTAGTTTCTGCTTCGTTACTCGCATGGGCGAGTAATGGCAGGTGACACCCGTGTGAGAGTTTATGTTGTTTATTCTTCCGCTGTAAGACGTCTTTAATTATGCTACGTGAGGGATTATTGCGTGTTTATCGAGAGGGGTGTTACATCTTGCCCTTTGTCGTCCATTTGGTAATGAAATTGGTGGAAGGTCCTAAGCTAATTTGTGTTTCAGTTCCTGCAATTTAGTTTATTCATGCTTTTATTAAAATTATTCTTTATTCATTGTTTACGAAAATTGACAGTTTATAGCAGATTGATTTTCATGATTATCATTTTGTTGTTTTCCTTCTGCTTACGTTTGATCTTGGAGTTCGATGTTTCGTTTGGAGCAGCTATATTCTTTATTTGTTTGAGGACAAGCAAAAACTAAGTGTGGGGTAGTTGATAAGTGGAGAATTTATCTATGTTCATATGCTTTATTGTTTATTAATTTAAGCTCTAATGTTACGTATTTTCCCACTTAAGTGCTTACTTATATAAATGTTTAATATTATTCCTCACATGTAATTTTGCGCTTAAACAGGTAAATATACTGAAGAAAATGGTCTAGATACAGGTGTCAAGAGCTTAAGAGTGAAGACGGGACCAAACTGACCTGAAAAAGAGCTTTCTGGAAAATTTTGGGTCTGGTCCGGGTATGTATCCGAATTTACTTACCTGGACCACATAAGAACAGAAGCTACTGCCAATTTATGTGCATGGTCTGGGTTTATACTGTGCATACAATCCCGGACCACTATAATATTCTGGCGTATTTGAAAAGTGAAGACGAACGTTCGCATGGGCCTATATTTTGATGCATGGTGGGCCGACAAGTGAGACTATACTGCAACATTTCTGACTCCTAGACTTCCAGAGAGGAGGACCGCATGACATGGAGATAGCTTTGCTGCCTATGCAACACGTGGGCTTCAGAGTGGACCATTCTCTTAACTACACATATTTGGGCCGATATTTACAAAAAAAAAAAAAGGCCATACGGGTTATATATGAGGAGACAATACGATTTTGAAATGCGTGGGCTGCATGCACATATGAAGAAGATATCTCGCATGGGCCATGCACGAGAGGGAGTATCTCGTTTCCATTTAATCAGTAAATGATGAAATCACTCACGCCACATCAGCACTAGAGGAGCGGACGAGAGCTGGGGGTATCTTTCGTGGCTGGAGATGAATAAACGGATTGGAGCATATATATTCGAATAATACGACACAGCGTGTATATATATAACATTGCACGAGTACGAGAGATTTTCAAAACCCTAGCTAGCCGCATAGAACAAGCCAGACAGAGGGAGAGACATAAGACGGTTTGACACACCGGAGCAGAAGGCAGAGACGAATTTGTCATCGTCCCACAATTAGATGATGTTTTCTAATCTTTTTATTATTGTTATTATTTCTTTGTCTCCGATGTCTGAGTAGTCGTTAGAATACTGATTTGCTATGGATAACTAGTTTATTATTTTACTTCCTGAGTTGTTAAGTACAAGTTTTATACAAATTATAGTTTTATTCCTAGTTTATTAATTGATTCTCTTGTGATTACTTATTGCTTGAGTTTATTTGGTATGAATTGCTTACAAGTGAAAACTGCGGCATTCACTGGACCATATTTAAGAATATTACCAGTGAAACTACAGATGACAATTTGCAAACGGTTATTTTTGATATATTAAAAACTACGAAATTAATCCTAGAAATTAATAAATAAAATAAACCTACGGGTTGCAAAATAATTCCCGGTCGTAGCAGTAAAGTAATATGAGCAACCAGGGTATCGAACCAGGGGACTAAGAAAGTAAATCTAATCCTATCAAAAGCTGTAAATCGGGGGAAATTGTTAATCAATAAAATAGAAAACAAGCAAAGAGTAACTGAAAATATATAGCGAAATCGGAACTCTAGGTTTAGGTGGTCTTCCCTAGTTAAGTCATGCAATTTTATTACCAGTTGATTAAGGATTAGGGTTCGGCTAATTCTAGCAAGTTACTAAAAGACTAAATCCTAGCCAATTAGAACTCCACTGTGCAGAACGCGACAGATTAAATCATAAACCTGTCACTACTAACGCAGAGGGATTAAGCATATGAATTTAAATTGCATCTGAAGGCTAACTCATCAATCAGATAAAGCTCTCCACAAATTAACAGATTATAACAACCTAGCTATCAATCACGGATCAGAGTTTGACAACTTTCGCAAAGCTAAAAATAAATAGCAAGCTTTATTGATAGCGCAAACAATATTTATAATTAGAAACAAACCGCTGATAGATCCTAAATCAACTAATTATAATTCTGCAAAACCTAACTATTTACAACCACCCTTCCCCAGAGTTTAATCCCTTAGTCGAGCATATCAAAAGAGAAACAATTAGAGAAGAAGGAGTAGAAATCATCTCTATGTCGAATCCAAAGATTTGCTAGTTGTAAGGTTGAACAAAGTGAAGAAATTGATGCAGAAATTCTCCTTGGTTGAACCTAGGTTGCACGGCTGGAGAGGGAGAAAAATAGGTCGTGCCTCTTTCAATTTGAAATCTGAATTCTCAATGTTTTCTAACCTCTCGCTAACGCCTTTTAAAATAGAAGATCTAGACATAAAATGCACGCATCCTGCTCAACGTCCGCACCAGTTAGTCGGACGTGAGATAGAGTGTCTGGCAAGATTTTTCTCGTTTATGAGATGTCTGGCTTTACGTCCGGGTCAGCTAGCCGGACACCCAGGGTGGACGCGTATATGTATCGAAATCTCCAAGTTGCACTCGTGGTCGTAAATATTTTTGTCCTTCTGAGCGCGTCCGGGTCACAGGGTTGTGTAGAACACCAAAAATTCTCACCCCATAAAGCAAATTTCGAAATAATAAGAGGGGTCGTCGCCTTTCTTTTTCAAAACATATCAGCGTGCGTGCCATAACGAAACCGTCATTTTATAACCTTTTTCAAAGCATTTCATAAAACACGATTTTCCAAAAAATGAATTTTCAAACAATAATCCGGTTTTAAACCCATTCATTTTGTTTTTTTTTACTTATCTTATTTTTTATTGCATTCCATAATTTCATGTCATTAGATTAGTCTTCTCTTTTTATTGTATATTTTCTTTTAAAATAGTAGCATTTTTAGAGGAGTTATCCAATCTGGACTAGGGCTCTTGTATATTTTCTCTCATGTATGTATCGAATTTTGACATAGCCTAACCGGTACAGATCCTGGGTTCGAAACTTGCAATAGGTTGAGGGCGGTTTAATTCCTTTAGCTTAGAGGAGAGCTTTAGATTTATTTGTCGCAGTAACATGTTGAGTTTTGTCCTAGCATAACCGGTAAGTATTGGTGTGGAGAAGTATGGAGACCTGGGTTCGATACTTTAGAAGAGCAAAATCATTCATTTTTTTTTTATCTCGCCCAAAGCTTCCAAAGTTGACCCAAAGTCAAACCCGACCCAAACACATGTTGACCTGGGTGAGAACCCTACCCAGAAAATCAGTAAACCCTAATCTCTTCTCTATAAAAATCAATCAAACAAACCCTAAATATCTTCGGACTTGAGGAGCCGCAACCACGAGAGCCAGCCATCTCGAGCATTCATCTTCTTCCCCGATCATTCTCTGGAGTCATCTCCTGTTTTTCCTTTCTTCCCCAACTCACGCCAGAACAACTCCTGCACACTCTTGAGTCCGAAGAAATCAAACCCCGAGGAACACCATTCCTGAGTTTTCTTTCTTTCGTCCAAAAAATTCCTCAACAGAGCAGTTGTCTGCTATCTATCGCCTCCATATTTCCCGATCGGACCGAGGAAGAAAACCCAGCAACACCCGCGCCCTCTCCTCCTCTTATCTCCTTCGCTCGATCATCGTTTCCATCTTAAAAATAAACCAGCAACAGTAGCCGCTCCCCATGCTCCATCCTGGTGTTCATCCTTCTTCATCAATCGCCTACGATTTCCCTGTCGAACACAAAAACCCCAGAGGGCATGCATCACCACACCTCCTTCATCCACGAATATGTTGCTCTGCACCTCCTTCATTCTCTACATTGACGGTGTAACTGCAACCTACCTGGCGACAAGGAACGTACCTGCGCCTTGCTTTCTTCGTTATCTTCAACACGATGATAATCTTGCAACCCCCTGGGGTACAAACCTCTTCACCGGCGGTAATTTTCGCAACCTAACTGGCGACCAAAGAGTCAAGCTCTGCGCCTGTTTCATTTCTTCATTGACGGTAATTTTCAAACTGGCGACCAAGGAAATACCACTTCGGTGCCCCACTTCGTTCTCCTTCACCGACGGGAATTTTGCAACCGACTGGCAACAAGGAGCGTACCCTCTGCGCTTTGTTCATTCTCATTCACCGAAGAAATCCCACCACCACCGATCTCCACCCTCCTTCATATGTCAATCTTCAGGTCCATGCCAAAATTAATCCTATACTCATACTCCACCGCTTCTGTTTCTCGATCGACTTCAACTGATGCGCCTTCTTCAATTCGACTCGTGACTTCGTCGACTCGTCTTCACTCCTTCTGCCTAGTTCCCATTCTTCTCTCTTTCTTTTCCTTCTCCTTCTTCTTCTGTTTATTTCTCTTTCCTGACTTTCTCCTTTGGTATTCTTCTCTGTCGTATCTCGGTTTTGATTTCCTTCAATTTGAACCTCATTTCTTCGAACTATGCTTTATTTCAGAGCTTTTTTGAACTCATTTGATTCATATTCACACGGTGAAGGAACTAATCATACCCACAACGGGGTATAGACCAAGCGGATCGGACTACATGGTGTTTTCCTCAATGAGAATCGCATCGGACTTCAGCGGAAGCATGGCCCTCTGCACAAATCAAGTTCAGAGAGTATATGTCGGAAATTTTGGATTCACAGTACTCCCTATAAACTCATGAGCTTCTGTTGCTTTTTGGGCATTTAATCTTACGCTACATATATCTAATTGTTTAAGTTGAATGTTAGTTCAGATATTACATTCAATCTGTGTTGTTGTTTGTTTGTGCCTTCGACTTCCTGATTTCAGAACCCTAGTTGTTTGAATATAAGCTGCGAGTTTTGATCTCAACTTCTGTTTAGATCTATAGTTTTATTTGTCCACTTCTTTTAATCTTCACTCGCCGGTTTCTCTTCTGTTGTTTTAAAAGATTTTGTGTGAATTGCTCAATTCATGTTGATATCGTATTGAATCTTGCCTTTTTCACGCGGTGTCATCCGGGTATTGAAGCGCTCTTTGCCTTCCTGGTCTTTGTACTTCGTTGAGTTTATGCCCAAGTCAAGGTTAACGCCTAATCGGAGTGCCACCAGAACAAATTGTTTCAGTTCGTATAGAGTGTACCCAACCTTTGATTTGTGTTTTGTAGTCTACTCCCTGTTTGCTCGGTTCTAGTCTACTGCCTTTGTTTGCAGATCGTGTTTATCCTAACCCAAAAGACCCAGCATAGTTTTTTTTGTTCATTATTCCTCATATGGTACAGTTATTAACCAAATTTACCGCTGTCTCATTCGACTTCATTTACGCCAATTTCACGAATACATGCGCATGTATCATATTATGATTTTGTTAAGCGCACATTTCTTTCTCTTTTTCATGTATGCAACTCCATCTGTCGTAGCTTAGGATCGCTTATGGATAATTGCTTCTATAAAATAAGAGGATTTCACGACAAAAGAAAAACTAGAGAATAGTCGGTTGAACCCTTTTGTTGTTAGTAACTGTTTCCTTTGTTTCGGTTTATGCGTATAGGAATAAAGAAGAAGCAAATGTATATACCCAAACCGCTGTGAATTATGTTTGTATACTATTTACATCGTTGATTATTTTGATTTTTATTTCATGATTGTTTGCTATTATATCCTTCATATTAATGTATAGAATAGTTTGGCAATTGTTGGACCTAGTCCAATATAGAGGCCCAATACCTAGGAAGCTCTAGTTAGCCCATAGGTCAACCCTTTGTAGAAAAGCCTTAGGTTTGGGGTATCCTCAATGCATACGGGTCCTAGACACGGTCCATGTGAGGAATACCCGTTTTCCTCAAAACTCTTCAAATCATCCCTTAATGTCAGAATAAAATGCACAATCAACATTCCAATTCTAAAAAAAAAATCATCGAATTCATTTCAAAAATCAGTCAATTCAAAATATAAACATCAATGCACGTCAAATGTCAAATAAAGCCCAATTCGAGGCCCATTTCAAAGCCCAATTCGATGCCCATTCCAAAGTCCAATTCGAGGCCCATCACAAAGCCCAATTCAAGGCCCATTTCAAAGATCAATCAAGGCCTATTCCAAAGCCCAATTCAAGGCCCATTTCAAAGATCAATCAAGGCCTATTCCAAAGCCCAATTCAAGGCCTATTCCAAATCCCAATTCAAGGCCCATCACAAAGCCCAATTCAAGGCCCATTTCAAAGATCAATCAAGGCCTATTCCAAAGCCCAATTCAAGGCCCATTTCAAAGATCAATCAAGGCCTATTCCAAAGCCCAATTCAAGGCCCATTTCAAAGATCAATCAAGGCCTATTCCAAAGCCCAATTCAAGGCCTATTCCAAAGCCCAATTCAAGGCCCATCACAAAGCCCAATTCAAGGCCCATTTCAAAGATCAATCAAGGCCTATTCCAAAGCCCAATTCAAGGCCCATTTCAAAGATCAATCAAGGCCTTTTCCAAAGCCCAATTCGAGGCCCATGTCAAAGATCAATCAAGGCCCATTTAAAGCCCAACCAAGGCCCAATCAGGCACAAACCTTGACCAAGGCCCAATCCGGTCCAACTTTGGCTCGGTCCAACTTTGACCATTCCAAACTTTGATCTTGACCCAACTTTGACCCGGTCCAACTTTGACTTTGACCCGGTCCAACTTTGACCTTGACCCGGTCTAACTTTGACCTTACCCAAATTTGACCTTACCCAAACTTTGACCAACCAAACTTTGACCAACCCAAAATTTTGACCCGTCTTGTTTTCCGACCCCAACCCAAATTCAATTCCATTCAAACTCAATTCATTCAATCAAATTCAATTCAAATCCCAAGTCAATTCAATTTCAATTTCAATTCCATTCCACTTCCAATCCAATTTTATTCAAAATCAATCCAATTTCAAGTTAATACCAATTCAATCTCAATTTCAATTCAATTCCGCTTCACATCAAATTCATTCAACTACAATTCAACTTCGATTTCAATTCCATTCCAATTTCTCCTACACTCTAAATGTCTCACAGACACGAGCGTCTCATAGACTTTGTCATTCCAACGATTCGAATGTCTCACAGACCTAAGCGTCTCACAGACCCACGCGTCTCACAGACCGAAGCGTCTCACAGACTTCGACATCTCAAGGTTTCAAATGTCTCACAGACCCGAGCGTCTCACAGACTAATATCTCAAACCCATCAAAACCCTCCAAAACCAAAAACGTGAACTACGTAAGGTCTGATCTCAACAGGGAGTTGAGTACGTAGGCAGCCCATCTAGGGTGCGACCCCATTCCAAACAAAAACTCTTTTCCCCCTCTAAGGTGGCTTTCATATCTCTCAAGCACTCAAACCTTCTTCGGCTCCCACAAACTTTAAACCATCAGACTTCAAGTCTTGTCTATTCACTCAACCTCCGACTCTTTCCAAATCTTCATTCTATACTCATCCGAATTCGTCAATTCTTCTTCTTGGCACTAGCTTGGCAGAAAAGCTTGCCTCATCCACTCGTTTACTCTCTTCCCATCCTAATCCTATCCTTGGCTTTTAATTGAATCTCTCTAATAAGGTTTTGAAAGAAGACAATCCCGACAATTGGAGACCGAGGTTTCCTCGGGCACCAATCCGAAGTCGTGGTCGTTGCCACTTCTGAGGGGTGTAACCCAGTGCAAACCCACAACAGAATCTCTGCAAATGACCAGATAGTCCCTATCCATAGGCAATAAATCATCAGAGTCAATTAACGGTTCTTAGAACCCTTCTCCTCCCTTCCTAGTTCCTTAGGTCAAACTAGGTGGTGACTCTAGTCAACTCCGCCTTATAGAGGCATAAGTCCGCGTGGAACCCATAGAGAGCGGGTGTAGTGCTCACTAGCATTCCCCTTATGCTTTCTGGGAAAGACGGACGATTTAGTAGGTATTTGAGGGCTGCCATGAATAACGGGTTTTCACCCTCCACAGAATGGCACTTTAGGATCTAGGCTTTTCAGTCAAGAACCATATTTAGATAGACCCCCCTCATACCGAAAAATCACCCTCCACAGGTTGGACACGTCATCCGGACACGTTAAAGCTTGGACTGGTGAAATTTTAGTCATGTCCGACCCAGCGTCCGCACCAGTTTGCCGGACAGGTCACAACGTGTCCAGGAAACTTGGTCGGACGTAAGTCAGGACGTGTGTATATTTGTGCCCTTTTTTCCGCAAACTTCGATAGGGTCCAGATTCTTCGTTTGAGCTTTGATTTGCTCCCCGTTTGTGGCGTTGGAAAGCTCTTTAGGAGAACTATGCATTTTCACCTTCATTTCCTGCTTTTAAAATATAAATTTGCATCTGTTCTTGCCCAAAGTATGAATCATGAAAAACATAGGATAAGTGTGAGAAAGCGCATAAAAATGTTGCATAAAATAAGAATTTAGCACCTATAAACCATATTGATTTCACACTTATCAAATCACCCCACACTTAGCTTTTTGCTTGTCCCCAAGCAAAACTTTCAGGCACAAATAAAGCCAAGCTAATGGAACTCAACAGAAAAGGAAGAGCACAGAAGAAAGGTATTGCTAGCTTTACCAATCGAGGGGCAATTCAAATTATTCAAAACAATTCATTCTTTCCATAAACATGAAGTCATTCAAAGCTAACAAATGAGAAACAAAACCATAAGCGCCTTGTCTTTAACCCTGAGCCAATCCACCTTTTTCCTTCACAAACCATAGAAACGACAAGGGGCATGAAGTAAGATCATATTCCATCGTACCTTTCAATGCCACATACTTTTGATCCATAAGAGAAAATAATATATATTCAGCACAACATTTGCATAAATATTCAATTAAAGCACTTTCAATTTCTTTCACCACAAACTTTTCTCTCCACCCATGTAGCGGCTTTGGGTCAACTATCCCAGATCACAAGAACCTTAGGTAGCTAGGTGATAAAGCACCTCAAAGGACTTAATAGCCAAGTGGACGAGGCCTGATTTTGGACCAGAATTAAAATTAGCATGCTTAGGATCAGCGAAGTACCTTGCCTTGTTCTTTTCAACCATTTCAATCCAGGTCATTCCAAGGCTCAAAGCTAAGAACAAGGTTCGGGTGGAGAATATTCTCATTTATTTCAGCATTTTCAGAATAAAGACTTCAATTTAGCAATTAAAAACAAGAAGAATCTCAAAATTTTGCACCCCAAGACCAGCTAACCAACTAAACTACCTCTATGACTTCCTTCCAAGTTGAGTAACCACAGCAAAACTTTAACAAATGTAAGAGAAAAGAGCTCAGAGACACACAAAAACACAAGCGGCGAAGGAGCTTACTCCACCCTACACTTAGAGTGAAGCAATGTCCTCATTGCTTAGGAAGAATTAACATTACGTAAGCAATCCAACGGGGGAAACAAAATCACACACAACAGATCAGAAGGGAGCAGATAAATTTTTAAGAGAAGAAAAAGTAAGAATACTCCCCAGAGTCCGCTCAGGGTGTGTAGCGAGGCCAACCCCACACTTGAGTTCAGCTAAACGACAAAGTATGCAAGCTGAGAAATATAATCTGCAAAGCCAGGAGAACTCAAGTGGAACTAGAAAAAACCATTAGTAGACAAATAAGAGCCAAGGCTCTTGCAGGAAGCATAGCATCAGCCAATACACCAGAAACTAAAAAGAAAGATTAAAATAAACAACTAAACTAAGAAAGTGAAAAGAGATTCAAACCGGTGGGTTGCCTCCCACCAAGCTGCCCATATTTAAAGTCTCTGGCTAGACTTCCCAAGCTTACTGATTAGAAGAAGAGGGAGTGTGGCTGAGAGTACCACAACTTCCTATAACAAGTTTTCGAAGTTTCATAAACGCATATCGAAGTCTCCAAGAGATTTTCTTCTTTTCATTTTTCGACTGCGAGAGGCTTGAAGCATCTGGAGCATCTGGAGCATCCGGTTGATCTTACACAAAAGATACTGCATGCAAATCAAGATTAGCATCAACTATACCAAAATACTTTTTCAAGCGAGCTCCATTGACTTTAAACACTTCACCCTTTTTATTCTCAAGCTCTTAGGCTCCATAGGAAGTGATACCAACAACTCTGAAAGGACCGGCCCAATGGGACTTAAGCTTCCCAGGGAAAAGCTTCAATCTAGAATTGTAGAGAAGCACCCAGTCTCCAACTTTGAAGTCCCTTCTCTGAATCATCTGATCATGGAGCTTCTTGGTGTGCTCTTTGTAAATCTTCGCACTGTCATAAGCTTGATCCCTGAGCTCTTCTAGCTCTGAGAGCTGGAACTTCCTTCTTTCACCAACAGCATGAATATCGAAGTTAAAGGCCGTAAGTGCCCAGTATGCCTTATGATCCAACTCCACAGGCAAATGAGAAGACTTACCATATACTAACTTGAAAGGAGACATCCCAATGGGAGTCTTGAATGCAGTTCTATAAGCCCATAGAGCGTCATCGAGCTTCTGAGACCAATCCTTTCTTGAAGAACTGGCGGTCTTTTGAAGAATCCACTTGAGCTCTCGATTGGACACTTCAGCTTGTCCATTCGTCTGTGGGTGGTAGGGCAAAGCAACCTTATGGCGCACTAATGATCGCCCTTGGAACGATTACAGAAATGTGATCCTCCATCACTAATGAGCGCCCTTGGAACCCCGAAACGAGTAAAGATGTGCTTCTTCAGAAATTCAACCACTGTCTTGGAATAAGCATGCTGGCAAGGAATAGCCTCTACCCACTTTGAGACATAGTCAACAGCCACGAGAATGTACTGGTAACCCTGAGAAGAAGGAAAAGGGCCCATAAAGTCAATACCTCAGCAATCAAATAATTCAACTTCTAAAATACCGTGCTGAGGCATCTCGTGCCGTCTGGAAGTGTTGCCTAGCCTCTGACAACTGTCACACTTAGCTACAAAGGTTGGCAATCTTTGTGAAGAGTAGGCCAATAGAAACCGGACTCCAAAAGCTTTGCAGCTGTTCTGTGGGAACCATGATGTTCTCCAGCCTCTCTGGAATGACAAAACTCTATGACACTAGCAACCTCATCATCTGGAAGACACATGTGAATTAAACCATCTGCACAAACTCGAAAGAGATAAGGGTCTTCCCAAATATAATGCTTAGCATCAGATAAAAATTTCTTCTTTTGAGCATTGGAAAAGTCATGAGGTACCACCCCAGAAACAAGATAATTGGCCAGGTCAGCATAGCATGGCTCTTGCACCTTATGCAAAACAAAGACAGTTTCCTAAGGGAAAAACTCATTAATTGGTACACCATCATCAGGAACTACCAACCGAGAAAGATGGTCAACCACGACATTCAATTTACCACTCTTATCCCTCACTTCAATGTCAAATTCCTGTAACAAGAGAATCCAACAAAGCAAGCAGGGATTGGCCTCTTTCTTAGCGAACAAATAACGAAGAGCAGTGTGGTCAGTATGAACAATTACTTTACTCCCCCAAAGATATGATCTAAACTTATCTAGGGAAAATGCCACAGCCAGAAGCTCTTTTTAGTGGTAGTGTAGTTCCCCTGGGCATCATTCAATGTTTTGCTTGCATAAGCAATGACCCTGAGAATTTTATCTTTCCTTTGGCACAGAGCTGCCCCGACTGCATAATCATCGGCATCACACATAATCTCAAAAGGTAATGACTAGTCAGGTGAAACAACAATGGGTGCAGCTACCAATTTTTACTTAATCAAATCAAAAGCAGATATGCAATCATCAGAAAAAACAAATGGGGCATCTTTCAGAAGCAGGTCAGTCAACGGTTTTGCAATTTTAGAGAAATCCTTAATAAACCATCTATAAAAACCTGCATGCCCTAAGAAAGCTCTTACCTCTTTCACACAAGTAGGTATTGGCAATTTCTCAATTACCTCCACCTTCACTTGATCAACCTCAATCCCTTTCGCAGACACTTTGTGGCCTAGCACAATTCCATCCTTGACCATAAAGTGGCACTTCTTCCAATTGAGAACCAGGTTTGTCTCCTCACATCGGCCAAGGATTTTATCAAGCTGTGCCAAACAAACATCAAAGCTAGAGCCATAAACAGAAAAATCATCCATAAATACCTCAATGCTCTGCTCGATGAATTCAGCAAAGATCGCCTGCATACAACGCTTAAAGGTGGCATGAGCATTGCACAGTCCAAAGGGCATTCTTCTGTACGTAAAGGTACCATAAGGACAAGTGAAAGCGGTCTTGTCTTGGTCCTCTAGCGCAATAGAAATTTGAAAGTACCCTGAAAAACCATCTAAAAAGCAATAATATTCTTGCCCAGCCAACCACTCAAGCATTTGATCAATAAAAGGGAGAGGAAAATGATCTTTCCTGGTGGCAGAATTCAAACACCTATAGTCTATACACATACGCCAACTAGTGATCTTTCTTAAAGGAATTGACTCACCTTTATCGTTCAGAACAGCTTCAAACCCACCTTTCTTAGGGACTACTTGTATGGGACTTACCTAGGTGCTGTCAAAAATGGGGTAGATGATCCCAGCATCTAGAAGCTTCAACACCTCTTTCGTGACTACTTCCTGCATGTTAGGGTTGAGCCGACGTTGGGGCTGTCTGACAGGCTTGTAATCTTCCTCCATGTAGATATGATGTGTGCAGAAGGCCGGGTCAATGCCCTTAATGTCAGCTAACGTCCACCCAATCGCTCTCTTGTGCCTCTTCAAAACCTCAAGTAACTTGCCTTCCCGCCCAGAAGTCAAAGAAGAAGAAACAATGACAGGCAAGTAATTATTATCAGCAAGAAAAGAATACTTAAGGTTAGAAGGGAGCTCCTTAAGCTCAAGTGTAGGTGGCTGCTCGACAGAAGGAATAGCCTCTGAACTCTCTCTATCAAGCCTCTCCAATGAAGGGCGATAAGCTTGAAAACTAGCCTTTCCTCTCTCCATATGAGCAAGCGCTGCATTCACCTCAATACTTCCAGTATTTTCTTCCAAAGAAGCAACAAGAACCTGCTCCAATGGCTCAGAAACAGTGAGTGGGGAAGAAGGAAAAGAATACATGTCATCATCATCAACTAACAAATTACATTCTTCCCCATCATCATTCACCAGGTTTACCAACATCACAGAATGAGCAGAATTAGAAGTTGACCTCATCATCTTCTTCATGTCAAACTCAATCTTTTCATCCTCATACTGCAAGGTAATCTTACCATCATGCACATCTATAACAACTTTAGTAGTACTTAGAAAAGGTCAACCCAAAATAAGAGGAACTTATACATCATCATCCATATCCAAAACAACAAAATCAGCAGGAAAAATAAAACGATCCACCCCAACTACTAAATCACGAAACAATACCCATTGGTTTGATCTCAGATCTGTCGGCTAGCTGAAGCTTGAAGGGGACTGGTTACAGCTCTCCACCTCTTACCTTCAAGAAGGTGGCGTAGGGCATAATGTTGATGCTAGCTCCCAAGTCACACAAGCCACTGTCGCAGTCTACATCACCAATAAAACAAGGGACAATGGGATTGTCTTGATCCTTCTACTTTAGAGGAAGTGCTCGAAGAAGAGCAGCAGAACACTCCTTTGTTAGGTGGAATGTTTCTTTGTCCTCTTTCTTCTTTTTCTTTGTCAGAAGATCCTTCAAGAATTTATCATAGTTAGGCATCTCCTGTAAAGCATCAATAAAAGGAATGTCAAGTGTTAGCTTCTTAAAAATGCTCAAAAACTTAGCGAATTGTTCATCTAAATGTTTTTTCTTCATCCTATTAGGAAATGGGAGTTCAACATGCTTAGGAGAGGAAGAGAGACATCAATAGTAATACGAGAAGAAGGAGAGGGAGTAGGAAGAATAGGAGCCTGGATCTCCTTAGAATTTACCACAGGAGGGACTGAAGACCCTGATGGTGCATCAACAAAAGAAGGGTTGATCTCTTCACCAGTTTGGTCTTCAGCTACTTGATCTTTTTGCTTATCTTCCAACTGTCTTCCACTTCTCAATGTTACTGCAGCGGAGGAAAGACCATCTTCAAGACCAACCACAGAAGATACCCCTTCTTCACAAACAACCAACGTCTTAGCTGATTCCTTCAGGTTTGGATGAGGTTGGGAAGGAAATGTGCCAGGTTGTCGTTGTTGTTGTTGTTGATTAAGAAGTATCTGGTTCATCTGATTCATCTGCTGTTACATACTCTGAACCGAATTCTCCAAACTTTTTTGACCAGCCATCAAGGATTGATTGATATTGTTCTGCGTTTCCGTGTGAGTCTTCTGGGTACTCGCCATGGATGCAATCAATTCCCGAAGTTGGTCAATCTTTGCATCAGAGGAAGATTTAGCAGCTTGTTGAGGTGCAACGGGCTGATAAGAACTCTGGCCCTACTGAAACTGGCCTTGTGGGTGAGCTGGATTATAATAAGGTCGAGAGAACCCAGGTGGTCCCCCTGCTGGTTACCCTGCAAAAGGTTAGAATTCAAAGAATTGTTGGGATTACCATACCTGAGATTTGGATGTTGATTTTTGTTCCAAGGTTGGTAATTCCCCTGCCCCACAAAATGAGCTTCCTCAGCTTGCCTCATCTCTTCCAATTGTGGGCACATCTCAAAAGCATGAGCCCCCCCACATTGACAACAAAGAGGGTCTGACGAGTTGGTAGCTATCCTCTTCACCTGCTGCACTGGTTGTTGATTAATCATAAAATCATCAAACCGTTTAACCAGAGAGCTTACCAATGTAGTTTGTTGTGCTTGGGTCTCCTCCGTGTGTGCCATCCAAGGATCGAGGTTCTGCACACCCTTTACTCCAACAGGAACAGTCATAGACCGACCACCTTCTGATCCCCATTGGCGCACCTCATCAATATAAGTCTTCATGGCTGCCATGAAGTCGGTACCGGATCTATTGAGGATGTCACCACCCAAAGCAGATCGTACCTCAGCCTTGTGTATATGGTGGAGCCCGTGGAAGAATGTCATGGCTATGCAGGTCATGTCCTGGCTATGGTGTGGACACTGGCGAAGCATCTCCTTAAATTTGTCCCATGCCTCACATATCGTCTCAGATTTTGAAATACCCCGAACATAATTAGGGTGATTAAAATTACTCTAATACGATATTGAGGGCCTATTAGTGCCTAATGAACTTTGGTAAAAAGAATAAATCCAAAAGAAACAAGAAAACGCTAAATTAAGCGTTAAGTGACCCTAAGAGGAATACGACCTCGACAAGAGTATTAAATGGATTTGAAAGGCTTAATAAGGCCTAAATAATATATGGGAACAATTCCGAAGAAAACAGATCCAAATAATGTATTAAAACGCTAATGAAGCTTTAGCGCACGTTTTTTGAGAAAACCCGAAAACGTGACTTTAAGTGGTCAAATGAACCCGTAAAAATTATAGTTTCATTAAATGACTATAAATAAACATTAATGGGAGTATAATAACCATTAAAATTAAAGAAACGAGAAAATTACGGAAAACGGGCCCGGTTAGTGAATAGTGCTAAACCGGGTAAATTAATAAGCGTTTTTTGTAAAAGACGAAAAATGCTCCAGCATGTACATATATGTGGGGCCGGTTTTTAGCTAGTAAAGCATCCCCCACTCACACACACTAAGTTAGAAAGAAAGAAATAAAAGAAAAGAAAGAAAAAAACGTAGAAAAGTACCCCCTCTCTCTCTCCTCCATTATTTCTTTTTCTTTTCTCTTTCCTCTCCTTCTCCTTCCTTTACCGTTTTCTCCTCCCCTCTGGTTCTAGCCGATTTTGAGTTCCTCCATGGCTACTCCATCTTCTCCTTCATGATCTAGCCACATACAAGCTCCAAATGTAAAATAAAATACATATTCCTCTTCTCCTCCTCAAGCTCTACACTTCTCTCTTTTTAAAATTCCAAAAGGATGAAGTTGAACTCCATGGGTTTTCCCATTTGAAGAGAAAAGCACACCATTTTGAAGCTTGGAGTCTCCTCTTTCCATTAAGGTAAAAATCTCCAAGAAAAACTCATTTTTTCCTTCTCCTTTGGGACCGATTTTCCCCTCTTGTAATGCCTTGTTTTCTTCTATATTTTGAGCTTCATTTCAACCCTCCAATGGTGGAGTAATCCCCTTCTTGATTCAAGGGTGGAAACCCCTCTTAGAAAGCTCCAAAAGGTAAACCCTAACTTTGTGTTTTAAGCCCTTTTATTGAATTAGAACCTCTTAAGGGTTAGAAGATTAATTGAATGCATGTTTGTGTTCCTTGGGTGTTGGCATGGAGTTTGGCAACTCCATTCCAACTTGACCAAATTTGAGGAGAGGAGGAGCAAGAGGAGAATTAAAAGAGAACTTGTGAAATTATGGTAAGAAATCTACCTTGAACCTTGCTTTAATTGTTTTAAAATTTGGGATGGGTTAAATTTAATAATAAACCCAAAATATGAGTGATAGTGTGCTTGGTTGAAAATTGGTAGGTTTATGAACTTAATTGTGAATTAAGGGCCTTGGAGCCAAGTGTTTGGAGGTTGTGAGTTATATTGTTGTTTGGTGGATTTTGAGGAAATGTTATGTGCTGGTAGGACCCTTTTAAGGGTGTGGCTAGATTAGAAATGAAAATTGGTGAGAATGGTGAGTTTGGACATGTAAGGTTTATGGGGAGGTTATGACGAAATTTTAGTAGAAAATGAGTGTTTTAGGTGGCTTGGTATGAGGGGGAAACTTAAGTGTTTAGTTGGGTTGAGTAGAGATGTTTAGTGACCTTGAAATGGTGGATGGAGAATGGGCTTGAGAGAGATCAAAATCTGTAGCAAATGGCATGTGAGAATCTTAGAGAATTTAGGGATGAGTTAGTGTTTTTAACTTGTGAAACAAGGAGTGAACTTGGGTTTAGATAATGCAATTGTCTAGGAATGAATTGGTTATGATCAATAATGATTTAGTAATGTGGTAGGAGGTGTTAAACTACCAAAAGGAATTTAGGAATGCACAAGTGTGCAAAACACAAATGAGGGAATGAAAGTTTGAATGAATTTGAGCAAGAATTGGAGTAAGGATTTGACCAAGGTTTTGAAGTGGTTTAGAGCATGCTTTAGGTGTTTAAATGTGTAGAAAACTTGTGGAAAGATTAGGGAAAAATTTAAGTGTAACACCCCAACTCAATCCAAATGTGGTCTCGCAACTTAACATCATACATATAACATGTCACAGCGGAATTCTTTACACTCCAGGACCTTGCCACGGTCTGACTACAGAATATACCGAACATTAGTACATAACAGCCTTAGCCAAATACATATCCTTCTTACAATCCCCTCACATCCTATACATCTTACTAACTCAATTGTCATACGAGTGTACATGCACAACTCGTAGGCCACACTTAACCCGTAACACTTGTACCCCTTCTTACTCTCGCGACGGCCGCCTCCTGATGTTCACCTGTGTAGTAAAAACAGCCCCCAAAGGGGGTCAGCACGAATGCTGGTATGATCCTCTCATGGCCCCCAAGCTAACGTGGCTACGACGACTAATTGTCGATAGCATGGAGGTTGATTAGATGCACAACATAATAGAAGGTGCAGTAAACAACAACTCAGATATGAACAATCAAAGTTCACACATAATGAACGACTTAAATGCGTTCCCTTAATTAGAGAGTTAATTATTTAACTCCTTAAGTAATGTTCCCTCTTAATCTTAGTCCATCCTTATCTCAACTCAATCTTAGTCTTATCTTAATCTTAGAAACAACCATCCTTTAGTAAGGAGTGGATGTAGCTTATCTTAAGCTTAGAAACAACCATCCTTTAATAAGGAGTGGATGTAGCTTATCTTAATATTAATAATACAAACCATCCTTTAAAGAGGAATGGTTGCAACTCATCTTAACCTTACCTTAATCTTAATCTCAACTTAATCTCAGTATACAAACCGTTCCTGGAAGGGAATGGTTGTAGCTTAATTCGAACCTGGGATTTAGGTGATCCCACCGCACCATCTTAATGCCACCTACTCTGGACGGGAGTCCAGCGTAGCTGAGCCGGCAACCGGCCCTAGGCTACAAGTCCGAAGACAAGTCCTTAAGCGAAGGGCGGATCTGATTTAGATACCGTCCCCCTTTTTCCTTAGCATGCATGACCGGAGATCGGTCCCGGGTTTTCTCACTCAAGTTCCAGTTAGTAGTAGTCTCAAGACCATGTTTGTTGGTTAACCTCTTTCGGTTTATATCAACCCATATTAGGGAGCGTTCCTTAGTCTCACTCATTTCCTTACTAAACGTTAGTTAGTAAGTTCTCACGGTATGTTGTGTTAGTTTTCAAACATCACACAACAATACAGTAAACATGATATTCCGGTTGCATGCTTTATCTTGCTTAGTGAGCACACAAAAACAAATAGCACACAAGCCGAGGGACACCTCGTTAGCAAGCAGGTCACAAGAAGAACTGTACCGTTCACCGTTGGTCGTTCGGTTGCTTACTCTCTTCCGGAGTCCAAATTCCAAGTCCTAAAACATTCATTCAGTTTTAGGTTGTTAATCACTTAACTCAATTCAACTTACTTATCTTACTTAACTTACTTAACCCTTAATGATTCCAACCTAACACCTCTTAAGTCTTTCAACTTAATCTTACAAACTTAATCTTAAACTTTTAAGTTTATTCTTAACTTAATCCCTTAGGTCTTTATACCTCTAATCATCATTGCCCCCTTAATGGGGTACCATTAATACCACTAAACTCTCTTAGGGTTTTCTTTTTTTTTTTTTAAGTCTTAAGGGTCGTCCGACCCACCGTCCGACCCACCGACTAGGTCGGACCATTCCAGAGACTCTCCCGTCTTTAAAACCCCTCCGTCCGACCCACCGTCCGACCCACCAACTGGGTCGGACCATTACAGAAACTCTTATGGCGGCTTAACAGAGGTCCGTCTGACCCAAACTTGGGTCGGACCCCTGGGTCGGACGCCACCAGAACATGTCCAAAAATTGTTAAATCTTCACCAAACTTCTCCTTAAGCCTTCTAATGTGTTCTAACATCATTTAGACCCTTAAACCCACCTTTAATCATCCTCCAAACTCATGAAAATCACCTCCAAAGATCATTCCAACCTTTAGCTCAATTCTTGTAAGAAATTCCTAACACTTGTCAAGTAATTCCTTATATTTCTAACATGTACATTTTGTCTAAAACTTCAACTAACCAAAGTGTTTCTTTTCAACCCATATAACTCCTCCTTAACATCATTGCACTCCATCTTTGCTTGTTAAACCTTCCAAGGTCATCTTGCATGTCCATGCACAATTCCTCTTCTTTTCACTTGTTACTCATCACTCTTAAACTCTTAAGCTTGCTTATACATTTCTTTCCATTACCTTAATACCTTGACATTGTTCTTCATTTACCTTAACCACGCAACGCCCTCCTTAGGCATTTCCACTTCCTTTATGCAACTTACTCACCATTCTCATGATCATAACCTCTTATACGTTTCTAGTCATTTTCTTGACAGCTTACAACATTCTCCTATCATTTTCACTTCCATCACCCAAGTCCACACATTACCATTCAACCAAACCTTACTAGTCCACCACTAACATCACCACCTCTTACACAAACTTCCCGAACTCTCATTGTTCTTCTCTTAGTTCATACCTAAATCATCTCAAAGCATTATACATCATTTCCTCCAGATTTGCACAAGTCTTACCATTCCTCATACCATGACTTTGGTGTGTTCAATGCACCCATCTAAACTCTAATTTCCTCATAGACCATTCTAGGTCATTCTAAACCTCAAGAACTCCTTAGTTAACTCATTTCCACTCAAATTCCTTTTTATGACTCCTAGTAAATCCTAGGTCATATTAGTTCACCACCATCACCTAAACACTTATTTTCTACTCAAATTTCGCCATAGCTTCTCTAGTATCTTATCATGGCCACACACATTGTTTTCCTCATTTAACCATCTCGCACACATGAAGTTCTTTCTCATCATATCTCATCACCCAAACCAACTCATTCACAACAAACTCAATATATTGCAATAATCTTAAATTGCATAGCACTAAGGCTCTTAAATGACATGGCTCTTAGGCCCTTAAATGACTTAAACTCAAACACTGAATTTCCCACATATAAAAGCTTCCAACCTGCAAATACACCCATCAATCTCATAGTAATTATAATGCTCTTGAAATCCATCTTAAACTTGTATTACTAACTCATTCTCATTGGCTTCTTAGTCACAAGTTCATAAGCTTGTTTAAGTTCTTTTTCTTAGGTTACATAACCCATTACCTAAGGTAAGCCCTAGGCTACATTGGTACTCATCTAAAACTCATTCCTTAAACCTTAGACCACCATTAGGTAAATAATTTACCTTGTTTTCTCAAGCTTATCTTAACTTCCTCCTTAGACCTTCTTCTTGCATGAATCTCGGCCACCACTTAAACTTCCTTTGCCAATGTTCTAACCAATATTCAATGACTCACATGAGTACTAAACAATACACTAACCTCAAGGAATGAAACCCTAGGTTAGAAATGTGTTCTAAGGCATAAAAGTGGATGATTACCTTTGAAGTCTCAAGATAGACTTTGGCATTGAATGAAATAGGACCTCCACTAGTCCTTGGTGAATAAATCAAGCTACAACAGGGCATAAAAACAAGGCCCCATGAGTAGTAATTTTCGGCCATGTAAGGAAGTGATGGAAACTTGGTTTTCTTACATTTTCCTTACCTTGAATGAATGGACAACCAAATGGGCTCTTCAAACTTGATTTTCCTCCATCAATGGAGTTTTCTCTTGCACCAAAATGGAGCTTTGAAAGATTTGAAAAGATAGAAAGGAGGGCCTTGACTTAACTAAGACAAATATGCAATTTGTTTTGGATTTGGAGCTTGGAGTTGCACTTGGCAAGTGAATGAAGGTGAGGAGCCATGAATGGAGCTCTCTCTCGGTTTGGAGCAGGAGAGGAGAAAGAGAAATCATGGAAGGAAGGAGAAATGAAGAGAGAGAGAGGAAGAAAGGTAACTTAAGTGAAGATATTTGTTATAAAAAGGTGAATAGTCTTTGCTTTTACTTTCCTTCCCTTTTTCTTTCTTAATTTGATGAAGTCTTTAATGAATCATCCCTTAGAAACCGGCCCCCATCATAAATAAGGCTAGTCATGGTCTTTGTTGACCAACTAATTAGCTTATATTGATTAAAACTTAAACTAGTTACTATTTGGCACTATTCACTAATTAGTGCACATATTTCTGAAATTTTTGATTTCCCATTGATTTAGACTTCCTAATGTGATACTAATTAGTACACATGTTGATTAAAGAGTAATGATGGACATTTAGCCACTCAAAACTCAATTCTAAGACAATTTCTCAAAAATGTGCTTTAAGACTTCTTAAAGCACATTTTGTGTTTTAACTTGTTTTCAAGCTTGGTTTTCTTTTCTAATTGATTTAAAATGTCCATTAGCATATTACTAAAGTCTTATAATGGTATTTGGGTGCTAATCAAAGTCACTCCAAGCTTAGAGCACGTTTTTGCCCAAATTGCCCTTAAGGCACTTTCTTGTGATTTTCTTGGTTTAAATTGTCTACCAATCTTTCTAAGGCATATTCTAGCCTTACTACATCATAATTTGATGTTTACTTAGCATACTTAAGTTTGGGGTATTTCATTAAGTGTGGATTAAGGGTTGATTTGGGGTTGAAAAACTACCTTAATAGTAGGTTTTAGCAGGGTCTGGGACCTAGCCCTTGTATAAGCTCCCGGACGGCATCAAAAAAATGCCCGAGAGTAAATGCAGGAATTGGTCTGGGACTTAAGTCCAGGACCAAGTCCTGGACCAGGTAGAAAAATGAGCCGAGAGTACGCAGAAGTATTGGTCCGGGACTTTGGGTCCGGACCAAGTCCCGGACCACCCCAAAATTGCCTAGAAAGTGTTTTTAAGGGTTCTAAACATGGGGGATTGAATGGTATTGGTTTTAAGAGTTGTTTAGGAGTTGTTTGGTGACCTTTAAAGGTCTAAGAAGTATAAACAAGTGTTGGAAGTGAGTGAGCAAGTTGAGAAACTAAGTCCACTAAGTTAAACCAAAATATCGGGATAACGGGGTAGGTACGGGAGTAGCAATTATGTACGTACCATTGATAAGTGCGGAATTTATCTATATTTTAATGCTTAATGTGATTAATATTTTATTAGTTTATATGATAAATTCCTTACTTATATGTTATTTTATGCTATATGTGAAGAACTCCCCTTACGTGTGGTTTTACACTAAAACACGTAAAAATACTGAAGAAAATAGTCTAGATACATGTGCCGATAACTTAAAAATAAGACGGGACAAAAAACAATTGTAAGAGGCGCCGAGGCAAATCGCAACAGCCTTTTATTTATGGCAGACAAGACAATAATCATTCGCGTACACCTTTATAAATTTAGAGGCGCAGACTTTGTGAACCAAATGGGCCGCAGACGTTGGGCTCGTGGACTTGTGTTTGGTACACCACAATTCATACCAACGTGACATGGGCTTCGATCTATTTCTTGATGAGCCATGCATTCGTTGGCCGACATACTCCAGAGAGGGGGCGTAGAATTGCCTTGGAGCCGACCAAGTCTTCAGAGGCGCAGAAAAGTAGTGGTGCAGACTTTACAGAGGCGCAGATACACATGGACTGGACGGCTTTATTATACTACAACACGAGAGCAACCACACTGCAACATGCTTGTATATTGGATCTATCATCATAATAGGCTGGAGCGCATATCAGCCAAGCCATGCACACATGATTTCAATCACACATGGGCTGACGTGAAGACTGCAGAGCCGACAGACGCAGGTGGGGGACTAATCAGAAGAGAATGTTAGACAATAATCATCATTACAGCAAGTTACATCTCAATTGCACGGGAGATACTTATTTGATTTTTTTTTAAACCCATCATCATTGGCATGCACGTGGGCTATTTTAGTGAAAAACAAGAGAATTGTTTTAAACCTACAACAATATATAGCAGCGGCACATATATATAATGGAGAGTATACATCTTCGGAGAATACAGAACTCATCACATCACAGAGGAGATTGAACAGAAAATTAGCAGCCCTAGCCGTAGAGAGTTCGAGACAGAGAACACCCAGTCAGACAGAGGGAAACTAGACAGCAACGCAGACAGACCGGAGCAGAAGACAGAGACCGGATTCATCATCGTTCTCCAATTAGATGATGTTTTCTAATCTCTTTATTATCGTTATTATTTCTTTGTCTGCGATGTCTGGGTAGTTGTTACAATTCTAGTTTTATTATGGACAAATAGTTTATTGTTTTTCTTTCTGAGTCGTCAAATATAAATTCTATTCATATTGTAGTTTTATTCCTTGTTTATAATTAAATTCTCTTGTGATTATTTATTGCTTGAGTTTATTTGGTATGAATCGCTTACAAGTGAGAACTGCGGCGTTCATTAGACCATAGTAATATTACCAGTGAAATTGCACATGGCAATTCCTAGGGATTAGCTGACTAGAAACCAGATGAACCGTTAATGCTACTAGTTAATTTGTAAATTCGTAACGAGAGTTAGGATTTGGGAATTGCTAGTAAGAATCTATCTTGCGGGAGACCGGTTTTTGATTAATTTAGATCTGAGGTTGCAATCTAGAATTTAGAAACACTCAGGAAGGGAATTGATAAACTAGGGAGAAATAGTAAACCAAGATTCACCCTTTAGATTTATTAGATAATCACTTTTATTTGTTTTCAGTTTATTTAATTATTTAATTTCTGCAATCAAACCCCAAAATTTATTATTGTTATTTTCCTTTAGATTATTAGTTAGTAGATTAAAGACTCAAACTAGACACAGCCTCCTTTGGTTCGATAACCTAGAGAATACTACCTAGGAAAACTTGCTACGACAGACTAGTACACTTGTTGCAATACGCTTTTACATGTACAAGTTTTGGCGCCGTTGCCGGGGAGGCACGGTTATTTAGTTTAGTCTTTATTCTATTTTTTTCTTTTCTTTTATTTTTTATTTTTGTTTTGTTTGTTTAATTTATTTTTAGTTTAGTTTTTTTTTCTGTTAGTTTTTTTTTTATTTTTGATTAGTTGATATTTAATTTTGTTTCGTTTGTTTGAATTTATTTTTTATAGTCGTTTTGTTTTAGGATTAGTTTTTTAGGTTTATCGTACTTTTTTTAATGAGATTTTAATTTTGTTAGATTGGTTTAATTTCTGTTTTGTTATGTTTTGTTTTTTTATTTATTTATTTTGTTTCCGTTCTCTTTAGTTTTGTTTTATTTCAGTTTTTTATTTATTTGTTTATTTTTGTTATTTCTATTTCTTTGATTTATAGGAATTTGTTTAGTTTAATTTATTTACCTTTTCGTTCATTGTTATTTTTATTTATTTTATTGTTATGTACATATTTTAATTTTTATTTTCTTCTTTATGTATATAATTTATTTTTCTTTTTATTTCAAGGTACTTTGATTTGATGGCTGGATATTACAATCCGCCAGGAGGTTGGCCTAGATATTACAACCAATGGGTTGTATGTGAAAGGTGTGGAGGAGACCACGAGCGTGCTTATTGTCCAGTTGTCTCTTTTGGATTGGAGGATGCTCTAAGAAGTTTTATATCGTCTAGTCCTCCTGAAGCACGACCATCTCCTGAACACTATTATCCTGCACAAAGTTACAACCAGTGGGTTATCTGCCAGACATGTGGAGGGGATCATGAGAGTTCACAATGTCAAAGTAATCTATCTAGCTTGGTAGCTGCTCTTGCAGATTTTAACAAAAAACATGGCGAATCAAACCCCGGTTGGCATGAGTCCTTCAGGATGGATATGAAGGAGATATGAGAAAGTAATGCAAGAATTTTAGCCCATCTGGATGAAATATCACAAAAACTTGGATGTGAACCGGTTCCTGAGATCGAACAACCTACTGCAGTAGCTGAGTGGAGTGATACGCAGCTTGATCATTCGATCCCTGAAGTTGCAGACACACCTGAGGTGGAGATCATGGAGAGACCAGAGCTAGAGATTGAACAAGTTAGTGCAGCTAAAGAGTTAGAGGATGATTTAATTTGTGAAGTTGCCCGGTCTATTCCCTCTCCACCCGTACCTGAGCCAGAGAGTCGTCCAGTCAACCTCCAGCTTGCACCTGTTAATGAACCGTTAGATAGAAGTTACCTCGTCAACTTCAAGGAGCCCTTGATTCATGTTGAAGTTGATTTTCCTATTGGTTCATCCTTTGAGATTCCACCGGATGACAAGGATGTTTACATCCTTGAATTTGAGAAGGAGGATCAGCCAAAGTGTGATCTTCACATCAAGGATCACCCATCTCAACACAACCACCTGACGCATGATAGGTGGAGTTTAAACTGTTATATTTGGAGTGTTGAGGTTTTATTTCCATTTGATCGGGGACGTTTTATGAAGATATATGATGCCCGCCCCGCCCACCCTTTGGCACTGACATCGACATTCATATTTGATCCTGGATGACCTCAAGGGTATAGTCTAGCCAAAGACATTAAAGAAGGGAAACTAGCTGGGAGGCAACCTAGCGTTATATTTTTATTTTTTTTGAGTGTTTTTAGTGTCTTTCTTTCAGATGAATTCTTCATGATGATACTGCATCCAGGCTACAACACTTTAGCAAAGCTCAAGTGTGGGGTGGGGTCGTTCTACATATGCAACAACAACAAAATCCAAGGGAGTCCTAGTTTTAGTTTTTATTTTCTTTTAATTTTAGTTTGTGGTTAATGACTGCTCTACTGTGTTTCCTTTGGACAAAAATGTTTTTCTGCGTGCTCAGATTTTTTTCACTCCTGCCTTGTCACACAATGAAGACATTGTTTAATTTTTAGTGTGGGGTAGGGAGTGTTCTTCAATTATCACTTCAGACCACTAGCTTTTGTTTGTTTTTAGGTGATGAATAATATGCTTCTCTTTGCCATTAAATGTTGAATTTGGGTGAAAATATCTGTGGGAGTTTGAAATTGAGCCTGATGACAACCTTACAAATTTCTCTGCTTAAAAGCTGTCTGATTAAATTATTTTCTCAAAGCTACTCTATTTTCACTGAAATTTGATGGATTGGCTGATTGTGGAGACTAAATGTGTTTTGCTTTGGACCTTGGAAATGATATGTATGTATGGAATGAAAGGATAAGGCAAGGTACTCCTCTAATCAAAAATTTCCTAAACCAAATCAGGCCTCTTTTATCTGGTTATTAAGTCCTCGGGGGTGCTTTATCACCTATCTACCTAAGGTTTTGTGATATGAGATAGTTGGCCCAAAGCCGTTACAAAGATAAAGAGAAAAGTCTGGGTGGAGGAACAACTATGCAATTAATTAAACAAATCGTTTGTTTTTATTTCTTAATGAAGAAAGTTTTTGTATTCGAAATATTTAATTGCAGTTTTTTTTTTGTTTTTGATCATGAGTACGTGGTGTTGAAAGGTATTGTGGAATAAAGCATTACTTCACACCCCTTGTCATCCAAATGGTAATGGAATGAAATTGGTGGAAGATCCTAAGCTAATCTGTGTCTCAGTTTCTGCAATTTAGTCTATTCATGCTTTTATTAAAATTATTCTCTATTCACTGTTTGCGAAAACTGATAGCTTAAAGTAGATTGATTTTTCTGATTGTCATTTTGCTTGCTTTCCTTCCACTTATGTTAGATCCTGGAGTTTAATGTTTCAGTTTGGAGCAGTTATATTCTTTATTTGCTTGAGGACAAGCAAAAGCTAAGTGTGGGGTAGTTGATAAGTGCGGAATTTATCTATATTTAAATGCTTAATGTGATTAATATTTTATTAGTTTATATGATAAATTCCTTACTTATATGTTATTTTATGCTATATGTGAAGAACTCCCCTTACGTGTGGTTTTACACTAAAACAGGTAAAAATATTGAAGAAAATAGTCTAGATACATGTGCCGAGAACTTAAAAATAAGACGAGACAAAAAACAATCGTAAGAGGTGTCGAGGCAAATCGTAGCAGCCTTTTATTTATGGCAGACACGACAATAATCATTCACGTACACCTTTATGAATTTAGAGGCGCAGACTTTGTGAACCAAATGGGCCGCAGACGTTGGGCTCGTGGACTTGTGTTTGGTACACCACAATTCATACAAACGTGACATGGGCTTCGATCTATTTCTTGATGAGCCATGCATTTGTTGGCCGACATACTCCAGAGAGGGGGCGTAGAATTGCCCTGGAGCCGACCAAGTCTTCAGAGGCGCAGAAAAGTAGTGGTGCTGATTTTACAGAGGCGCAGATACACATGGACTGGATGGACTTATTATACTACAACATGAGAGCAACCTCACTGCAACATGCTTGTATATTGGATCTATCATCATGATTTCAATCACACATGGGCTGACGTGAAGACTGCAGAGCCGACAGACGCAGGTGGGGGACAAATCAGAAGAGAATGTTAGACAATAATCATCATTACAGCAAGTTACATCTCGATTGCACGGGAGATACTTATTTGATTTTTTTTAAGCCAATAATCATTGGCATGCACGTGGGCTATTTTAGTGAAAAACAAGAGAATTGTTTTAAACCTACAACAATATACAGCAGCGGCACATATATATAATGGAGAGTATACATCTTCGGAGAATACAGAACTCATCACATCACAGAGGAGATTGAACAGAAAATTAGCAGCCCTAGCCGTAAAGAGTTCGAGACAGAGAACACCCAGTCAGACTGAGGGAAACTAGACAGCAACGCAGACAGACTAGAGCAGAAGACAGAGACCGGATTCATCATCGTTCTCCAATTAGATGACGTTTTCAAATCTCTTTATTATCGTTATTATTTCTTTGTCTCCAATGTCTGGGTAGTTGTTACAATTCTGGTTTTATTATGGACAAATAGTTTATTGTTTTTCTTTCTGAGTTGTCGAATATAAATTCTATTCAGATTGTAGTTTTATTCCTTGTTTATTATTAAATTCTCTTGTGATTATTTATTGCTTGAGTTTATTTGGTATGAATCGCTTACAAGTGAGAACTGTGGCGTTCATTAGACCATAGTAATATTACCAGTGAAACTACAGATGACAATTCCTGGGGATTAGCTGACTCTAAACCAGATGAACCGTTAATGCTACTAGTTAATTTGTAAATTCGTAACGAGAGTTAGGATTTGGTAATTGCTAGTAAGAATCTATCTTGCGGGAGACCGGTATTTGATTAATTTAGATCTGAGGTTGCATTCTAGAATTTAGAAACACTCAGGAAGGGAATTGATAAACTAGGGAGAAATAGTAAACCAGGATTCACCCTTTAGATTTATTAGATAATCACTTTTATTTGTTTTCAATTTATTTAATTATTTAATTTCTGCAATCAAACCCTCAAATTTATTATTGTTATTTTCCTTTAGTTTATTAGTTAGTAGATTAAAGACTCAAACTAGACACAACCTCCTTTGGTTCGATAACCTAGAGAATCTACCTAGGAAAACTTGCTACGACAGACCAGTACACTTGCTGCAATACGCTTTTACCCGTACAACCGTAATGCCTTAATATTAACAGAACCATTTGACATGTAATTAGGGGTTCAAGACGTAAGACACGAGGACAAGTGTGAACCGAGGAACGTTTGAGCAACCAGTAAAGAGAACCCCGGTGAAAGGGATGATTATATTCATGATTTGTGAACCTAACTTGGTTACCCGATTTGTGAGCTTGTTTGATTGTGTGATCACCTAACAAGATAAATGCACGAATCGGATTGTTTGTACCCTCTTGGGCTTGTAATGTATTGTTGTGGATGAATGGTATGTTGAGATTAAAAGTTTGTATAATTCATGAAATGGGTGTTTGTAAATGAATTGCTTGATTATGATTGTGTATGGTAGTGCGACTCATAGAGAAGTCTTGTTTGAGTAGAGACTCGTAGGAAGAGTCAAGTTGCGAACTAATAAAAATGTGGTAACGCACTACAACTATCGAACCAATACACGATAACATAAACCAATGAACTCACTAGAACGTGCGGAAGTATACGGGAGTAGTAAGCTCCCGGTAACGATTAGTGAACCGAATCGATTTAATCCACACAATAAATAATAGTGGAAGTATATGAGTAACCTCTATCTAGAGGATTGATAATTGTTTAAATTATGAACCTTGAGTAAGGTAAGGCATGGTAAAGGATCACCAAACCCCTTAGAAATATAGTTGAACCCCAATGAGAGGAACCGACTAAAATGAACAATGTCACGAACATGAGAGTATTCGATAAGTAGGGTAAGACCTTAAATCTTAGAATACTAAACATTGAGAATTCCCTAAGCCAATAGATGTTATCGAGAGAGATACCTCTAGGCTAATCCATGAGATTGTGAAACGACTCCGAGAGATGAGTTTGGGAATTTGAGTAGTCCGGTAGAGAACTGGACATGGGTGGACTTGAGGAGCTAAATGCATAGCCCCTTTTGTATTTGTAAGCCCGGTGGTGGGTCTTGTATATGACCCTGCCCGGAGGTCATGAGTAATGACTTAACTTATACCTGTGAGTATTAAGTATTGATTGAAGAACTTGAGTATTGAGTATGTGAGTATCGAGAATGGAGTTGTGATTTGAGAAATTGAGTACGAGTGAAGAATTGAGTTGAGTACTGTAAAACTTGTTGAGATCGTGAGTAAGAGTACCCAAGAGAGTGGGTAAGACAATGAGCAATCGAGTAAGGCATAGTGAGGTAGAAACCCTCAAGCCTAAGTACATAAAATATTAAACTAACCTCCTGATGTGTGTGTTAGTGTTTGTGTTCGATGTTGAACTTTGATTGTGAATGTACATAGATAATGTATGTTATATGCATGCTATTTGAACTAAAATGAACCGCATGCTCTCGACTAATTAGTCAGCGTACCCTCGCTAGTACGCGGGGTATGCGGAAGTCATATGCAGCAATTTTGCTGAGCCCCCAGGGGCATCGTTTTTATTTTCCAGGTACAATGAAGCCGATCACCGTTCGAGAGTAGGACGGGGTTGCTATTGAATATGGGTAGTCGTTTAAGAATTCGTATTTGTAGTATTGTGGATTTGTAAGATCGAAAGGTCATTGATAGGCTTGGGAATTAGAGATACTCGGTATAGAACAGTATGGAAATTGTATTTGTATATATTGTAATTGAATGTTGTATTTGGTTTGAGAATTGTTTAAGGAAATGGTATGTGTTGTTGTATTGAGTACTCGGTATAAGACTCATCAGACCGATATTGTATTTGATGGTTGTAATTGAGTTGGGATTGGCCTTGTTAGTCACGTGGGTGACTAACGGCATTGTTTCACCCCCGGTTGTGTTGGATTTTCCGCTGCTTGTGAATTGGTAATAGAGACGGGTTAGGAATTAATGGTGTGATTATCGTAGGGGTGTTACAAAAAGTGGTATCAGAGCGAAGTATCGCTTTGATGGTCTAAATACCGAGTTTAGGAAAATACCGAGTTAGGAATTAGAGACTTAGGGCTAAGGGTTGAGTGTTAGCGTGTGAGGTATGCTAGATAGAAACTTCCAGTGTGATTTGGATACCTACATACCCAATCCCGCCCTCCGCAACCCCCGTTGTAAAGTTGAGGAAAGAACGCCCGGGAGATGGAAAGACCTCTCATACTCGGGTTAACCCGATCTGGCAGTTGTAAAATAATTTGTAACAGAAAGAACCAGTCATACGGTAGATTCCAAGAGCAGGAATCCCGAAGACGGTTCCCGTTTAAACGGTAACAACCGCACTTGTTAGTAGAAGATTGAGAAATCCTAACTAAAGGATAATAAAATTTGCGGCACCATGGGGCGACGTGCTTCGCAGGCGCGAGAACCATGCGTAGCCGGCAAGAAGGAAAGCACAACCGCGCAATGAAGCAAAAAAGACGGAGTAGCAAACCCGAGACAAGAGAGTCTGCGGACTGTAATGCTCGATAATACCAATAACGGTATACTAACCGACTAAAGAATTAGTCGAGGTTGGACAACCTCAAACCTAGAATGCCAATAGGACTATGAGGTAGTTCCTAAGGATTAGTCAAACCTCGGTAACCACCGCCAAATGTGGGAACGAGCTATAGAGCAAGGTACATGGAGTACCACAAGGATCGGGAAGCACCCAAATTAACAACAACCTTACCAAGAACACTGAGAAGTACTCAGGGAATTGATCACTAAGATCAAAGGACCAAAGAAAGACCCAATAAACCACCAAATACGGATGGAAACAATACCGCAACCGGTATATGGTAACCTAAAAACCGACATACCCGCGCACTTGCCAAGGCAAGTGCAGCAACAGCAAGACAAATTGGGAGACTTCTAACAACCAACAAGTACTTACTAAAGTACCACCATATCAGTGGAGCAGACATGGGACCACAATCCTAAGATTTGAGACAATGAAAACCTAGAAAGGCCTAACGGCCCGACCATCACATTACGAACATACCAGTCAGCGAGAAGCTAGACTAGGTCAATACCTCAGACATGGCAACACCATGAAGATTTCTTTCCAACTCCAGATTTTTATTTCAAAACCCAACATTTTCTTTCAAAACCTCAACCTTTTCTTTTAAACCTCAGTTTTTAAAACCAAACCAGAACAACTACGGTGAGTATCATAGAATGATACCAGTGGAGTTGACAACAGAATACTTCATCTTGGCGTGTGACGAGCACTACGAGTGTACCCAAATACGGGATGTGGGACGACCGCACTCCGAAGGTGCTTGCGGGCCTGACAGACCCCGTGTGAGTTAGTCAGGTAAGTGGTAACGTACCAATAAGGTACCCCACGTATGTATACATGTAGTGTACGAAACACGGGAAGTAGTCAGCTCCGTTCAACGGACCATAAGGTAAATGCAAACCGAAACAGTTGAATACCTCAAATGATCAAAGAACCCAAATTAGCTTACAAGCTAAAGGAGTCAAGAACTTACTCCAGGAGGACGATTAAGAGTTAAAAAGTGCGAGAAGCACTAGTAATTGATCAAAGACAATGGATATGTCTCAAGGATATTGAAGCAAAAGCATATTAGCTGGAATGGAAACCCAGCCTAAACACAATAAGGCAAAACCTATCATGAACACACAAATGTTCAAAGAACAAAGTGAAATACCCAGAGTGATCATCTAAGGTACCGGAGGATACCGTTTGCCACTGAAGGAAGTACCAAACTGGTTAAAACCATAAGAGAAGTACCCATAGTCTACCCTAAGAATGGGAGACGTATAACCCCAAACTGGACAATCTGAAATCTGATCCGTAATGCGGAGTAAACTGAACACACTCAAATGCTAGCCAGATGTAACGACATAATCAACAACACCCAGGAGCAATCCATAAAGGGGATCAAAGTCAACATAGTTGAACGAAGTGTCGTAATAAGAGCACTAGAGCTATAACGAACACTCGGTTAGAACACCGAAGGGATCCCACTTACCCAGGGGATACCCTAGATTATTGAAAGGTACCAATCAATACCAAGATACTTAAAGGGCATCCAACGGACGGAAGCGTGATGTGGTGACCCCCTCACGGAGCCCGGTAGTACCTCCAATCCAGTTGACGGCATACAGAGTAAAGCAATGCTTGTGATCAGCCTAAGATGAGCAAGCTCTAGGCAACGTGGCTAGTAAGCCAAGAACCCATTACAATACAAATTCAACGGTTACAAAACCATTGTGAATCATAGGAAGAGTTGCCAGGAACGACACCAGTAAGATTGTTTAATAACCAACGAGTAGGGACAACCCTCGTTAATGTGAGTCCGCGAGAGCGGTGAACACATAAATTCCAAGAAGGGAATACCGTCAGTGAATATCTGATAATATATCTCTTTCAGAACTACTAACGTAGTGAAGCTTGAGCATACACCTATGGCCAAGCAATGTAGAAATAAACAAGCTTCGATAGCAATTATTGGAAACTGAGGAGTAATCAATTAAGATGAAATACGTGAAGTACGAACCTGAAGTGTAAAAACCAATGACGCTCAAGGAGTTCAGATATATAAAAGGATGTCATACGCTATAATCAGCCAAGTAAATGGCGAACCATTGTATAAATAGTAGAAAAACATGAGCAGAAGCTAATGAAATAGCGGATGCCATGGAAACCAAGTCATAAATAAATACGGACATGGTGCGCAACAAGCGACCAATACATATGAATAAGTCACACAATGAGATGGAGTTGAGGAATAAGATGGTAGACAGACCAAGTGATGAAGCAACACACGAGGAAGTAATGTTCATTCATATTGCAATCTCATAAGAGATTTACTGCCAAGTGTTTACGCCTCTGCACTCTGTAGGACTGAGTGTTTTGGTATTGCACTTGTGCAGTAATGATCGAGTGAGATAGCTAGGAATTTAGGAAAATGACGTTTGTGGTAAAAGTAGAAGGGAACTTATGAAAGTCATGAGGTCCGATGCATAGAAAATGCTAGGTCAAACAAGTAAAGAACACTTGTACAGAACCATAAGTGGGCATAGTTCAAAAGCCACTGGTACTAGGGGAAGGACTACAATTAAGCAGTGACTCAACCTCAACCGACAATAAGTCGGGGGAACCAAGTGAATAATCACTCAAGTACACAATAGTATGTACATTGATTCCAGAGAGCTGGATAGGAAACCTTTAACTCATTGAGTTCGCGTACGGTAAATGAATACCACGCTTGGTTGATAAACCTTATTCCTAGATAGAAAAGGGATAAAAGGGTAATGTATAACATATTAAGGATAACGAGAAGGGCGAATAAACCCAAGTTATTAGGGTCGCGCAGCAGAAGCTAGTGGGCCCAAAATTCTAAGGTTTAAAACACCTAGTGAATGAATGGATAATTATCAATGCCTTGAAGCCTTCTTAGGCTAGAACCGAACCCGGTTAAGAGTTAAATAAACTCCGATGAGAATTCTTGGTGTAGAGACTAAACCAGTAAATTGGTTAAGGCCCTTTGACCATAATACATCATATAATAGACCGCATGGAAGTTGAACCACTCCGTGACGGCTAAACGCCTCAGACCCATGTCCAATGTTGACACATGGTAGATCACGTGGGCGTAATCCCTTTTTAAGGGGGGTAGGGAGAAAACCGCGAAATGTATGTTTTACGTGATAGTGCGTAAACTACAATGCGCATAGTGCAAATGAATCGTTTTGAATGATTGGTACCTATGTTACATAAAAAATTGTATCCACTCATTGTGTAAATTTGAGTATTGTGAGATTTGAGGTGGAAAGAAGTATTGATAGGGAGATTTGAAGTGGGAAGGAGTAGAGAAACTTCAGGGGAATGAGAACCCCAGTTGGTAATAATTTGGGAAGTGAGTATGTTTGAGGAAATTGATGAGTATAAATCGGTATGAAACCGATGTTGAACCTAGTGGGAAGTGAGTCCCCTAGGTAATTTGAGTTGGTTGTATTTGTGAATAATTTGAGGATAGAAATTGACTTGACTTGTGAACTATTTGAGGATAGAAAAACCAATTGGAGAACTAAGTTTGAATTTCTTGGGTAAGTATTTTGAGATAAATTGAGTAGTAATTGATAAGATGATTAGTGATGAGTAAATAATTTTATAAATTGGTAAATGTATTGATGGGTGGTATGACTAGAAAGATAAAGAAGATAGAAAATGAAATTAATGGTTGACTATTTGATTGTGTGAATTGAAGTGGGAGGTGGAACTTGATTTGCTAGCGATCAAGGGAAACCGAACACAAATTGGGGTGGATGGATAGTTCAACACCAATGCTGATCACATTGGGGCCGAATGACTCTTGAAGCTCCCTATAAGTGGTCATGAGTAATAACACTAGTAATAGGTGTAACTAACATAAATTGGAATTTGGAGTTGTATGAAGTTTTCAAAATGAATTTCCAAACTGATTTGGTATAAATGATTTTCTTCAAACTTGAGAATGAGGATTGGTTTTGAAACCACTCCCACGGGCGCTAGTGTATCTTTCATGGCTAGGCACCGGTATCGGGTTGAAACCATGGAGGTGAAGCTAGTTGTGAGTTGGTGGAAGTGATGATTAGTTTTGAAACTGCTGTCACCCGTAGTGGCTGCGACCTTAAGTCTTGATGACCGGTTGAACAGTGGGCGTGTGTTTTGTATTTTTCCAAGGGCCGCCGGATATGAGGAGTCCGGTCAGGGAAGAGTACCCACTTTGGAGCCTGAGGAATCTTTAGACGTGCAAATGAATTTGATCAGAACCAAAGGACCGTAGAGCCAGAAAGAGTAAGTGCTCAATGTCATGACGGCCGTGAACCAGAGAGCGTAAGTGTTCAAACGTGACCGGTACCTGAGGGATCACTTGATATGGGGGAGGACTTAGTGCCTAATTGTCTGCGGATGGACCCCCATTGAGAGATTGGACAATGATATTTTTGGTTGGTATGCATGCTTGACATGTTATGTGAATGTGTGGTATGTATTCAGTCAGTCATTGGAGTCTGACAGGTTATAGAGAGAGTATAACCTTAGCATGGAGTACCTTGGTGACTAACAATCTTAGACTCACTAACTTTATGGGCAAAGTTCTTTAAGGGGGGTAGGTTGAAATACCCCGAACTTAATTAGGGTGATTAAAATTACTCTAATACGATATTTAGGGCCTATTAGTGCCTAATGAACTTTGGTAAAAAGAATAAATCCAAAAGAAACAAGAAAACGCTTAAAAAGCGAAAAACGCTAAATTGAGCGTTAAGTGACCCTAAGAGGAATATGAGCTCGACAAGAGTATTAAATGGATTTTAAAGGATTAATAAGGCCTAAATAATATATGGGAACAATTCCCGAAGAAAACGGATCCAAATAATGTATTAAAACGCTAATAAAGCTTTAGCGCACGTTTTTCGAAAAACCCGAAAACGTGACTTTAAGTGGTCAAATGAACCCGTAAAAATTATAGTTCATTAAATAACTATAAATAAACATTAATGGGAGTATAATAACCATTAAAATTAAAGAAACGAGAAAATTCCGGAAAACGGGCCTGGTTAGTGAATAGTGCTAAACCGGGTAAATAAATGAGCGTTTTCTGTAAAAGACGAAAAACGCTCCAGCATGTACATATATGTGGGGCCAATTTTTATTTAGTAAAGCATCCCCCACTCACACACACTAAGCTAGAAAGAAAGAAAGAAAAGAAAAGAAAGAAAGAAAAAAAGTAGAAAAGTACCCCTTTCTCTCTCTCGCTCTCCTCCATTTCTTTCTTTTCCTTTTCTCTTTCCTCTCCCTCTCCTTCTCCTTCCTTTACCGTTTTTATCCTTCCCTCTGGTTCTAGCCGATTTTGAGTTCCTCCATGCCTACTCCATCTTCTCCTTCATGCTCTAGCCACATACAAGCTCCAAATACAAAATAAAATACATATTCCTCTTCTCCTCCTCAAGCTCTACACTTCTCTCTTTTTTAAATTCCAAAAGGATGAATTTGACCTCCATGGGTTTTCCCCATTTGAAGAGAAAAGCACACCATTTTGAATTGGAGTCTCCTCTTTCCATTACGGTAAAAATCTCCAAGAAAAACTCATTTTTCTTCCTTCTCCTTTGGGACCAATTTTTCCCCTCTTGTAATGCCTTGTTTTCTTCTTTTTTTTGAGCTTAATTTTAACCCTCCAATGATGGATTAATCCCCTTCTTGATTCAAGGGTGGAAACCCCTCTTAGAAAGCTCCAAAAGGTAAACCCTAACTTTGTGTTTTATGCCCTTTTGTTGAATTAGAACCTCTTAAGGGTTAGAAGATTAACTGAATGCATTTTTGTGTTCCTTGGGTGTTGGGATGGAGTTTGGCAACTCCATTCCCACTTGACCGAATTTGAGGAGAGGAGGAGCAAGAGGAGAATTAAAAGAGAACTTGTGAAATTAAGGTAAGAAATCTACCTTGAACCGTACTTTAATTGTTTTAAAATTTGGGATGGGTTAAATTTAATAATAAACCAAAATATGAGTGATAGTGTACTTGGTTGAAAATTGGTAGGTTTGTGAACTTAATTATGAATTAAGGGCCTTGGAGCCAAGTGTTTGGAGGTTGTGAGTTATATTGTTATTTGGTGGATTTTGAGGAAATGTTATGTGCTGGTAGGACCCTTTTAAGGGTGTGGCTAGATTAGGAATGAAAATTGGTGAGAATGGTGAGTTTGGACATGTAAGGTTTATGGGGAGGTTATGGTAAAATTTTAGTAGAAAATGAGTGTTTTAGGTGGCTTGGTAAGAGGGGGAAACTTAAGTGTTTAGTTGGGTTGAGTAGAGATGTTTAGTGACCTTGAAATAGTGGATGGAGAATGGGCTTGAGAGAGATCAAAAATCTGTAGCAAATGGCATGTAAGAATCTTAGAAAATTTAGGGATGAGTTAGTGTTTTTAACTTGTGAAACAAGGAGTGAACTTGGGTTTAGATAATGCAATTGTCTAGGAATGAATTGGTTATGGTCAATAATGATTTAGTAAGGTGGTAGTAGGTGTTAAACTACCAAAAGGAATTTAGGAATGCACAAGTGTGCAAAACACAAATGAGGGAATGAAAGTTTGATTGAATTTGAGCAAGAATTGGAGTAAGGATTTGACCAAGGTTTTGAAGTGGTTTAGAGCATGCTTTGAGGTGTTTAAATGTGTAGAAAACTTGGGGACAGATTAGGGAAAAATTTAAGTGTGGATTAAGGGTTTATTTGGGGTTGAAAAACTACCTTAATAGCAGGTTTTAGCAGGGTCCGGGACCTAGCCCTTTGTTGGAGAAATATGTGACTACTTCTTCCACTTAGCTTTTGCTTGTCCTCAAGCAAATAAAGAACAAACTTTCTCTAAGGTTACAGTATTAAACTCCGGGGTTCAACAATCGTGGAAGGAAATCAAGCTAAATGGCAATCAAAAGAATAATCCTGCTCTTAGATGTAGGTTTTTATAAACAGTGAAAAGGAAAATTTTTAATAAGAGCATGGATAAGTTAGATTGCAAAGATTGAACATAGATTAGCTCGGAACCTTCCACCAATTTCTTTTCTCTAACCTTTGGATGACAAGGGGTGTGAAGTAACACCTTATTCCGTGATACCTTTCAACACCACATACTCATGATCAAAATATGAAAAATTGCGACAATCATTCAACATTAAGAGTTTTGCATGTTTATTTCATTTTTTTTTCGCACAATTTGTTTCATCCCCCAGACTTTTCTCTTCACCCATGTAGCGGCTTTGGGCCTTCTATCCCAGATCACAAGACCTTAGGTAGATGGGTGATGAGGCACCCCAAGGACTTAATAACCGAGTGAACGAGGCCTGTTTTGGTTCAGAAAACTTCATTATATGATCAGAGGAGTACCTTGCCTTATCCTTTTCATACCAAACTTTCACTTAGTTCCATGATTGCCAAGCTAAGGTAGTTCAATTTCCAAAATCAGCTTATCCACCAGATTTCAGTGAAAATAGATTTAATTTTGAAGAAAGAATTTGATATATACAAACAACGTCAAGCAAACGATTCTTGAGGTTGTCATCAGGCTTGATTTTAAAAACCACAAAAATTTAGCCCGAAAATTCAACATGTATTGGCCTTTAGAGAAGCTTACTATCATAATTAGAGAACAATAAAAATCAAGTGTGGCATTAGGTGCAACTTGGCATATTTTCAGGGAAAGGTCTAAACTTCCTCACACTTAAGAGGAGCAATGTCCTCATTGTTCATAAAATAATCAAGAAAAGACCTTTCAAAATATGCCAGACTCATGAAGAATTTCATTCAGGACAATCATGGACTGATATAATAATAATCATTAAGCGTGATAGACTGGACACAAACATTTAAAATAAAGAAACTGAAACTCCCCTGATATCGTAGATTGAGGAAGGTGTCCTTCCTCACACTTAAGTGCGAACAGTGGGGGTAGTAGCGTTCCTCACACTTGCGTTCAAGCAAGTGTCCAGCCTTGGAGTTCTTCAGATACCATGATAAGATTTTCACCTGCACACACTACCCAAAAATAAACGCTAAAAAGCGTTGCGTGAAAGCACAGATACCATTTCCACTTCTTTTTAAAAATTAAAATAAAATCATAAATAAAAATAAAACCATATGCTCCCCTATTAATTGAAAATTTTTGTTTAATTTTTTTTTTGAAAAACATAATATAGAAATAATGTGGGGTACAAAATTAAAATAATAATAATAATGATAGGATAATAAAGTTTAACCACTGGGTTGCCTCCCAGTAAGCTGCCCGTAGTTTTAGTCTTTGGCTAGACTATCGCTTCGTTATCCTGGATCAAAAATAAAAGTAGATAATACCTTCGCCAGGAAAACGAAGTTAGTAATAATAAAAAGCAAACCACCTGGATCAAAACAAAATGTTACTTCGGCATATATATTTGGAAAATGAATACTCCACAAAACCTGGTGTTTGAGGAGGTACTGCCGGTAACGTAGTTTTAACAGGAGACCAGGTGTGATTGGCTTCATTTCCTCAAATTGGAGGATGTAAACATCCTCCTCCCGTTGTTGAGGCTTATGGAGGCAGGATGGGAGTTGATGAGAGACCGGTGGTAGTGGTGTTCCTTCCTCCGATTCGAGGATGTAAATTTCCTCTTCCGGTTGGTGAGGCTTAACAGGATAGCGCTCTTCCAGCTGGTTGACCGGCTCAGACACAATATCTTCGAATTTTAATTGCTCCTCCTGTGTTGGGGATGGAGATGGAGGAAGATTGTAACTCTCAGACATTTGTTCTAACTCGGCGTCGGAGAAAAATGTACTGAGAAGTTTCTTTATCTCCTCATCAGAACTTGTAGCTTCAATAATATCTGGCTCGAATTTGTCTTCACTAGTCACCACTGGAATCTCTTCTGGTGGCTCGGCCTGACTCAGGAGAAATTCGTCTAGCCTCCGTGTAGATTGTTGTTCGTTCTGATTGAAGTAGTAATACCCCAACTGAGTTTCGTTGTACTGTGCATTAGCCTGGTTGATTTCCCACCAATACGGCTCTCGATTTGATGGTTGAGGTGGTTGATAATCCTTGACCAATCTTTGATATGAGGATATTTCCTCTTGCATTCGTGTCCATTCCAGATTGATCAACAATCTTCTCACCTCATCGTGGCCGCTCTCCATTATCAGTAACTAGCCTACAAAAATAAAACTAAAAATACAAAGTAAAATAGAACTAATAATAGAAAAGGAACACAAAAGTAAAACTAACTAAATAAAATACAAGGAAAAACAAAAATAAAAACAAAGGAGAAATGCTAAATAAATAACAAATGAAATAAACAAAAATAAAATAGAAATGGAAGACAAAAAAAAAAACTTATGTATTACTAAACTGAACAGAATTGAAATCCTAAACTAATCTAAGTCAAATACAACGCATAATTAAACGGAATAGAAATAAAGAAAATTGAATAAAATTACTATAAAGTACGTTTCCTAACCTAAAATAAAATAATACAGAAAAAACTGAAAGAATATAGAAAATTGAATTCGAAAGTAAAATGTGTATACGTAGGATATACTCGGAAAAAGTTAATTCGAAATGGAATCAACGAAATAAACTTAATAAAAATAATATAAGAATAAAGGAAATAAAATTAGAATAACATCAATATTAAACACAATTAAAAAGCTAAACAAAATAAAAATAAAAATAATGTAAACGCGGTACTAAACTAATTCAAGTAATCGACAATATGTACTGGTATTGAAAATCTACCGTAATAAAAATTAAAACTAAAAGAAAAGAAAATTAAAGTAAAACATGAATTGAATTAATCCAAAAATAGAATTATTAATTAGGAAATTCTTGTACGTAAAACCAACAAACTCAATTAGAATGGAAAAGATTTGTATGTAAGAATTTGACCAAAATAGAATTAAACTAAATGACTGACGCACACATCTACAAATTAAACCCACTAATCCTAATTACATCCTAATGAATATAAAAATACTAAAATCAGAAAGGGCAAACCAAAATGATAATAAAAATAATAAAGGATATATCTCCTATTAGTCTATAAAGTAAAAACGATAAATTAACAAAATCCTAATACTACACTCAAACGCTAACGTAAAAACTGAAATAAAAAAAATGAAAAGTAAAGTAACGTAAAGTAAAGTAACGACAATATCAAATTCAAACTATGAATTAAGCAAACGAACTAAATACTAAACGTATTGGATCAGAATCGACTAAAGTACGACAAGTTCAATTAGAAAGAAAAAAATAATATAATAAAGTAAATAAATTAAAAATAAAAACTAAAATAAAATCTCAATCGAATTAAATAAAATGTCAATTAACCGTGCCGGAGGTCCCCGGCAACGGCGCCAAAAACTTGTTGGAGAAATATGTGACTACTTCTTCCACTTAGGCAGTGTACCTAATCGTTTTGCGGGATAGTGGATTCGTGGGGTTGTCGTACTCTTGGGGACCTCGCTGTGGATAACTGACAGTGGATTAAATTTACTGAGACTTCTAGTAATAGATTTTATCATTTTTAAGGAGAAGAAATAATCAAAAAACCTAACCTGAACAAAAACAAAATAATAAAAACAATATTTTTGTCTTTTTTTTTGAGAAAGCACCCGGGTTGTTTGCTCACCTATTTTATCAATTATATTAATATAAACTTTACCACTTAAGTAATAAACTCAGAAACTATAAATAATTCGTTGACGACTAAATCTAACGAACCCTAACCAGTTGCTAGAACTAGCAGCAGACTAATGCTCTAATCCGGACAAAAACCAATCGCATAAAGAACAGCTTCTATTTGAGACTAATTAACCTATAGGCGGATCAGGCTTCTAGCTGTTAATCAGGTTTAATTCCTATGTTTGTTACTATCTCAGCTCTGCGTGTTGATTAGAAAACTACAAATATTGCTTTAATTGATCAGAGAATTAAAACAGATGAAGAACTGGAATTAAACTACTACTTTAGATAAATCATAGGTGGAAAGTTAACATAAACAAATATAAATAGGCTCGCATCCCAAACCTGGGAGGGCTTAAGTTTATTAATTTAAACAAAACTATAAAACAACGTTTTAACACAAGAGAAAGGGTAGAGAAAACTCCAGCTAGCAATTGATCTGAATCCTAGCTCCGCCTCTGTATCACGTCGTCCGTAATAATAATACTAATTAATGGCAGTGATGTGGTGTGGTGGAAAAACAAAAAAAATGGAGAAAACGGGGAGAAAAGAAATGGATGTGGTCGATGGATAGTATGGTAGTGGAGCGTGCGTGGTGAGCGGTGAGTGTACGTGGTAAGCGTATGTGAACTTTGGATTTTAGAAGGGATGCCAAATACTGAAGAAGGACGTGGCTTATTTATAGGCTGAGGAATAAGAAGCAAACAACGGAGTAGTCAGGGTGAATCAAGATGGCGGTGGAGTTGGTAAGCAGATCCGTGAAAATCTCAGTTAGAGATTACATTTAGTATCGCAGCAGCAATTGATTGCAGAGGCGGCGTCACGCTTGAGTAAATTAAGGTAGGCGCCGAACGAGTCTGCAATTAATGAAGTGCGGCGCCGCGAAGGAAGGAGAAAAAACGGAGAAGAAAACTGTTCGGCGTTGAAATCTGGTGTGCTGATCCTCTTGTCCGCGCCTAAGGAGGCGATTGCCTCTGCTCTCTCTTGTCCGCGCATAAGGAGGCGGTTGTGAGTGTGTTGTCCGCCCAGCAACCACTCAAAATCATGCGGACTCCCTCCTGTTGTCAGCCTTCGTGACCACTTGAAATCATGCGGTCTCAGCCGCTTGAAATCATGCGCCTCTGTAGTTATAGTCACCAATCTCGTAAATAAATTCCTTGTGTTGCATCCACCATTCACGTGCATGAGTGATGTATTAAATGATGTTGCAGTACTAATGATATGTGAGACGTGCTAAATTGTGAATGAAAATCCCATAATGAGGTAATGATGAGCCAATAATAACCAATGATGATGTGTGTGAGTGATTAATATCACTTTTGTGCTGTACCGTATATATATATTATACTCCCTCTGTCCCAATGGCAGAGTCCGATTAGCATTTTAAATTTGTCCCAAAATGTTGTCTTCTACCGCATTGTCAAATTTCTTTCCCCCTCTACTTTTTCACTTTTTCTTAATATCTGTGCAAAATGAAAGTAGACTCTATGTTTGGGACGGAGGGAGTATATATATATCACCGTTTGTCGTTGTAATCCTACATTTGACACATAAAATGTATCAGTTCACATCAAAACATAAATCTAAGGAAAAGCATGTGATAAGTGTAAAATATGACATGCATTGTTATAAAAATAGGAAGAATTAAAGTCCTAAGAATAGATATATTTCACACTTATCACCCTTGTATAAGGTCCCGGACGGCATCAAAAAGAGGCCCGAGAGTGAATGCAGGAATTGGTCCGGGACTTAAGTCCAGGACCAAGTCCCGGACCAGGTAGAAAAATGAGCCGAGAGTACGCAGAAGTATTGGTCCGGGACTTTGGGTCCGGACCAAGTCCCGGACCACCCCCAAAATTGCCTAGAAAGTGTTTTTAAGGGTTCTAAACATGAGGGATTGAATGGTATTGGTTTTAGGAGTTGTTTAGGAGTTTTTTGGTGACCTTTAAAGGTCCTAAGAAGTATAAACAAGTGTTGGAAGTGAGTGAGCAAGTTGAGAAACTAAGTACACTAAGTTAAACCGAAATAACGGGATAACGGGGTAGGTACAGGAGTAGCAATTATGTACGTACCGTAATGCCTTAATATTAATTGAACCATTTGACATGTAGTTAGTGGTTCAAGAGTAAGACACGAGGAACAAGTGTGAACTGAGGAACGTGAGAACACCCGGTAAAGATAACACCCGCTGCGATAGAGTTCTTTTTTTTTTTTAACGACCCTAGCGCAGCGGTTGTTACTTACAACCGCTGAGATAGGTGTGCGGGTTTTTTAAAATTGGCCTATCTCAGCGGTTGTTATTACAACCGCTGCGGTAGGGGCGCTGCGATAGACCATTTCTGTACTAGTGTGGCCCTAGGCTACAAGTCCGAAGACAAGTCCTTAAGCGGAGGGCGGATCTGATTCAGATACCGTCCCCCTTTCCTTAGCATGCATGACCAGAGTCAGTCCCGGGTTTCCTCACTCAAGTTCCAGTTAGTAGAAATCTTAAACACCATGTGTTAGTTAAACCTTAACGGGTATTAACCAACAATCACCAATACTTAACTCTTATTCTTAACTCTGTAAGTACTAAACTCGGTTAGTAACAATCTCAAGTCTCGTGGGTTAGTGTAAAGAAAACACATACACAACGAGAACAAATATAACCGGTTGCATGCTTTATCTTGTCTTAGTCATAGCAAGTAAACAGATAGGACACAAGCCGAGGGACACCTCGTTAGCAAGCAGGTCACAAGAAAGATTGTACCGTTCACCGTCGATCGTCGTTCGTTAACCTTCTCCGGGGTCCCAATTCACAAACCTAAAACATTGATTCATTTTTAGGCCATTAGTTATTTGCACCTTACTTAACTCACTTAGTCCCTAAAGATTCCCATTGGATATCCTCTTAAATCCTTGCCACTTAACCTTATAACTTAACTTTAAACATTAAGGTTTTACTTAACTTAACTTAATCCCTTAGGTTCTTAGGGTCCTAATCATTACTACCCTACCAATGGTATACCTTATTACCAAGTATCATCCTTAGAATTAAAAATTTCTTTTTTTTTAAGTGGTAAGGGTCGTCCGACCCACCGTCCGACCCACCAACTGGGTCGGACCCTTCCAGTAACTTTCGGGTTTGAAAAACTCCACTTGTCCGACCCATGTCCGACCCAACCAACTGGGTCGGACCATTCCAGAAATTCTCCCGTCTTTTAAAACTCTTCCGTCTGACCCACCGTCCGACCCACCAACTGGGTCGGACCATTCCAGAAACCTTTACGGTGGCTTAACAGAGGTCCGTCTGACCCAGAACTGGGTCGGACCCTGGGTCGGACCACTACAGACCTTACTCTTAAGTTGTTCTTTCAATTCCAAATTTTTTTCCCCAAGCATCCTAATGTTTTCTAACATCATTTAGACCCTTAAACCCACCTTAAATCATCCTCCATACTCATTAAAATAACCTCCAAAGATCATTCCAATCCTTTACTCAATTCTTACAACAACTACCAACACTTAACACATATTTCTTTCCTACATTTCAACATCCCTTTCACCTAGAACTTCTACTAATCAAAAGTTCCCTCCTTAAGAACTTGACCACACCATATACACCACTTACATCCCTATTACATTTTCCAAGGCTTCCTTAAATTCTAAACTCTAGTTTCTACCTAAATCATCTCAAAGTTTCACACTCATTCACATCAAACTTACTAAAGTTTCCTAACTTCTTTTATGCATTTACTTAAGGCTCCTTCATAAGCTCATGCTTCCATCCATCAACACATTATCTCCTTCCTAGTTGTTTACCAACATTTACCTAAGTCCTAAATACCCAAGTACACTCTTTTGATTCCTAAATCCTTCATAGTGATGCCTAAGTCATTATAAGCCATTTAAACACCTTAATCCCACCCTTTTTCATCAAGACAACCTCTAGAACTTCCTTAGTCATGAAATCTCCTTAGAACATCTTAAACACTTAAGTTCTCCTCTAAATTTTGCCATGGGTTCTCTAGTATATAGTTACATCCAAACACTTGGTTTTTCACCATCAAACAACCAATATCACTCAAATTCTCATCATAACACCTTAACACACAATTTACACCAAAACTACACCACATCATCATATAGTGTATAAACTTAAAATGCTTGGCACTTAGGCCCTTAAATGACAATAATCTTAACCACTGAATTTCCACATATATTTGCCTTTAACCTGCGAATGCACACAACAAGGCTCCCATTGAAATAAAATGCTTCTTGTAATTCATCTCAACATTGTTGACTATCTCTTTCCTCATTGGCTCCTTAGTCACAAGTTCTCAAACAATAATCATCGTTTCTCCTAGGTTATATATATAGCCCTTTTCTAATGTAAACTCTACACTAAACTCATCACATATCTAAATTCCATTCCCTTAAACAATAAAACACCTTAAGGTAAGTAATTTACCTTATTCTTTCACAAGCTCACAAACTTCCCTCCTTAGGTTTTTTTCCTTGAGCAATCTCGGTCACCAATATATATCTCCTTGCCAATGTTCTAACCAATATCTAATGACTCCATTGAGTACTAGATAATACATTAACCCTAAGGAACAAACCCTAGGTCAAAATGTGCTTTAAGGTGTTAGGGTGATTGTTTTACCTTGGTTTCTCAAGACAAGCTTGGATATGTAGCAAGAAGGACCTCCTTTATCCTTTGAAGAGTAGAAAAAAAGCTTGAACAAGGCATTAAAATGAAGCCTCATGAGCATGTATTTTCGGTCATGAAGAAAAAGTGATGGAAACCTAGATTTTCTTACACTTTCTTTACCTTAAGAGAATGGAGAAGCCAATGGAGTCTCCAAGCTTGAGTTTCCTCCTCTAATAGTGGTTTGGCTTGGCACCAAATCAAAGCTCTTGAAGTTTTGAAAAGATAGAAAGAGAGAGCTTGAGCTAACTAAGAAGAATATGTAATTTGTTTTGGTTTTGGAGCTAAAATGAGTAAGTAGTGTACAAAGGAAGGTGGAGCTAGCATGGGGCTGCTCTTCACGTCAATGGAGAAGGGAGAGAGCAACTCAAAACCGTGGGAACAAGAGAGAATGAAGAGGTGAGGAGAGAGGTGATTAAAGGTGAGATATTTATGTTGCTTTACAAAAGTAAATAGTGACTAGTACAATTCTCTCTTATTTACTAATAATCTAGCTTACTCACATGGTGAGTCATCCCCTTAGAAACCGGCCCCCATTAAGTATCAAGGGGTAATTTAGTCTTTGTTGACCAATTAGCTCACTTATATTGACTTATGTTATAAACTAGCTTAATTTAATTACTATTCACAAAACAAGGCACATAGTTGTGAAATTTTGATTTCCCATTGATTTAGACTTCCTAATGTGATACTAATTAGTACACATGTTAATTAAAGAGTAATGATGGACATTTAGCCATTCAAAACCCATTTACAAGACAATTTTTCAAAAATGTGCTTTAAGAGTCCTTAAAGCACATTTTGTATTTTAACTTGTTTTCAAGCTTGGTTTTCTTTGTTAACTGATTTAAAATGACCATTAGGATATTACTAAGGTCTTAGAACAATATTTGGGTACTCACCCAAGTCTCTCCAAGCTTAGAGCACGTTTTTGCTTAAACTGCTCTTTTGGTGTTTCCTTATGTTTCCTTTGGTTAAAATGGTTTCTTAATGTTTCTAAGGCATTATTTTGCCTCCTTATATCCTAGTTTATCACTTAAACACCATATCTAAGTTTGGGGTATTTCACATATCATGTGCAAGCATTAGTTTATATACGTAATATATAACATAAATACTGAATCCACCATTATACAATGCTCAATCATCTAATAAATGTATTATATAATATATAACATGCAAATTATAATCGCAATGACACAAAACAGTCCAAGAATATAAGGCGAAATCAATTCACGTAGATTCAAAGAACATAATTTACAAGTTGTTTTATCAACGGAGTGATAGCAAAATACATCTCAAAAGATTTAACAAAACAATAATTACAATATACACCATTTATAGTGCTTACCTTGATCTTCAATGCACATAATATATTACGTCATAGGTACGAAGTGTCCTTTTTCTACATTCTAGATTATCTTTGTTCAAGTTATCAAAATATAAGTTAAAGGTTACTGAAAATATCAGTCCCTCAAATCTCACAAACGTACAGAACACCGAGAGTTATAGTGGTTCGGCCAATAATCCGGCCTACTTCCACTTCTAGACAATATCTTTATTCCCTTCTTTGGTATTACATCTTTAGAGAGCTTTCTAGTGTTTTCTCTCTCTTCTAATAATATGTCCCATTACAAATGAGCCTCCCATCTCTATTTATAGACTTTCGAGAGTGAGGTCTATCTCTTAATCCTTGTTCATGTGGTATTCCTTCATTGGAGCCACCCTTCTAGCTTTGGCACTTCTTTTCTTACAAAGCCTTCTGGCCTCAAAGTGTAGGGTGCGGGATCCGGTCATGGAGTATGGGGCCGGAATGATGTTTGGTGCCCAAACTGGAGCCCGAACAAGGTCCTAAAGGGGGCCCGGGGCCTGGATCGGGATCTGTGGCCTGGACCGCTTTGACCCTCTTGTCTTCGTCATATTCTTGTCCTTGTCATCAGTCCCACAAGTTCTACTTTTTGCTACTTTAAAAAGTGGAACTTACAAAAAGAAAAATTGAAATTTACATTCTTTCTTCATTCTTTCTCTTTCTTCCCTTCTCCTATCTTCTAGTCCCACAAGTTCTTTTTCTTTTAGCTCTTACAAAGAAAAATGAACTTACAAAAAGAAAGTTGGTATAGTGCAATCAAAGTCCCACAAGTGTCTTCCTTCTGACAAATTGGAAATTCTGGGACATAAATCTTTTGAAATGATATATCTTGATGGTTGAATCCCATGATCTTGATGGATGAATCTCCTGAGGTCTTCATAAAGAAGACCAATGGTTCCTTTAATAAGAACCATTCCCTTTTTGAAAGGGCCAAATATTTTGATGATAAATGATAATTCCCTTAAAGGGAGAATAAAGATAATATATTTTCCCAACTTTGCTTATGCTAGCCAAAGGGTGGTACTTGTGATTCAAGTATGGTGCGGCGTCCCACACCTAACAATGCACCCATTACAGGTGACCAGAGCTCCTGATGGGTCCAGAGATGGGGTTTTTTTTTGTTGGCTCGATGGTCGGGTTTCATTTCAACCCAAAGTGTTACTTTTCAAGGCACAAGTGCCTGCGGCTCGTTGGCCGGTGCTTTCTTTCAAGGCATATAGCCTGCGGCTCGTTGGCCGGTGCTTTCTTTTACTTTCAAGGCATATAGCCTGCGGCTCGTTGGCCGGTGCTTTCTTTCAAGGCATATAGCCTGCGGCTCGTTGGCCGGTGCTTTCTTTTACTTTCAAGGCATATAGCCTACGGCTCGTTGGCCGGTGCTTTCTTTCAAGGCATATAGCCTGCGGCTCGTTGGCCGGTGCTTTCTTTGAATGCTTCAGGGGGTGATCAGTCCCCTGGTAAAGAGTACCTGCACTTTCTTTAAAGACCTTGTTAGCTCTCTTGAGGCAAAGTAGGACATGTTGCACATGATAAATATTTTAAGATATCAAATCAGTTTGTAATTGAGCATAAGTCAAGGTCAAGCTCAATAGACTCATGTTATAATAGACAAGTCTGGTAATCATATTTAGAATCATGCATTTAGTTAACGCTGAATGAAGCATTCTATAACCAAAATACTCAAGGTGGTTTTATGAGTTTCAAACATTCTCATCATGCCCGTTTGCCAGCTGAAAACATAGGCAATAGATTAGCCTAAACACTGTCTATGTAGCAGCCCAATATTCGTGACATAGTGCCCGGGAAGAGCAAGACAAGTGGGTGAGTTATGAACATTATTCCCAAGAAGCATGACAGGAGTAGGCATGGCATTTTGTTTCCTTAAGTTGGATTTCAACAGCAATATCATGATGCAATAAAACAGAATTGTGTGTGAGCGTTTTTAAGAGTTTGGTCACTTTCAAGCAGGTGTTGTCGTGTTTAAGAGGTGGCACAAAGTCAAGCAAAACTGAAACAGATATGAACCGCTTGCCAGCTCATAATAGATCATGACTAGGGGAGTTACCATGCGAAAACTTGTTTTAAAACCTTATTATGCAGTATCTGTAATTCCAGAGTGTAGAAATATAGCACCAGTGCGTTTTAGATCAGCAAACATCAGCAAAAAAGATTGCTGTAATAACAGCTCCAAAAGTGCAGAACAACAGAAACGACAGTAATTAAAGGCGCGCACTGCACTAATTTTTTAGTTCAAACAGACCATAATAGTTCAATAATTGCGGCAGCAAGAATACTTAAAACAGTAGTCAACCTGGGTAAAAGCTGGACTAATCTTGAAGCAAACTAGGAGCAGATTTTCTGAGCAATAAGATAAAGTATACATTCAGAGAACTGATGGAAATCATGTTTATTCAGAGAACATCAATGCGATTTTTAATAGATTTTGAATTCGAACAGTCCAAAGTGAGATAGAGATAGAGACTAAAGTAAATTTTGGACAGAAATAAAAACAGCTAATGTGTGATATCTCACTTATGCTAGTCAAAATAGCTAGCAACATATGTATGCCTCCTCAGTTAAGAAATATCATACAGTTGAGACCAAGGATTCCTAAAGATTCAGAAATCAGATTCATCCTCATATCCTTGTGAGCTTCAGTACAAATTAGAGGTATAGTAAATCTGAACCAAACAGATAGTAAATTATTCCAGGTTCCAGGCAAGCTCATAGTTGTCCTAATCGTATCACAACTCTTGTGTGATTTGTTATCAGATGATATTCTAGCGAGCAGCGATCGTTTAGCATTTGAGAAGATGAAAGAAATAGTAGTTACTGAAACGGGTAAAGACTCGGGAAAAACTTTAGCAGCAACAGAGGAAGCTTAATAAGCAGGAATTTGTAGCTTAATAATTGAGCACAGCTTCAGTTTAAGGTAGGCTATAGCAGCAGTGAAACCGAATAGAGAATGAAATATCTTTGATATCTTAACCTGCACCTTCCTTGCAATGTAATGGAAGCAACAAAGGATCGTTTTGTGCTATAACCCTCTGCCCCTACAGACACTAGTGAGGCTTTTAAATCAGACAATCAAAAAGTAGAGAAAAGGATGCTCCTTTAGCTTAGAAGTAGACTGTTAACTTTTTTTTAACGTAGCAGCTTAACCAGGCATAAGGAATCAAAACAACTTCTAACTAGACTCTTTATCAATATCTGCCTATACCAGATAGTTAGACAGAATGCTAAAGTACTCGCTATAAGGGAGCTATTTAGATCAGTTAATTATGATGTAAGTAGTTACTGAAATAGCTTGTTGCATGTATAATAACAAAGATCTGAAGCCATAAAGCAAAAGGGAGCAGCAACTGCAAACAGTCAGTTTAATTTTGCAATACAGATCTTTCAATCGCAGTTTTGTAACTAATGAATGTAATAAAGCGAATCGCAGCAAAACTCCTCTAGGCAAATTTCAGCATCAAAACAGATTGAGCGCTGCTCTTAGTAGATGTAAAAGACAGAATATCTTATATTGCAGTTGCTGTGCAGATGCCTTCTCAACCTCCATTATAATCACAAGCTATACTAGTTGCAACGTAATTATTTTGTGTAGATCAAAGCAGAAGCACAAACTGAAGTAAAATGGTGCAGTTTTATTGAAACTTGCCATATTTTGTTTTGTATAAAGCTTCAATCAATTTTAGAAGGATGACATAGTTTTAAGATGAAAAACCTGTAGGTGCAGCTTGATAATGTGGCATAAAGAATGTGGTAACCTTTTCATGTTGTGCCCGGGCTTTTGCTTCCGCAACTTTTTCTTGGTGCTTGGGTCTTTGTCTGGCCTTCGTACCTTTTAACGAGTGTTACGAACTCTTGCCAACCTTGTCCCAAAATCCCCAGGCTTCATGCTCCTCTGTTGAATTCTGGCTCCGGTCATTTTTTTTAAAAACAATTGACTTTACTGCACAAACATCAAATCAACAATTGAGAGTAATAGAAACTTGTAGTTCAGATATTAACCTCTTACTGCTACATATTCTCTCGTGAGCAGACCTAAACACAACTTATTTGAGGCTAGCAAGTTTCATACAATCTCATAAACAGAACCTAATCTGGCATTATTTCTAGCTATAATACCTACTGAAACAAGCTTTTTACCAACAGCGTAAGTTGGAATCCAAGACGGATAAGCTGTCTAAATTTAACAGCAGAAGCTAATGTTCAAGTCAGAAGCTGGTTATTGCAGCAGTATAATGACAAGATGAAACCTATGAGACTACTACACAATTTAATAGCAAGGCCTTTGAAATAGATGTAAAAATAGATACTTACTCCTGATCTGATGACCAAACGCAACAGCGAAAAACTGATCATAATTATGTGGTTTATGAGAATTGGAAAACTGAAGCATAAACAATTTGCATTATTGTTATCAAACCACCCAACAGTTCTGTACAATTATTTTGTGAAGGGAGTACCAAAGCAGCAACTGATCCAGGGGGTAAATGGCAACAGTAAAACATGCGATACCGTATCATATTTATAGCCCGTAACAGATTGTGATCTGCTTACAGCAACAGTAATCTGATTACCTTTAATCGTAGCAGGTAGGCAAGCAGAAGTAGTCATTTGGGCAGAAATTTGGACTTGATTTGAACCAAGTGTTCACCAGAGTCAAGTTTTTTTTTTTATAGTTTTCGAAACGAATGTCAGCATTGAGAATATTAGCACAATCAGGTTTAAACAATTGGAAGAAAAAGTCACAATTAGGTTTAAACAATTGGAAGAAAAAGTCACAATCAGGATCAGTTTACTCATGCATGCTGTTCACATTGTGAAGAGGCGCCCATACACATCTTAGTTTACTTCTTTATTTTTTAGATCGAATCAGAGGAGCAAAACCAAAGTATACTCAGAGCATGTTCGCGCTAGTGTGAACAACACAAAAATCACCGATATTTAATTCAAGTTTATACTGATTCCTACTTTACCTTGACAAATAAGTGCTATTTAGGATTGGGGATTACCTTGTTATGCCTGACTTGATCAAGGCAAAAGCATATGGATATACCTCTATGACACTTCTTCAAGTGATACCCCCCGGAAATATTCTTCCGGTAATCTTTGGAAACCGAACTCCTTTGCCCGGACAGGTAGGCTTTTGACAGTTGACAGGAGTGTCCTCGCAGCCCCTTTTTTTGCTGTTTTGCATTTCTCTCGGTCTAGTGTGCGCAGGAATGAATTTCCAGTAGCAACAGTGACTCTTTGATTTGTATAGAGCAAGCATTCCAAAATGGTCCGCAGTTTCAAGTTGCAGCCCCATGCCTTTGACTTTCTCAGATGGTATATTCTTTTTAAGCCAAAAATTGTTAGGACGGAAATTAAGTTGCTTGATCGAAGATCAAGACGTAGCATGGTAAAGGGAACTATCTTCAATGTATAAGCAAATAAGAGTTTCAGGAAGTAAGAACAAGGTGTAATAAGGTAAGCAAGAACAGAAAAGAAATGGAAACTGAAATTGTAGCTATTCCATAATTAAGATTATTTATTTTCACCTGGCCATGTGCAAAGATAAAACAGAAGCAAAACACCAATAAAATAATCAGTGTATATGAGAGATGCAGATCTCTTAGCGTGCTGCGGCCTCTTGTCTAAAATGATGTGCGATATGGTAAACATGAATAGATGAGGCATACACTATTGTTCCAGATTCTCAAAATTGCATCATCCTAAACATGTTCCAAAAGCCATGAGCCATATGAGCAAAGCTGCTGAAAACCTTTTTATGGCTGAAAACCTTTTTATGGTTTTTACTATAGTCAATGGTAGAAACTGAGTTAGACCATTAGTATAATAGAGCACAATATATCATAGCATTCGGACATGCAAACAGCAAGTAGCTGTAAGTTCAATTACCAATTCAGAGACAGCGGTAAGTTAAGGTGGAACAAATGTATTGAAGCAACACAAAGTATAAAATAGCAAAGCCAAGATGAACCATGAGACTGTTCCGAAAAACCGTGATAAATAAAGGGCGAAATCATTTTTAGAAGAAGATACTATAGCAGCAGTAACACAAAGAGGAAAGATTGAGTTAGAATTTTTTTATAGAAATCAGCGCCGAGCTGTTGCTGTAGCTTCTATAACAGCAGTATGATGCACAAGGAAATTTAGCAAAAACTGCTAGCACCAAGACCGTACATCAGACTCACGAGCAGTAGAGTTTAGAGACAATTGCAGGTTGTAAAATTTGTAACTAAACATAGCTAAAGAAGATACCATGATGAGCAATGAAGACAATAAGAGGTTCACATCGTTTTATCATCACTGAGGCTGGATATAAAATGTAACTCTTTTAATGGTTTTGCAGTAACAGCACATACATACAAGGCATGAGAGTTATTTTGTAGTGCTCAAAAACTGTTTAGTAAAGATATTTATTGACCAGAGAATGTGACTGCACACAACAGTAACTTGATCATTTTTGATATAACAAGGACACGACCGGACACAGAAAATTTCAAACAGACTGCTGTAAGAAGAGATAGGCAAAACAGCATGTTTAAGTATTATAAAATGGTTAGAACTCTTCTTTTTTTTTTAAAAAAAAAAGGTGTGCACATATAACAGCAACGATTCAACTTCTTGTCAAATATTAGGAGCATTCCAGGAGAGAAAACAGTAGCTAGCAAGTAGTCAAGATATTAACTAAACAAATCATAAAACAAATGGCAAAATTGATTTTTAGAAGAAGATCATCATAGCAGCAGCAAGGCAATAAGAAACGATTGAGCTAGAACCAAACTGATAATTCAGAAACAGCATACTTGGAACAAAATTAAGCAGGAATATTTGGCCTTAGATGAAGTACACTCCTCGTGGATAATCAGAAATAAAAGGGAATCTAGATACCCTTTAGCTGTCGACAGTTAAGCAGGCGACAGTGAATACACTCAAACAGAAAACATATTAGTGGTAAAACAGAGGATAAAAATTTGATTCCTTAGCGGTACTAGCAACATTTTATCAATTTAGAGACAATATTTATCTAGGCTGCTGACAGCTTATTCGAGCAATAATACGTAAGTAGACAAAGCATGTAGTCCTATCATATTCTTAATATTCCTAGCCTGATGGCTGTTTCAACTTATGACCTCACATTCCCATAGATTTGCACCTTTTAACCTAATAATCACCTAATAACGTGCAGCAGACAGTTATTTAAACAACTTAAAACAGCTCAACAGAAGACAACTCAGAGAATTTCAAAACATTGCTGTAGGAAGAGATAGGCGGAACTTTTATAAGTATGCACATATGACAACAACAACTTGAATTTTTGTATTTAGAAAAGCACCTAATAAAGGTTGAGATCAGTTAGAAAAACAGTTGCTAGATCTCATATCTGTAAAATAGCACTTAGGAAAATATACACGAAAGTCAAACTGCATCATAACAGTAGCAGTAATCTATACTGCAACAATAGTAGTAATTTGTGTTGCAAAGGATGAGCAGGGATCGTGAGCTTAGAGAACAAAGCTGGCAAAACACATGCCACCCGTATCGACAAAACATAGCATTTGTACTCCTTTTCTTGTTTTAATGCAGATGCAAAATAGAATTGTAAAAAGTGTAGTTGAGGTAGCAGAGTTTGACAGTAGTGGAATGCTGGAGTTGGAAGGTTGTTGTATAGCAGGTAAAAATGCAGAAATCCCAACAGATGTACCCTTTTGGTTATTCAGCTTCATTATTTAACAATCAGAAGCAATTGAGGCATGTGCTTGTATACTGCCTATAAAAGATAATAGATTGTATTTGTAATTTTTCCATAAAGTAATCATTGAAACAAAACGGGATTTAAAGTAATATTCTTATTCAGAAACCGGTATATATTGAAAAACTCCCAGAAGAATCAGCCAAATAATCTGGCAAGTTAAGAACGAGGAGCTTCAGAAACTTGTAAAATGGTAAAGGCACAATTGGAAGACAGCTTTGTTAGAACATAATTAAGTTTACATCATCGAGCAGTAGAGAATTCGTTAATCAATACACAAATAGCAGCGATAGTGAATATAACATATAATCAACTTTGTCGATCAATCTTTTATTTCAAAACAGACTAAAAGAGAATCTATTATACTCAGCCAAGGTAGTCTTAATGCGGCCTGCAGATAGACTGAGAGTAATATCATAATAACAGGCATGGCTTACACTACTCTAGGCAACGAAACAAAATGATTGTAACAGACCTTTATTACCAGGTTAACTGCTTGACTGTAACAACAGCCTGCCTTTTGCGTAAGTAGTATCAAAATAAAAGGTAACTATAAAAAGTACAAATATGTACATCTGTATTTAGAATGGTGCCTTATCCAAAGACTGAAGTCAGTTTATTAATGCAGTAACAATAGAATTGGGGCAAGAACTCAGTTCATTGGAATCAAGGATTTTAGCACACTCATTTTTTTTCAAAATAATCAGATGGTATTAAGTACTGAGATAAAGGGCTTTATATAAATCCAGAGAGTTTAGCTTTTAGGATGACGGACTTATCTTTAGTAATCGGCTTTGGATGCTGCGGCCAAGAGGATTTGATGCGGCCGAAGAGTTGATTTCGATGCGGCCAAGAGGATTTGATGCGGCCGAGGAGTTGATGCGGCCAAGAAGGTTGCGGTCAAGGGAGGTTGATGCGGCCGAGTGGAGCCAAGAGGATTTGATGCGGCCGAAGAGTTAATGCGGCCAAGGAGGTTGCGGCCAAGGGAGGTGATGCGGCCAAGGAGTTGGTGCGGCTAAGGGAGTTGATGCGGCCACCGATTGAAGTTGATGCTTCCGGACCAGAGGTTCCTTAGGGACTTGATCGTCGTTCTCCAGGGAACAAGGAAAATCTACTGCGGCCAAGGAGATCCGGCTGACTTCCGGTCACGGGCTGAGATGCGGCCAAGAAAATTTGGCTATCTTCCGGTCATGAATTGAGGATCACCCGGTTGTTTCGAAGGTTATCGCCCGGTCGATATTGTGCCTGATCTCAAGACAAAACAATCGTTGCTCGTAGCGCTACGTCTTTTATCGATCTGTGACTCTCTTTGGTTTCATTTCTGTGCCGCTCCAAGTTGCAGGCGAAATCCTTTAGGACGATCAAAATGCTGCTTTATAGGAGAACAAGCGTGATCAAATCCTTATTAATGACAAACAAATCCTGATTATAAGATCAAGTGAAGCTTAAAACATAAAACAGAGAGTTAGGGATTTTTGTCCTCCTGTTGCGATTTTGTTTGTTTCGAGTCTTTCCTTAATTATCATGCTTCGAGCTTGCTTTCTCCTAGCTCAAGCGATTCAGGCGATAATCATTGTTTTGCCTCCGCATTGCTCTTGGTATGAGAAGAAGCACGCCGGTTAATCCATGACTCTTCCGAACAGGAATCCGAAGTGAACCAGATTTTGAGTCTTCAAGAATCTGTCCTTCTTTGACCCTCTGGATTCTTTCGATCCTGATCCTCTACCGTTCGCGACCGGCATTCGAATCAATCGAACAATCTCCATCCTTTTCTTCTTAGGTTATTCCTTCTGGAGTTCGCCTGTGGTGATTGGTAGAAGAATCGCGTTCCTTTCGAAATCTGTCGTTGAGTCTTGATCTCGCTGTCGCTTTGAATGAGTAACGATGAAATCATTTTCCGGCAACTGGTCCTCTCAATCGTATTTGATTCTTTTGCAGCCTCGATTGTTCAACGTGCCTTGTCTTCTTTAAATTTTCACCGAGAATCTCCTGTTTTGCTTTATCCGCTCCAAATTGCAAAACTCTGATTTCGCTCACGGAACGATGGGCTATCTTGATCGAAAGATTGAAATTTAATCGGAGCTTCTATCATCGATTCCTCGTGGATGGATCCATCGATCGTCTTTGATTGTGGCTAACTTTGCCGATGTCGTTTATTTTTCATAGATAACCTTCTTGAGGTTTGTCGGAAGGGTGGATCGATCGACTACTTCTATCGTAAATGACTTTCTCATTATCGACATAGTCTTCTCTTTCTTCTTACAAGATTGTCGTACATCAAATCTCAAGAAATCCAGAACTTTGTAATGCAAAACTTTTCCCCGAACCTGTGGATGGATCGTGGTTGATGTCCGTTTCCCACAGACGGTGCCAAATGAAAATATCAGTCCCTCAAATCTCACAAACGTACAGAACCCCGAGAGTTATAGTGGTTCGGCCAATAATCCGGCCTACTTCCACTTCTAGACAATATCTTTATTCCCTTCTTTGGTATTACATCTTTAGAGAGCTTTCTAGTGTTTTCTCTCTCTTCTAATAATATATCCCATTACAAATGAGCCTCCTATCTCTATTTATAGACTTTCGAGAGTGAGGTCTATCTCTTAATCCTTGTTCATGTGGTATTCCTTCATTGGAGCCACCCTTCTAGCTTTGGCACTTCTTTCCTTACAAAGCCTTCTGGCCTCAAAGTGTAGGGTGCGGGATCCGGTCATGGAGTATGGGGCCGGAATGATGTTTGGTGCCCAAACTGGAGCCCGAACAAGGTCCTGAAGGGGGCCCGGGGCCTGGATCAGGATCTGTGGCCTGGACCGCTTTGACCCTCTTGTCTTCGTCATATTCTTGTCCTTGTCAGTTACACAAAAGATTAACATATAGCAAATAATTTTAAAATATCAAAAACCAAGATAGAAGACTATATGTATATATAAATATATATTTTATATATAACCGGTTAACCACAGTTAACCACGGTATAAAAGTTACATACCGTTACCTAAACCGCAATTGTCTAATTATAATGGCTTGGTTAGCCGTACCACCAAGATGGTACGGTTAACCGGTTAGACGGTACGGTATAAACAGGTTTCGTTACAGTACCGTGGTAATGGTTTTTTTAGCACCCTTACTCGGGTAGGGATGGCAAGGGGTTGTGTTCGGGTTAGGTGACGCTCCACCCGACCCGCCATCCGTTTTTCACCCGCATCACCCGACCTGTCACCTGAAAAATCACCACCCGTTTCACCCGTCACCCATTTTTTATTCGAGCATGTATTTCTCACCCGTTTCACTCGTGTTTCATCCGCATTTCACCCGTTTCACCCACGCTTCACCCGCATTCACCCGCGTTTCACCCGTCACCCATTTTTTTCCAGAATATATTTTTATTTTGTAACACCTATATAAGCTTAGTTCTTTTCTAAAAACATCCATATTTGTTAATAAGACATACCATATCAACTAATGTCAACAACATACTCAAAACATTGAGAATTAACCATGAAATAAGTATTTTTTTAAAACAATATATATGTATGCGGGTGACAGGTCGTGTAACACCCCAACCGCTAATCCTTCCATTATCCTCTAATCATTCCCATACTTACCTTACTCGCAGCGGAATACTTACTTACTCCCGGCCGGTGATACAACGCCGTTAGTCATCCAAGACTAACAAGGCTATTATTACTTACAGCAATGGTCTGACGATTAGAATATACCGAAGACATACTACTTACTTTACAACACCAAATACTTACTTACACTTTGTACGTCCACTCCTTTCTATCCAATCATGAATTCATTGTCCAAAAAGGTGTACCACATGGTACACCGGCTACTCAAAAAGGCCTTAGCCGTGTGCAACTCGGTACACCATCCCAATCTACTAACTACCCCAAAAAGAATTCATTCCGGTCCTTACTTGACCATCACGCCTCGCGGGTACCTGTAGAATAAAAACATCCCCCCTAGGGGGTCAGCTTACGCTGCATATGATAACCGCATACCCCGCGTACTAGCGAGGGTACGCCAACTATTTGGTCGAATACATGCAGTTCGTTTCATTCATACATACATACATACATACATGCTCATACTCAATATAGTACAATTCCATACATTTATTTCACAAGGCATACATACATTCAATACATGCAAGGAAGACATCACAAGTCAACCTTTCATACTTACCAATTACTCACCGCAATACGGAGACACACTTCTCCAATTCATACACAGGTCTTGTTAGCTTCATTACACACCCGGGTTATTCGGGTGTTCAATACTCATTTACTCGAGGTCAATGACTTACAATAGTCAAGACCGATGTACATACAATACTTACTTCTTACTTACTTTACTCAAGTCAAGTCGGTATGACCTCCGGGCAGGGATTACTACATCCCACCACCGGGCTTTAGGGTGGCCCACTAATCCAGGATGCTACCCATTCAAGGGGATTGGTCCATGGAAAAGATTACAACCAGGATTCGGATCCAACCTCTTGTGTCTCTTTACCCTCACGCGTGGCCGAAACTATATCGGACTTCTACTCATTCCAATTTACTCATTACTCAAGTCAGGAGTTAGATGGTTAGGAATTAGTAGAAGTCATTACTCCTTTTCCATACATCAATACAATACACAAGTACTCATCATGTACACATACACTTCATTCTCATTCATTCATTTCATGAATTATACAAACTAAATGTTCAAGAGCATACACAAGAACAATATAGTTCAAACACAGTTATGTGCAATATAAGTCCGATTCATGGAATTATCTTATTGGTGATCACATAAGCACACCAATCGGGGTAACCAAGTTAGGATACAGGGCATGAAGAAATCATACCGTTAACCGTCGTATTTGTACTACCGGTTCCTTTGGAGCTCAACTATTTGATTCCTATACATACATGAAGTTGTATGATCAATGATCTATTATTGATCCAACTTATTCCTTTCATCAATACTCCTAAGGTGTAATTACTACTCCTTTACATTCATACTTGATTATTAAACCCATTCTTTTCTCATTACTTCTTATTCTTGCTTTCTTACCCATGTACTTACTTTCTTACCTTTACTAATTCTTTTATAGTGTACTACTACATATATATGCATATATGTATATAGGCATATATATACATATGATTATTATAATCATATAATAAAAATGCTCTTTTTTTTGTTTTGACTTGACCAACCTTGCACGTCCGGTCCCAAGGTTGGTCCAAGTCAGTAAGTTACATTACGTGAAAATTTCAGGCTCGGCCGACCTTGCAAGTCCGGTCCCAAGGTCGGTCCATTCCAGTAAATTTCTTACGTGAAAATTTTAGTCCGACCGACCTTGCAAGTCCGGTCGCAAGGTCGGTCCATTCCAGTAGCTTTCATTACGGGAATTTTTCTGGCCGACCGACCTTGCAAGTCTGGTCCCAAGGTCGGTCCATTCCAGAAGGTTTTAGACGGGAAGATTTTCTGGTCCGACCGACCTTGCAAGTCCGGTCCCAAGGTCGGTCCATTCCAGAAGGTTTCCGTCTTTGTAATTCTGGGCTCGACCGACCTTGCAAGTCCGGTCCCAAGGTCGGTCCGGCCCAGTACTTCAGTTTTAAAATCTGTTTTCAGTTGATTTCTTTACCCATTGCTTCCTAAATCTTTACCAATACTTCCCCACATGGTTTAGCACTAATTAAGCCCTCTAATTCACCTTGGTTCATCCACCAAACTTACTACTCGATTCCTACATTCACTTACACATTTTTCCTCACTTCTTTTCAACACTTATACTAGTTTCCATTTCACTTATTGCTACCGATTTTTGTTTTCCTTCTTATGCTACAGATTTTCACTCAAACTTCTATCCTCCATTACTCACTCCACTAATGCTACTCCTAGCATTCAAAATACATTACTTTACATCCTAGCTCCATCTCATTAACAAGCTCCTTTCCAAATCTGTTTCAAAACACTAAACTACTCATTATAACTCTCCAAATGCACCTAGTCACTACCTAGGTTACTTCCTCTTCTTAAACACTTAAGTCCTCAAATTCCTAGATAAAATTTGACATAGTCTCCCCTATAATTCTTACTTTGCTCACACACTATTTCACCTCATAATTGCTCATTCTCACAACCTGATTATACCATGCATTATACTCACATTTCCACTTCACTACAACACAATAAATTCCTGCACATACTCATTCAATACCCCATGTTTTCCCAAGCTTTTAAACATAATTTAAAAACTTCAAAACTGTTACATTACCATTCTTCATTACACTACAACATACTTACTACTTATTACTCAATACATTACTCATTTTACTACTCAAAACTGTTACAATACAATACATGAACTAACCCAAGGTAAGAGTATTTTACCTTGTCTTGCTAGTTTCTCTTTCTTTCCTTTCCTTCTCTTCCTTTCCTCTTTCCTTCTTCTCTTGTTCTTGGTTTTGTTCAAGAAATGGCAATGCTACAGCAAGCCATACACATCCATACTAGTTTAGCACCTTAACCTTAACTAACCCTAGAATTAAGATGTTTTAGGGTTTAGAAAAGAGTATTACCTTCCAACCAACGAATGAAGTTCTTGACTAGCAAGAGAGTAGGATTCCTAGCCCAATGGAGAAGCCAAAATCGGCTGGAGCATGAAGAACAAGGCATTCAAAAACTGAAAATCCTTATAATGCTAATGAGAGCTAGAAATGAAGGATTTTCGAAATTCTGTTTACCTCAAAGTAACAAGGAGGTGAAGGTGCTTCTAATGGGGGGCTCAAATCTTCAAATGGAGAATACCCATGGAAATGAAAATGGTCGTTTTCTATTTTTGAAAGGAGGAACGTGTTCTCCTTTGCAAGGGGGTTACAATGTTATACTTATTGTTGAGTTTGGAGAAGATTTAAGTGCTCAAAGAGAGGAGAGAAGGTGGAGGCTGTAGGGAGTTTACAAAATTGATAAGTGTCCAAATGAGCATGTTTTATAGGTGTATTTCATATATTATATTAGCACTTTTCTTGCTCATTTCTCCACTTCGGTTAGTTTTCCTCTAGTTTATGTTTTATTATTATCTCACAAATTTATTGGTTTAACATGAGGAAAACCAAGCTGGGAGTAAAGTAGACGAAGAGACGAACACATAGATGCAAATGGCTCAGAAAACGGAGTCCAAACGAAGAATCTAGAGGCGGTCAAAATTCGTAGAAGAAATAAGCCTGTACGTCGTGAAAACAGGCGGACAAGAGACAAGGTGCTACATCGTGAAAACAGGCGGACAAGAGACAAGTGCTACCTCCTGTTTTCAGGCGGACACACACAAGTGCTACCTCCTGTTTTCAGGCGGACACACACAAGACACAACCGCCTATTTTGGGGCGGTCAAGGAGGCAGACACAATAGGCAACCGCCTATATAGGGGCGGTCAAGGAGGCGGACAACACCAAGGCAACCGCCTATTAGCATGCGGATATGAGGCGGACGTGACTAAAACCAGTCGCGAAACAGTTTTCTTCTTCGCGCCCGCAAGTTGATTCCGCTATCCATCTACTCCGCCGCAGCGCCTACCATAATTTTCTCACGCGTTCCAGCTCTTGTCCCCTGCAATCAATGAGAGCAATCAACCGGCAATCAAATTCGTACGGATCTTCTTCTCCTCTGCCTCTATATAAACTCACCCGTTCAACACCAAAAAAACACCACGCACGACGGGAGTCTGAAGAAACCATTCACCACACTCACCCATTCGCTTCCACTTATTTTCCTCCCGTAACACCACAACATTCCACACTCATGCAGTAACAAAAGAAATAGAAGAGCAGCAGTACGAGCGAGAGTAGACCAGTTCTTTCTCTGAAATAATGTCAAAATCTATCTGTGCAATCTTCTTATCTCCGTTAATGTCTGAGTAATTTTCATTTGTATCCTAGGATGGGGGTTTATTTCTAATATTACGTAAATTAATATTTATCACCTGTCTCTCTTATTTTAACTTGTTTTAATTTCTTTCAGCAAATATTATTCAATGCTTTGCGTGACAAACAACTGCATTTATTTGGTAACTATCAACATATGATTTTAGATAGTCTAAGTACCACAAAAGGAATTAATCTTAGTATTTACACTCCGGACTGAGCAGGAAATATTAAGGTATTATTAAGAGTTCGTAACTGACAATTATTAACTCTAATAGACAATAAAAATTGAGACATGGTTATAAATATGTTTAAGTAATTTAGGAAATTCCCCCTATCCTAGGATACATTTTTCCATCCATCACTTAATTCACCTTTTTACTGTTTTTATTATTTCTGTATTAATCCAACAACAAATCAAGCTTGCCTCCGGCTAAACCCCTTTTTACAGTTTTTAATTAACTACCAAGACTAGGATAATTGAACAATCTCCCTGTGGATACGACACTTGTTTTACTACTACGACCGGGATTTGTTTGCAGCCCGACGTTTATTTTGAGTTTTTAATTTCTTTTCTTTTAATTTTACACCAGTTTAACCACTCAGAAAATAACCTTCTGCAAAAATCGCCATTTGCAAGCTTGAGGAAGAAGAGAGAGTGCAGGCTGGGGGGGGGGGGAACGTGAGAGAGGGAGTGTGGTAGGAGAGAGAGTCTCTTTTTTCTTTCTTTATATCTTTGTCCTTTTGTGAGTTACAAATAATAAAGGGAGTGAGTGAGAGGGGAAGGCTGGCCGGGCCCCATATGCACACACACATAGATTTTTAATTTTTATTTGCAAAGTGGACACACTAACTTTGTTTATTTACACTCTCACCCCACAACTTCCCGGTTGTTGCAGTTTATACTAACCGGTATCCGTTTTCCGGAATTTTCTCGTTTAATTAATTTTATTGGTTCCCAACCTTTATTAATGTTTATTAATGACCATTTGGTTGACCAAAATTGTTACGAGTCTATTTGACCCGCTTAAAGTCGTGTTTTCCCGGTTTCCTCGAAAAACGCGCTTTAAGGTTCATTTATGCTTTTAACCCATTTTAAAGGTCCGTTTCCTTCGGGATTTGTTCCTTAATGTTTATTTGAGTGTAATTAAGCCTTTAAAATTATAATTATCCTAATTAATCACTGTTTTTAATTACGGGTATTTCAGGTCAGGTGAACGGGTGAAAATTTTTCACCCGACTCGACCAGAACCTGTTCACCCGTCACCCGTTTTCACCCGTTTTGCGGGTTTTTCACCCGTTTTAGCGAGTCAGGTGATCGGGTGAAACTGTAACACCCCTACTATGCACTTAACAATAATAAAAATCGGAGCGGAAATAACAACTAAACAATAACTAAACGATTCGGTGCTACAACGCCGTTAACCACCCACGTGGTCAACAAGGCAGAATAAATACAAGCGTACTGGTCTGATGATCAGACTCCCGAGCATAGAACTAATAACCTTTAATACATAAACATAATACCGAGTTTGTAACTACATCCATAACTGTAAACTGTACACCACAACTGTCACTGTGAACTGTTAACGACCATCATTGTACTACAACGGTACCAAAAATATATCGCTTCGGGAGCACAGGCGCATCCCGGGCTCAACATCCAAAAATAATCAAAAGTAATCCTGCATCCTAGAATCTATAGCCATTCCGCTTCTTCGATCCTCATCCTGCAGTAAAATATGGAGCCCCCGAGGGGGTCAGCAACCCTTGGCTGGTATGGTTAACGCGCAACCCATCGGCTACCGGGATACACGCAACTAATTGTCATGATGACATGGCATTCATTTTAAACATACAACATTATATATATATATATCATAGCAAGAGTATTGCATACAACATCACACATAACTTACAAGAACGAATCCTTTTAGGAAACGAACCAACACAATTAGATCCCATGGAGAGCCTAGAGAATGTTGCCAAACTCATGCTAAGCTCGTTACATAACTCGTTACCGTCCTTTTAGATTGAACGGATAACTTAACACAAGGTGCCTCGGATATAGTGACCCAAGCACACCGAACAAAACATAGTATGCCCCTGTGGCCCGACGTGAGTCAGTAAAATAGCCTTGGTTAAGCTAAAGGGAAGGTTGGAAACCAAATTGGAAAACAACCATAACATACAAAGAGAATCGAACCGGTTATGACATCGACTCCCATACTCACACACGTGGCCGGAACAGACCGGACTCCTCACTTCCCCCGTTAGCACTTGTTAGTAGTTCAACATTGAACTCAATAAACATGTTACAAACAATTGGTTAAGTCTTGTTAGACACACACAAGGGAAGAGAGAGTCATACTTAACAATAGAATAATATTTAACAACAGTAAACTCATTACATGACTTAAGTCTTACAAGGTCATAAACACACAGAAAAACAAACAACACACAAGCCGGTGTAAACCGTAGGCAACAGACTGCAAGAAAACCATACCTTGGTCCTTGCTTCGACTGGTTTCCACCGTAGGTCACTCCTATACACGATTTAAGAATGTCGGTTAATTAACTTACTTAACTTCAAATTTACTAAGTGTTTAACATGGTTATATGACATGTTTTAATGTCCAAACTTACCCTTGATTACCTACATTATACCCCCCTAGGGTTAACTACTTAAGCCACTCTTTGTTTGTTTTTTTTATAAGTTTTGGTCCGTCCGACCTTACACAAGGTCGGTCCATTCCAGAACATATTACCGTCAAAAATTCTACTCTGACCGACCTTGCAAGTTCGGTCGCAGGTTCGGTCTATTCCCGAGAGTTTCTTTCCTTTGAAAATTCAGGCCCGACCGATCTTGGCAAGTCCGGTCGCAAGATCGGTCGATTCTCGAGACTCACCTACATACAAAAGTTTAGGCATGACCGACCTTGTAAGTCCGGTCCCAAGGTCGGTCTATTCTAGAGACTCAATCCGTACTAAAAATCCATGCCCGACCGACCTTGCAAGTCCGATCCCCAAGGTCGGTCCATTCCAGAGACCATTTCTCGCAGGGTAAACTGGGCTCGACCGACCTTGCAGGTCCGGTCCCCAAGGTCGGTCTGCTCCAGACCCTTGTTATTAATTGCCCATTTAACTCCAAACTTTACCTCATAATTCCTAGTATGTTCTAACCTTATTTGGGCACTTCAAACACACCTTAAGACCTCCATTAAACACCTTAAATCAATCATCAAAATCCTCCTCAAGCATTACTCAAATTCTCATAAGAAGTTTACACTTGTAATGTTTTTCACTAAGTTTCTATGTGGTGTTTCATACCTATAACTTCCACTATTCCCAAATGTTTTCTTACCACTACAACATCATCTCCCAACATCTTTCCTTCCTAACCAAAACATCTAGTTGATGTCTAAGTCCTTTTTGTTTCCTAGAACACCTAAGACATTACTTCTCCTCTAGTAAAACATCTAAACATTTATAACACTTCCTAGTTCACGAAATCTTGTTTAAACACTTAGAACTTCATGTACATTACCTAGATTTTGACATGAACTCTCCTAGAACATTACTAAGCCAAAACACATTGTTTTCACCATCAAACAATCAAGAACACTTACAAATAATGAAATGAGTATACAAGCTTAATGCTTCATCTCATTGTAAACCCTAGATACATAGATTACCTTAGAACATTTAGATGATTGTTTTACCTTGGATATGAAAGAGAGTTTGGATATGTAGCAAGAGAGGACTCCACCATGCCCTTGGAAGATTCAAATGAAGCTAAAACAAGCAAGGTAAAGGGCACCATTAATGGTGTTTTTCGGACAACATACAAACATGAAGGAAATGTTATTTTTCTTTGAGTTTCCTTACCTAGAAGCAAAGGAGAACAATAATATGTGAAAAGATGAGCTCAAGCTCCTCCCATGGAGATTCCTCTTGGCACCGAAATGGAGCTCTTGGAATTTTGAGAAGATAGGAATGAAGAGCTTGGCAAGACAAAGAGAATGGTGGTCTTTGTTTTTGATTTGGCAAAGTGAGCTAGGAGATAATGACAATGGAAGTTGGTGTTGGTGTTGGTACTATTGCAAAACCGTGAATGGAGAGCAAGAAGGAGATAGAAGAGAGGTTGGAGCCATGGGAAATGAAGAGGGAAAGAAGAGAATGAAGATAAGTAACTAGTTTTTGATATTTAAAGTAAAAAGTAAATAGTGATTTGCTTTATTAATTTTACTTACTTGATAACTAACAAGGGGGAGATGACTCACCCTTATAAAAACCGGCCCCCATTAAGTAGTAAGGGGTGTTTTAGTCTTTGTTGACCAATTAACTTACTTATATTGACATATGTTATAAACTTGCTTATTTTGGTTACTATTAACAAAAACAAGGCACATTGTTGTGAAATTTTTGATTTCCCATTGATTTAGACTTCCTAATGTGATACTAAGTATTACACATGTTAATTAAAGAGTAATGATGGACATTTAGCCATTCAAAACTCATTTACAAGACAATTTTTCAAAAACATGCTTTAAGACTCCTTAAAGCACATTTTGTGTTTTAACTTGTTTTCAAGCTTGGTTTTCTTTGGTAATTGGTTTAATATGTTCATTAATATATAAATGAGGTCTTGGTAAGCTCACTAGGTCTTAACCAAGCTTATCCCAAGCTTAGAGCACATTTTAGCCTTTATTGACCTTAAGGTATTTATTTGTGTTTTCTATGGTTTAAATTGATCTCTAATGTTTCTAAGACTCTTTTTAGTCTTAATATACCATATTTTAGTGTTTAAACAACATACCTAGGTTTGGGGTATTTCAATCTACCCCCCTTAAAAGAACTTTGTCCCCAAAGTTCATACTTCCCACATATCCTAAATATTAGAACACGGGAACACATATAAACAATACTTCCATAGCAACATTAACAACGTACTTACATAACATCGGACAGAAGGTCCAAACCACATGACAACACAACATCATTCAGACTCAACGGTCTGTAACATAACAAGGTAACAACATAACAACATAACATAGACAATGTATCCAAATACATATCGTACACACATATAACCGAAACGGCTCTATCCCCCTTAAAATAGGGGTACGCCCCGTACCCTATACATATAAATACTAAGAAGTAAACAGTGACGAGTACTTCGCCTTCATCTTATCTTCCAGCTCCCAAGTGGCCTCCTCAACGTCCTGGTTAGACCAGAGAACCTTCACCAGTCTCACAGACTTATGGTGAGTGTCTCGAGTCTTAGTATCCAGAATCCGTACCGGAGTCTCCACTGATCGCATGGTCGGCTCTAAGGTTAGCCTTTCAGGCTGAAGTACATGAGACGGATGAGACATATATTTCTTCAACTGGGACACATGAAATACATCATGTACCTTGCCCAGCTCGGCGGGTAAATCAAGTTTGTAAGCTACCGGGCCGATCCGCTCTGTCACAACATATGGCCCCACATATTTCGGGCTCAACTTGCCTTTCTGGCCAAAACGAAACACTCCCTTCATGGGGGATATTCTCAAAAATACCTGATCGCCCACGGCGAACTCCAGGTCACGTCTGCGCACATCGGCGTATGATTTCTGCCTATCCTGAGCTGACTTCATGTTAGCCCGGATCTGTCGTACTTCTGCTTGAACTTGTTCCAGATACTCTGGTCCTATAATGACCGTCTCACTCGACTCATCCCAGCATAATGGCGTGCGGCATGGTCTACCGTACAAAGCCTGGAAGGGAGACATCTTGATCGAAGCATGGTAACTGTTGTTGTTGCTAAACTCGATCAGATGTAACTTGTCAATCCAGCTGGTCTGAAAATCAAGTGCACATGCACGTAACATATCCTCAAGTGTCTGGATAGTGCTCACTCTGACCATCTGTCTGTGGGTGGAACGTGTATAGTACTTAGCTCGGTACCAAGCGCTTCCCGTGTGGATTTCCAGTACCTCGAGAGGAATCTGGTATCCCTATCAGACACGATAGTCTTCGGTACCCCATGGTGCCGAACAATCTCTCTATCAAAGAGCTCTGCAAGTTTTGCCACTTTCCAGGTGTCCTTCATCGGTATGAATCGAGCCACCTTGGTCAGTCGGTCAATAACAACCCAAATCATATTCAGACCTCCCCTTGTAGGCGGAAGCCCTACTACGAAGTCCATAGAAATGTCATGGAACTTCCACTCAGGCATTGGCATTGGCTGTACCAAACCACCAGGCCGTCGGTGCTCAAACTTGACCTTCTGACAAGTGAGACACCTCAACACATAATCATTCACATCCTTTTTCATGCCAGTCCACCAAAAGTAACGTTTCATACCCTTATACATTTTTGAAGCTCCGGGGTGAATCGAAGTCGTAGAACAGTGGGATTCACTCAGTATGCGCTCCTTCAGTTCAGCGCTACTCCGCGGGATACACAGTCAGCCATTCAGCCTAATCAGGTCATCATCGTGGAGCCGGAAGTCATACTTCTGACCCTCGAATGTACCATCAATAAGCTTCTGTCTAATCTCCAACATGTACTGATCCGTCATCTGAGCACTCCGCACCTCTTCAACCAAGCTAGAATGAGAGACTAGCGAATGGAGAGAGTGTGCTCGGCGACTCAATGCGTCAGCTACCACATTTGCCTTACCCTCTTTATACTGTAGATTAATGTCGTAGTCATTTAGAAACTCAACCCACCTTCTTTGTCTCATGTTCAACTCCTTCTAAGTGAACAAGTACTTTAAACTCTTGTGGTAGAATAAATTGTCACACTTACCCCATACAAGTGATGTCGCCATATCTTCAGTGCGAAGACAATGGCACCCAATTCTAAGTCGTGGGTAGGGTAGTTCTCTTCATGCTTCTTCAGCTGTCGGGAGGCATATGCTACGACCTTCCCGTGTTGCATCAACACACAACCCATACCTCTGCCTGATGCGTCGTAATAGACCTCAAAACCATCTGGACCGTCTGGTAAAGTCAGGACTGGTGCAGATGTCAGAGCATCCTTGAGACTCTGGAAAGAACTCTTGCAGTCATCTGTCCACTCGAATGGAGCATCCTTTTTCATCAAGGAAGTCATCGGCTTCGAGACACTAGAGAAGTCCTTCACAAACCTCCTATAATAACCTGTCAGACCGAGGAAGCTCCGGATGTCAGTAACTGTCTTCGGCCTAGGCCAGGTGCGCACTGCATCAATCTTTGCCGGATCAACAGCGTTCCCGGCTTCAGAAATCACATGGCCAAGAAAAGATACTTGGTTCAACCAAAACTCACACTTTGAAAATTTAGCATACAACTGATTCTTTCTCAATGTTTGCATCACACTTCTCAGGTGGCTTTCGTGCTCACCCCTCGATTTCGAATACACAAGTATATCGTCGATGAAGACTACCACTGACTTGTCCAACTGATCTTGTAATAAGCGGTTCATTAAGTCCATGAACTTGGCTGGTGCATTGGATAGACCAAACGGCATAACCGTAAACTCATAATGTCCATATCTAGTTCTAAATGCTGTCTTCTCAATGTCACTATCACGGATGGCAATCTGATGGTATCCGGATCGTAGATCTATCTTGGAGAATACTGATGCCCCTTTCAACTGATCAAATAAGTCGTCGATGCGTGGTAAAGGGTAACGGTTCTTCACCGTAGCTGCATTCAGCTCTCGATAGTCAATACACAGGCGGAGGCTACCGTCCTTCTTCTTCACGAAGAGGACCGGCGCTCCCCAAGGCAAAACGCTAGGGCGGATAAACCCCTTGTCGAGTAGGTCTCTCAGCTGCTCCTTGAGCTCAGTCATCTCTGCTGGAGCCATACGATAGGGCGCCTTCGCAATTGGTCCGGTGCCCGACCAAATCAATCTCAAACTCGACTTCCCGTGCTGGCGGCATGCCCGACAGTTCCTTAGGAAATACATCAGGAAACTCTGACACTACCGGCACATTTGGGCTAAACTCTGGGTCTCTCTCTATGTCCTGGACATAGCAGAGGTATACATCATTCCCTCGTCGTAGTTCATGATACATAGCCATGGCGGTGATGATCTGAGTCGAAGGCTCCCTGGGCCTTTGACGGTAAGATATGGTAACCCCAGACGGACTCCGAAGAAGCAGACGATGCTTGGCACATAGGATTCTGCCCTTGTACCGCTCCAACCAGTTCATCCCGACAATCACATCAAAACCAAGTCCCTCGAACTCTATCAAGTCGATCGGAAACTCTTCACCTCTGATTCGTACAACAACATCTCGGTGGTAACGGGTACACCTGATCCGCTCTTTCGACAGGAGAGTGACTAGAAAATCTGGCATCTCATCACCGTCTAACCCCAGCCTCTTCGCAAAAGATAGCGAAATAAATGTATGTGAGGCTCCGGAGTCGAACAAGATCGAAGCGTCCACGCCATTGACTGGAAAGGTACCGGTGAGGATTGTGCCGCTCTTTCCGGCTTCTGCCTCATTGCAGACACTCAGTATACCTCCCGTTCCGAGTGCACAACCTAATTCATTGGCAAACTAATAAGTATTTGGTGATAACACGGTTGACATACTTCAAACAACTCCACTTTATTCATTAACATTCTCTTTACACCACAAGGTGGTTTACATCTCTGACATAACTAACAGATACAACATCCTTAACATACACTGGTTTAACACATCACATAATTATACAAGACTTTAAAACTGTCTGAAGGTCAAATTCAAACGTCCGGGTTTCATGTGTGTGGCATTGATCACTGCCGGTGGTGCGGTATTCAGTTTGATCTTCTTGATGCCATGATATAGCATCCTTGATTGCCCACCCATGATTAGTACATCTCCCGATTTCAACACTAGCTTCTTTGCAAGATCAGCACGCTTCTGCTCGCCGTACACAAACACTACGGTATCACCAACGGACCAAGACACCACGGGAACTCCCTTACTTAGAGACTCGGGTGACTCGTCCTTATCTTGGTGTAACCCTAACCGTCCACCTTTCTGGTAGAAGTTCACAATACATAAATCCGCTTTAACACTTGGCATTGAATCTGATTCAACTTGCTGAGAAATTCCCACGACGTGGTTAACGACCACTAGGAACTCTTCAGGTATACTTGGTACAATTGCTCCATCTTCAGCTCACACTCCTTGATATGTCTTGGTGTAAGGGATCCAGTCCTTACCCATGCACATCATCTTCAGTTTCATCTTCGATCCGCTCGGGTATTCGGGTGTGTAGAAACCTCCAAGTGCTGCTCCCAGTTCGTCGCATCGTCGGATGATGTGGATTTGTGCTTCCGGTGTCAGGTATCCATTTAAGAGTATCATACCTGGTTGGATAACCTGACATTGCTCCATTGGAAAGTCGGTGATGCTGATGGTGGTTTCTTTAGGGTTTGGTGTGGGTGGGATTGGATAGCAAATATTGAAGGCTCCTAAGTTTTCAACTTACACGGTTGTTTACTTAAACTCACTAACACACATGCATGGAATGCGGTATGCAATCACTTATTTCATTCAACAGTTTAGGCGGTACCTGGTCTAGAAGAGGGCCCTGGCGCCTCAGACCGGTCCAACACATTCAGGGCGGCCTTGCCGGATCCCGACCCCTACCCCTTCTGGGAATCTGTGTACCTCTAATCAGGGGGTGGCTGATTCGCCGTCTTCGGGCCATCGGTGGTCACGGTGGCCTTACCCTTCCACTGCCCCTTAGGCCTGTAGTTCCTGCTATTCGGGTTCTGCCAGCACTCGTAATCGCGGTGCTTTTTGCAGTACCGGCACTGCACATCATTACCCTTGCAGTCCTTGCCGGGGTGGTCTCCGTTACACCACTTACAATAGTAGTGGCGCTCCGGTCCAGAGCCCGTGCTAGCTGCTAACACATCACACACTCAGTACATACTTCACAAAATAGCAACACACACTAGAATTCGGTATTCAAGTTTTATTAATTACCCTTGGGTGGGTAAGAGCGTAAAGGCTTGGCCGCATATGCGTAGGTGAGCTGTAGAGGCTCCTCAGTAGTGGTGGTCTGGGCCTGCCCTTGCCACCCTGTTGCTGTCCTTTCTGGGACTGGGGGTATGGCTTCTTCTTCTTTCCTCCCCCTTGCCCTTGCGTGCCTTGGCCCTCGCTCATGGCCTTGCGCTTGAGCGCACTCTCCTCGTCCCTCAGACGAACGGTGATCTCAACAATTGCAGCGGCATGATAGCACTCCTATATTTAGGGTGTTAGTTATGCCCCGCTAAACAAACTCACATTTACGTTAACGCACTGTACACACTTATTCACTTCATACTGTAGTTCATTACCTGCAAAGTAGTATACCCGCTTGGCCCATACCGTAGCGTAGGCGGTAGTTCAATCCGTTATGGAAACGGTTCACTAAGATCCGGTCTGAGTAACCCAGATCTGGCAGCAGATGGATGAGTCCGATGAAAGCGGTGTAGTACTCATCAACTGTCATCTTATCCCCTTGTCTCAAGCTGTCGAGCTCCAGGCGCTTGGCCTCTTGAACATGAATCGGGTAGTACTTGGCTCGCAGCAGGGCCGTGTACTCCCTCCATTGGAAGGTAGGATCACCAACTCTGCCCTCCCTTACCAGCTTCCACCAAGTCTGAGCCGATCCCTTCAAGTAGTAAGCGGCTAGTCAAACCTTGGCACCAGCAGGAACATCCAAGGTCTCGAAAGCGGTCTCCATCTCGGAGATGTATGCTTCCAGCTTACTAGGGTCGGTCTCCCCACTGAATGACGGGGGTCTCAAATCCGCCAACGCCTTGACCCAGTTGGTCTCGCGCGGCTGTGGTTGCGGTTGTGGCCCTTGTTGACCCACACCGCCTTGCTGCTGCTGCTGCATCGCAGCTACTAACTGCGGGACCATCTGGGCTACGGCGGCCGCAACAGCGTCGGCCATGACTTGCGCCGTAGGGTTCTCCCCCTGGTTCCCGGTATCACCAGTACCGTCCGCGGCCTCGACCTCGTGGTCTACCTGACATCTGAATTCACATGAACATTTATTAGCACTGTGCTTGCACACTTATTGGTCCAATGGTTGTAACATCTTCCCGACAATAAGGTATCTCCACACTTAGTGGTTAACCTTCTCCTAACTGTTCAGTTAGGTAACTATGGTTAGATTCCCTAACTCGGTATGTTCCTAAGCTCGGTATTCTAGCCATCAGAGCGATACTTCGCTCTGATACCACTTTTTGTAACACCCCTACTATGCACTTAACAATAATCAAAATCGCAGCGGAAATAACAACTAAACAATAACTAAACGATTCGGTGCTACAACGCCGTTAACCACCCACGTGGTCAACAAGGCAGAATAAATACAAGCGTACCGGTCTGATGATCAGACTCCCGAGCATAGAACTAATAACCTTTAATACATAAACATAATACCGAGTTTGTAACTACATCCATAACTGTAAACTGTACACTACAACTGTCACTGTGAACTGTTAACGACCATCATTGTACTACAACGGTACCAAAAATATATCGCCTCGGGAGCACAGGCGCATCCCGGGCTCAACATCCAAAAATAATCAAAAGTGATCCTGCATCCTAGAATCTATAGCCATTCCGCTTCTTCGATCCTCATCCTACAGTAAAATATGGAGCCCCCGAGGGGGTCAGCAACCCTTGGTTGGTATGGTTAACGCGCAGCCCATCGGCTACCGGGATACGCGCAACTAATTGTTATGATGACATGGCATTCATTTTAAACATACAACATATATATATATATCATAGCAAGAGTATTGCATACAACATCACACATAACTTACAAGAACGAATCCTTTTAGGAAACGAACCAACACAACTAGATCCCATGGAGAGCCTAGAGAATGTTGCCAAACTCATGCTAAGCTCGTTACATAACTCGTTACCGTCCTGTTAGATTGAACGGATAACTTAACACAAGGTGCCTCGGATATAGTGACCCAAGCACACCGAACAAAACATAGTATGTCCCTGTGGCCCGACGTGAGTCAGTAAAATAGCCTTGGTTAAGCTAAAGGGAAGGTTGGAAACCAAATTGGAAAACAACCATAACATACAAAGAGAATCGAACCGGTTATGACATCGACTCCCATACTCGCACACGTGGCCGGAACAGACCGGACTCCTCACTTCCCCCGTTAGCACTTGTTAGTAGTTCAACATTGAACTCAATAAACAATTTACAAACAATTGGTTAAGTCTTGTTAGACACACACAAGGGAAGAGAGAGTCATACTTAACAATACAATAATATTTAACAATAGTAAACTCATTACATGACTTAGGTCTTACAAGATCATAAACACACAGAAAAACAAACAACACACAAGCCGGTGTAAACCGGTAGGCAACAGACTGCAAGAAAACCATACCTTGGTCCTTGCTTCGACTGGTTTCCACTGTAGGTCACTTCTATACACGATTTAAGAATGTCGGTTAATTAACTTACTTAACTTCAAATTTACTAAGTGTTTAACATGGTTATATGACATGTTTTAATGTCCAAACTTACCCTTGATTACCTACATTATACCCCCTAGGGTTAACTACTTAAGCCACACTTTGTTTGTTTTTTTTATAAGTTTTGGTCCGACCGACCATACCGACCGACCTTACACAAGGTCGGTCCGTTCCAGAACATATTACCGTAAAAAATTCTACTCCGACCGACCTTGCAAGTTCGGTCAGAGGTTCGGTCTATTCCCGAGACTTTCTTTCCTTTGAAAATTCAGGCCCGACCGATCTTGGCAAGTCCGCGCAAGATCGGTCGATTCCATCGACTACAGTCCTCCGTTACACTTAGTGTTCTTCATCTTCTGACCGACCTTGTAAGTCCGGTCCCAAGGTCGGTCTATTCTAGAGACTCAATCCGTACTAAAAATCCATGCCCGACCGACCTTGCAAGTCCGGTCCCCAAGGTCGGTCCATTCTAGAGACCATTTCTCGCAGGGTAAACTGGGCTCGACCGACCTTGCAGGTCCGGTCCCCAAGGTCGGTCTGCTCCAGACCCTTGTTATTAATTGCCCATTTAACTCTAAACTTTACCTCATATTTCCTAGTATGTTCTAACCTTATTTGGGCACTTCAAACACACCTTAAGACCTCCATTAAACACCTTAAATCAATCATCAAAATCCTCCTCAAGCATTACTCAAATTCTCATAAGAAGTTTACACTTGTAATGTTTTTCACTAAGTTTCTATGTGGTGTTTCATACCTATAACTTCCACTATTCCCAAATGTTTTCTCACCACTACAACATCATCTCCCAACATCTTTCCTTCCTAACCAAAACTTCTAGTTGATGTCTAAGTCCTTTTTGTTTCCTAGAACACCTAAGACATTACTTCTCCTCTAGTAAAACATCTAAACATTTCTAACACTTCCTAGTTCACCAAATCTTGTTTAAACACTTAGAACTTCATGTACATTACCTAGATTTTGACATGAACTCTCCTAGAACATTACTAAGCCAAAACACATTGTTTTCACCATCAAACAATCAAGAACACTAAAATCCATCAAGAACATTCTTGTACACAAAACTTCACTCATATAACACTACATCACAATATAGTGCATAATTTAAATTGCTTGGCACTTAGGCCCTTAAATAGCATGGCTCTTAGGCCCTTAAGATGCATAAACCTTAAACACTGAATTTCCACAATATATTTGCCTTTAACCTGCAAATACACCCAACAATACATATGCCTTTTACTAAGCCCTTGAGAGCATTTGTCTAAGTCATTTACCATTGGCTCCTTAAATCATTTTCATAAGCAATATAAGCTCATTTCTCCTAAGACTTTAAACTACATTAGGTTAGCACATTTACCTCTTTTCCTCACAACTTCTTTCTTGTTTCCTTGTTTAAAAATCGGTAAGGGTGTTTGATTTCTTGTCAACTTCTCAACAATATACAAATAATGAAATGAGTATACAAGCTTAATGCTTCATCTCATTGTAAACCCTAGATACATAGATTACCTTAGAACATTTAGATGATTGTTTTACCTTGGATATGAAAGAGAGTTTGGATATGTAGCAAGAGAGGACTCCACCAAGCCCTTGGAAGATTCAAATGAAGCTAAAACAAGCAAGGTATAGGGCACCATTAATGGCGTTTTTCGGACAACATACAAAGATGAAGGAAATGTTATTTTTCTTTGAGTTTCCTTTCCTAGGAGCAAAGGAGAACAATAATATGTGAAAAGATGAGCTCAAGCTCCTCCCATGGAGATTCCTCTTGGCACCGAAATGGAGCTCTTGGAATTTTGAGAAGATAGGAATGAAGAGCTTGGCAAGACAAAGAGAATGGTGGTCTTTGTTTTTGATTTGGCAAAGTGAGCTAGGAGATAATGACAATGGAAGTTGGTGTTGGTACTATTGCAAAACCGTGAATGGAGAGCAAGAAGGAGATAAAAGAGAGGTTGGAGCCATGGGAAATGAAGAGGGAAAGAAGAGAATGAAGATAAGTAACTAGTTTTTGATATTTAAAGTAAAAAGTAAATAGTGATTTGCTTTATTAATTTTACTTACTTGATAACTAACAAGGGGGAGATGACTCACCCTTATAAAAACCGGCCCCCATTAAGTAGTAAGGGGTGTTTTAGTCTTTGTTGACCAATTAACTTACTTATATTGACACATGTTATAAACTTGCTTATTTTGGTTACTATTCATAAAAACAAGGCACATTGTTGAGAAATTTTGATTTCCCATTGATTTAGACTTCCTAATGTGATACTAAGTAGTACACATGTTAATTAAAGAGTAATGATGGACATTTAGCCATTCAAAACTCATTTACAAGACAATTTTTCAAAAACGTGCTTTAAGACTCCTTAAAGCACATTTTGTGTTTTAACTTGTTTTCAAGCTTGGTTTTCTTTGGTAATTGGTTTAATATGTTCATTAATATATAAATGAGGTCTTGGTAAGCTCACTAGGTCTTAACCAAGCTTATCCCAAGCTTAGAGCACATTTTAGCCTTTATTGACCTTAAGGTATGTATTTGTGTTTTCTATGGTTTAAATTGTTCTCTAATGTTTCTAAGACTCTTTTTAGTCTTAATATACCATATTTTAGTGTTTAAACAACATACCTAGGTTTGGGGTATTTCAGAAACGGGCACCTGTCACCCATTGCCATCCCTATACTCAGGGCCGTCTTGACGATTTCCGGGGCCCTGTGCTAAAATTTAAAATAGGACCTTTATAAAATTAAATTATGTAAAAATAGAAAATTTATTAATTAAATTACACATTTATAAAAATCATATTTATAATGTTTGTATGTATCTTAAACATATAGTTTTGATATATTTTATTCAAAATAAATTTAGCCCCTTATATAATTTTCTCATGACAAAAATCTATATAAAAAAAGAAAATGGGCCCCCAATATTGGGGGCCCTCTTCCGTAGCCCAGAATGAACGGGCTCGAAGCCGGCCCTGCCCCTACTTAATATATTATATGCATTGAAGAGTAAGGTAAGCACTATAGATAGTGTATATTTTATTTTATGTTTTGGTAAATCTTTTGAGATATATTTTGCTATCACTCAGTTGATAAAGTAGGTTGTAAATTATGTTGTTCGAATCTAAGTGAATTGATTTTACCTTATATTCTTAGATTGTTTTGTTTCCTTGCGATTATTAATGTGCAGGTTATATATTATATAATGCATTTATTAGATGATTGAGCATTGTATAATGATGGACTCAGTATTTGTGTTATATAATAATGCTTGTACATGATATTGAAGTGCTTGGTGTTTTCTAGTTTTTTATTGTTTTTATTTGCTCATTTTTATCTAGTTTGTTATCATTACACAAGGTTATTTACATAAAAAAAATCTACACCTGGTTTCAGTTAACCTGACTTATCGTACCGCTCTAAATGGTTAGCCTGGATGCGATTAACCGATGTAAAAAGAATGGTAATGGTATCAAAATTTTAAAAACCGTATCACCCGATTAACTGGTATTACTCCACTGCATATCTTCTTCACCAGATGACATAATAGTCCACCCATTCTCAATTTGTTCTTTTGATTTTATTTAGTTTGATCCCGATCTGATGTTCTGTTCCTATATATGTAATGTATAAAGTTACATAAAATAATCATTTACGTAATATAGAGATTAATTTTAATTAAGCCTTATATCATTGGGCAATCAGCCCATTACTTAACTAAACAAACCTTAACTTTCTTATCCAATAAGCTGCCTTAACTCTAATCTCATACATATCATATCAGCATCCTCAAATCTCATCAAATCCTAACTAGCATATACTTGGTGCTCTACACCTCCTTCTCTTCACTCTCACACCCTAACTGACAGTCATACGTCCATGCGTCTCTCCTCATTCACGAATTCAACTGGCAAGCACACATATATGCACCCCTCTTCATTCTCGAATTCAAATTTGCGAACATACATACATGCGTCACTCTTTATTCTCTTCTTGTATTCGCATCTCTGCAATGATAAAGTTGGTGGACAAGAAACATACACGTCCTACACTCTCTTCATTCTCTTCATGCGTCTACGCTAGACCTGGCAATTTTGACCCAACTCGAAACTCAACCCGAACCCAATCCATACTTTTACGGGTTAGGGTCTTGATTATTGACCCATTTAATGTCTGGCTTGGGTTAAGGTAATAAGCTAATGAAATACCCCAAACCTTAGTATGTGGTTTAAACATTAAAATATGGTATATTAAGACTAAAAAGAGTCTTCGAAATATTAGTAAACAATTTAAACCATAGAAAACACAAATAAATGCCTTAAAGTCAATTAGGGCTAAAATGTGCTCTAAGCCTGGGATAAGCTTGGTTAAGACCTATTGAGCTTACCAAGACCTTATTTATATACTAATGAACATATTAAACCAATTACCAAAGAAAACCAAGCTTGGAAACAAGTTAAAACACAAAATGTGCTTTAAGGAGTCTTAAAGCACATTTTTGAAAAATTGTCTTGTAAATGAGTTTTGAATGGCTAAATGTCCATCATTACTCTTTAATTAATATGTGTACTACTTAGTATCACATTTGGAAGTCTATATCAAGGGGAAATCAAAAATTTCACATCTATGTTCCTTGTTTTAGTGAATAGTAACTAAAATAAGCAAGTTTATAACATAAGTCAAATAAGTAAGTTAATTGGTCAACAAGGACTAAAATACCCCTAAGAACATTAAGGGGGCCGGTTTTCTTAGTGGTGAGTCACCACTCTTGTTAGCTTGTTAAACAAATAAAGAGTGACTACTTAAGTTACTATTTGCTTTAACATATAAATATCTCCTAAAAGTAAACTCAACTTCATTCTCTCATTTCCCTCTTCATTTCCCACGTCTTCAACCTATATTCTTCATTCTCCATTCACGGTTTTGCAATAGTACCACACATAACTCCATCTTTGACCTCTTATATCTCCTAGCTCACTTTACCAAATCAAAAACTAAGACCACCATTCTCTTTGTCTCATCAAGCTCTTCAACTTCATCCTTTCAAAACTTCAAGAGCTCCATTTTGGTGCCAAGAGGAATCTCCATGGAAGGAGCTTGAGCTCATCTTTTCACATATTATTGTTCTCCTTTGCTTCTAGGTAAGGAAACTCAAAGAAAAACTCCACTTCCTTCATGTTTTTATGTTGTCCGAAAATCACCACTAATGGTGCCCTTACCTTGCTTTGTTTTAGCTTCATTTGAATCTTCCAAGGGCTTGGTGGAGTCCTCTCTTGCTACATATTCAAACACTCTTTCATATCTAAGGTAAAACAACTATCCTAATGTTTTAAAACAATGTATAACCTAGGGTTTACAATTAGATGAAGCATAAAGCTTGTATACTCATTTTATCATTTGTATAATGTTTAGAAGTTGACAAGCAACTAAAAGCCTTGCCGATTTAGTCAAGGAAACAAGAAAGAAGTTGTGAGGAAAAGAGGTAAATGTGCTAACCTAATGTGGTTTAAAGTCTTAGGAGAAATGAGCTTATGTTGCTTATTAAAATGATCTAAGGAGCCAATGGTGAATGACTTAGTAAAATGTTCTCAAGGAGACTAGTAAAAGGGCATATGTGTTGTTGAGTGTATTTGCAGGTCAAAGGCAAATATATTTTGGAAATTCAGTGTTTATGGTTTGTGCATCTTAAGGGCCTAAGAGCCATGCTATTTAAGGGCCTAAGAGCCATGCAATTTAAATTATGCACTATATTGTGATGTAGTGTTAAATGAGTGAAGTTTTGTGTACAAGAATGTTCTTGGTGGATTTTGGTGTTCTTGAATGGTTAATGATGGAAACTTTGTGTTTTGGTGTAACAAGATGCTAGGAGAGCCCATGTCGAAATTTAGATAACATATAAGAAGTTTTAGGTGTTTAAAATGAGTTTTGGGGAGTAAGGAAGTGTTTTGAAAGGTTAAGTGCTTTACTAGTGAAAGAAACATGCATTAAGGTATTCTAAGATGTAAAAAGGACTTAGGTAATGTTTTAGAGGATTTAGAATGCAAATGAATGTTTTGGGATACTTCAAGATCATGGTGGGATTGTGTTTAGGACTTGTGCAATGTTGGTGAATAAGGAAGAAGTGATTTGTTGCATGGAGGAGCTATAAACTTGTAAAGATGTTCAAGGAGTTTGGTTAGGAAGAAAAGATGCTTGGGAGATGATGTTGTAGTGGTGAGAAAACATTTGGGAATAGTGGAAGTTATAGGTATGAAACACCACATAGAAACTTAGTGAAAAACATTACAAGTGTAAACCTTTTTATAAGAGTTTGTGTAATGCTTGAGGAGGATTTTAGTGAATGATTTAAGGAGTTTAATGGAGGTCTTGAGGTGTGTATGAAGTGCCCAAATAAGGTTAGAACATACTAGGATATATGTGGGGAAGTTTGGAGTTAAATGGGCAATTAAAAACAAGGGTCTGGAGCAGACCGACCTTGGGGACCGGACCTGCAAGGTCGGTCGAGCCCAGTTTACCCTGCGAGAAATGGTTTCTGGAATGGACCGACCTTGGGGACCGGACTTACAAGGTCGGTCGGGCATGGATTTTTAGTACGGATTGAGGCTCTGGAATAGACCGACCTTGGGACCGGACATACAAGGTCGTTCATGCCTAAATTTTTTTTACGCAAGTGAGTCTCGGGAATCGACCGATCTTGCGACCGGACTTGCCAAGATCGGTCGGGCCTGAGTTTTCAAAGGGGAAAAACTCTCGGGAATAGACCGACCTTGGGACCGAACTTGCAAGGTCGGTCGGAGTAGAAATTTTGACGGTAATGTGTGTTCTGGAATGGACTGACCTTGTGTAAGGTCGGTCGGTAAGTTCGGTCGGACCAAAACTTGTTAAAAAAAACAAACAAAGTGTAGTTTAAGTAGTTAACCCTAGGGGGTATAATGTAGGTAATCAAGGGTAAGTTAGGCATTAAAACGTGTCATATAACCATGTTAAACACTTAGTAAATTTGAAGCTAAGTAAGTTAATTAACCGACATTCTTAATTATGTATAGAAGTGGCCTACGGTGAAAATCAATCAAAGCAAGGACCAAGGTATGGTTTTCTTGCAGTCTGTTGCCTACCGGTTTACACCGGCTTGTGTGTTGGTTGTTTTTCTGTATGTTTACGACCTTGTAAGACTTAATTCATGTAATGAGTTTACAGTTGTTTATACTATTGTGATGTTATGACGTGACCCATTTCCCTTGTGTGTGTCTAACGTGACTTACCATTTGCTTGTGAATTGTTTGTTAAGTTCCACTGTTGATCTTCTAACAAGTGCTAACTGGGAAGTGAGGAATCCGGTTGTCCGGTCATGCATGTAAGTTTAAGAGTAGATATCTGTATCAGATTCGACTCTTATGATGTTAAGATTGTTCTCCTTTATTTGGCGTTCGATCTCCCGCTATGTAACACCCCAACTACCAACACCATACTTAACAACATTTAGCAGCGGAATTACAACTTAACACTTAACTCAATCCATGGGTGTTACACGCCGTTAGCCACCCAGGTGGCTAACAAGGCTAATACATACATAGTGTACCGGTCTGATGGACAAGATTACCGAGCGCTACACTTTACATTATCAACCGTTTCCAAACTGAAACACATACAATTACATTACAACTGTACCGAGTCTATACTTTCAGCTACCGATTATCAAACTTCGGTTTTACATCCCTTTTAACTATATAAACAACCTAATAACTATCCAAGTATAAACAGCTACCCCGTCCTACTCTCGAACGGCTGTCAGCTCCATTGTACCTGAAAAGTATGGGGGCCCCCAAAGGGGGTCAGCACCTCTGCTGGTATGGTAATCGAGCAGCCCGCATGCTACCGGGCCACGCACAACTAATTGTCGAGTGAGCATGCAGATTATTTATTAAAGCATGCAAGTGAACAATAAACACATAACATGCTTATAAGCATACACAACAAACCAATGGGTTACAACTAGCAAAGTCAACACGTCATCACTTGTTAGATTATGTACACTTTACTTAAGGTGTGTCAGATTAAATATGGGTCCGCACACCAACACACATAACATTACATAGACGTGTCGGTATTAATATAGACCCGATCACACCAATACACAATTTCCCCTAGCTCCAATAGTGATGAGGTAGGTAAGCCTTGGTTAAGCTTGTGGGCGGTTGCAATCCAAGGAAGGAAAACAACCTTAACATAACAGTAGTCCCCCTAGCCCCGAATAATAGTGAGGTAGGTAAGCCTTGGTTAAGCTTGTGGGTGGTTGTAATCCAAGAAGGAAAAACAACCATAACATAACAGAGTAGGAGTTAATTCACATATATACATCAACTCCCAAACAACACGCGTGACCGGAACGACCGGATTCCTCACCCCCCATATTATATACATATTAGTTAGAAGTTCCTTTATGGAACTTATTACATACATACACCTTTTGGTGTTACAATTTTGGTTAATCACACACAAGGGATGTATCATCCCATTCGACAAGCATGGACAACAACATTCGTTAAACAACGATACATTAAGCAAAGGCATCACACAACACACATAACCACAATATACAACTAAGGCACGGATAGCCATAGTTAGTACGTCCCCGTGGGTCGGGACGTTTAATCCGAATACCGGTCTCTCATGTGATCCTAGAGTCGGTTAGCTACGGTTTAACACATAATTAAGGTTAAACGGTATCGGAATTATTTACGCCACATTAATGAATTACTGTAAACTCATTTCATGCTTTATCTTGCAAGGTGGCAAACATACAGAAAACAAGTTAGCATACAAGCCGGTGTAACCCGGTAGGACACAGGTTGCAAGACAAAACCATACTGTCACCGCGGTCCACTCTATTGTGTCCTCTTATATTCCTTAATAATCTCGGAACTGGTAACATCACAATTGTTTCCATTAAATCGGGGTAATATAATTGTAATAAACGACTAATGCGCCCATAGTTAACCCCGTCATCTCGGTATACTTAATGTTCTCATACTCTCTACATACTTACTTTTCATACTTGTTTTCCTACTCATACAACTTACTTTCTACCATTGGTGTCACATTAATGGTATATTACTAAGGTCCTTTTACTTATGTGTACTTACCTACATATATACATACTATGATTACTATGTTATATTATTTTTTATTTTTTTATATAAGCGGGGCCGTCCGACCCACCGTCCGACCCAACCTATGGGTCGGACCATTCCAGTAAGTTCCTCCGTCTACTGAAATGTCCCGTCCGACCCATGTTCTGACCCAAGTCCTCTGGGTCGGACCATTCCAGAAACATCAACGGGTGAATTAACAGGGGGTCGTCCGACCCACCTGGTCGGACCACTGGGTCGGACAACACCAGGACTTGTCCAAAACTTGTCAAACTTCTTCCCAACTTTTCCTCAAGCCTCCTAATGGTTCTAACATCAATTGGCACATTTAGCCCTTCATAAACATCCATAAAACTCATTTATAACTCCTTAAACACTTTACTCTTTTCTTACCAAAAATTCCTAACGCTTATAATGTTTTCTCCTTGGTTCCTCCAAGTGGTGTTTCATACCTATGATAACCACTATGCCAAGAATGTTCCTCCATCTAAAATCATCTACATACATCCTTCTTACTAACTAATTCCTTGGTTCACAAGTTACAAACACAAAAAACTCTTCTTCTTGAAATTCCAAGTACCAGCATCACTATGCTACAGATTTTGTACTTCTTTCTTCATTCTCCATCTACCATTATAAGGCCATTAATCCACTCTACCCAACAATATAACACCAGGTTCTCCCATTCACCAAGCCATCATCAAAACATCATTTTCTACCAAAATTTCGCCATAACCTCCCCATATAAACTTAAACATATCCAAATTCACCATCCTCATCAATTTCCATTCCTAAACTAGCCCACACCTTGAGGGTCATACCAGCACACCATATCAATCCAAAATTCAACAATATCACAATTAGCTCCAAAACTTAATGAACACAATATAAACCAACAAACTCAATTATTTGGCTCCAGGCCCTCAATTCAAACCAACATTTCACCAAATCAACCAACCACAATCAAGCACATTATTGTCCAGATTTTATTTCATCTTTTATTTTTCCCAAACCCCATTCCAAAACAATAATGTAGGCATGGAAGGTAGATTTTTACCTTAATTCACAAGTTTCTCCTTAACTCTCCCCTTGCTCCTCATCTCCTCAAAATCGGTCAAGAGGGAATGGAGTTTCCAAACTCCACCCCAACATTCAAGAAACACAAAATACATTCTATTATTTATCTAAACCCTTAGGAAATCTTAATTCAAAACAAAAGGGCTTAGAGCAAGTTAGGGTTGTTTACATTTAGAGATTTGTGAGAGGGGCTATCACTCAAAATCAAAGGGGGAACTCCACCCACCATTGGAGAGTTGAATTGAAAGCTCAAATCAAGAAGAGGAAAACAAGGTAGAGTGAGGAGAGGGGCAAAATCAGCCAGCTCTACAAGATGGAGAAAATGAGGTTTCACATGGAGATTTTTACCTTGTTTGAAGGAGGAGACTCCAAGCTTCAAAATGATGTGCTTTTCTCTTCAAATGGGGAAAACCCATGGAAATGAAACTCATCCTTTTCAAATTTTGAAAAGAGGGAATGATAGAGCTTGGTGAGGGGATCACAAATATGTAATTATTTTTGCGATTTAAGGTTGGAGCTAGCTTGGACAAGGAGGAGAAGTGGAGGAGGCCATGGGGCTCCATTGCCGTTCTGAAACAGCGAGAGGGAGGAGGAAAAATCGATGGGAGGAAGAAAGAGAGGAAAGAGAGGAAGGAGAGAAGGGAAAAGAAAATAAAGGAGGAGAGAGAGTGTGGGTGGGGGTATAAGTTACTTTTTGATTTATTTAACTAGCTAACTAGTCAAGAGTGTGAGAGATCTAATTAACATATTAAAACCGGCCCCCTTATGGTAACACATGCTGGAGCGTTTTTCATTTTTTTACAGAAACGCTCGTTTGTTTACCCGGTTTTAGCACTATTCACTAACCGGGTCCGTTTTCCGGAATTTTCTCGTTTAATTAATTTTAATGGTTATTATACTCCCATTAATGTTTATTTATAGTTATATGATCAACTATAATTTTTACGGGGTCTTTTGACCATTTAAAGTCACGTTTTCGGGTTTTCTCGGAAAACGCACTTTAAAGCTCCGTTAGCGTTTTAACGCATTATTTGGATCCGTTTTCTTCCAGAATTTTTCCCACATGTTCTTAGTGTGTAATTAAGGTATAAAAATATATTTATAACCCTGATGAAGGTTATATACCTCCTAAAATAATTAAATACGCATTTTCACGTTTTGTGACTTTTACACATTTTCTTTTACTTTTTGGTTTTTATTTCTTCACCAAAAATCTTAAGGACTTATTTAGCCTTAGAAAATCATAATCACATAATTAATTAACATATTAAGGTTTGGGGTATTTCACGCTAGCTTCCTCTAAAGCTTACCTATTCTGACTTATGATCGGTTTAGTGGGAACATGTGTTTGTGTGGTGTGTTCGGGTCACAATATCCGAACCATCTGTGACTTAAGTTACTCGTTCGACTAACAGAACGGTAATGAGTGTGTGTAACAAGCTTAACATGAGAGTGAACCATTCTCTAGGCTTCTTATGTTGATTAACCTTCTTGGTTTGTTGTTGTGGGAAGTGTACCCACTATGTATGTGATGTTGTGCTATGCAATATTGTTGCTATGCCATAGGTATATATTATGTGTTAAAATGAATGCCATGTCATCATGACAATTAGTTGCGCGTATCCCGGTAGCCGATGGGCTGCGCGTTAACCATACCAGCCAAGGGTTGCTGACCCCCTCGGGGGCTCCATATTTTTACTGCAGGATGAGGATCGAGGAAGCGGAATGGCTATAGATTCTAGGCTGCAGATATAATTTTGGTTATTTTGGATGTTGAGCCCGGGATGCGCCTGTGCTCCCGTGGCGTTATATTTTGGTATTGTACGTGTTACAGTGATGATCGTTACAATTGACAGTGTAGTTTATGTGTACAGTTTCAGTAACGGTTTGTATTAAATACTCGGTATGTTGGTTATGTATATATGGATGTGGTTACCTAATGCTCGGGAGTCTGATCATCAGACCGGTACACTTGTATTTATTCTACCTTGTCAACCACGTGGGTGGTTGACGGCGTTGTAGCACCGAATCGTTTAGTTACTGTTTAGTTGTTTTTCCGCTGCGATTTCAGTTATGGTTAAGTGATTAGTAGGGGTGTTACAAAAAGTGGTATCAGAGCGAAGTATCGCTTTGATGACTAGAATACCGAGCTTAGGAATATACCGAGTTAGGAAACCTAACCACAGTTACCTAAGTGAGCAGTTATGGAAAGGTTAACCACTAACTAAGTGTGGAGATACCTTGTTGTCGGGGAAACGTTACAACCGTTAGAACCGATAAGTGTGTAAGCACAATGCTAATAAGTGTTCGTGTGAATACAAATGTCAAGTAGACCACGAGGTGGAGGCCGTGGGCGCGGCATTGGTGATACTGGGAACCAGGGGGAGAACCCTACGACGCAAGTCATGGCCGACGCTGTTGCGGCCGCCGTAGCCCAGATGGTCCAACAGCTAGTGGCTGCGATTCAGCAGGGGCAACAGCCCGAAGTTCAACCACCACCGCCACCGCCACGAGAGACCAACTGGGTCAAGGCGTTGGCAGATTTGAGACCCCCGTCGTTTCATGGGGAGACTGACCCACGTAAGCTTGAGGCGTATATATCCGAGTTGGAGACCGCCTACGAGACCTTGGATGTGCCTGCTGAGGCCAAGGTTCGTCTTGCCGCTTACTACCTGAAGGGTTCGGCACAAAGTTGGTGGAAGCTTGTGAGAGAGGACCGGATGGCGGATCCTCAGTTTGGTTGGAGAGAGTATACGGCTCTGCTGCGAGCCAAATATTATCCTGTGCATGTGCAAGTGGCCAAGCGCCTAGAGCTGGATAGTCTGAGGCAGGGGGATAAGATGTCGGTTGATGATTACTACACCGCTTTCACCGGCCTTATCCACCTGTTACCGGACCTGGGATACTCGAACCGGGTGCTGGTAAACCGTTTCTACAACGGTCTCAGCCACCGTCTTCGCTATGGGATGGGGCCAGCTGAGTATACTACCTTGCAGGTAATTAGAATACAGTGTGATGTGAATAAGTGTAATCCATAAGTGAATATTAATGTGAGTTTGTGAGTATGTTTTGCGGGGCATGACTGACATCCTAAATCCAGGAGTGCTATCATGCCGCTGCCAAGGTTGAGATTACCGTCCGTCTGAGGGACGAGGAGAACGCGCACAAACGCAAGGCCACGAGCGAGGGCCCGAGTCCGCAGGGGTACGGGGGAGGAAAGAAGAAGAAAAACCCTTACCCCCCAGCCCCAGAAGAGTCAGCACCAGGGTGACAAGGGCCAAGCCCAAACCACCACAGCTGAGGAGCCACTGAAGCTCACATATGCATACGCGGCGAAACCCCTACGCTCTTACCCGCCTAAGGGTAATTATTTAATCATGTGTGTCAAGTTGAAGTGTATATTGTTAAGCTATGAAGTAAGTATTGATTGTGTACTGTGATAGCAGCTAGCACGGGTTCTGGACCGGAGCGCCACTACTACTGTAAGTGGTGTAACGGAGACCACCCCAGCAAAGACTGCAAAGGAAATGACGTGTAGTGTCGCTACTGCGAGAAGTGGGGTCACCGTGACTACGAGTGTTACCGGAACCCCAACAGTAGAGTCAACAAGCCCAAGGGGCAGTGGAAGGGTAAGGCCACAACGACCATCGATGGCCCGAAGTCGACTAACCAGCCACCCACAGATCAGAGGCACACTGATTCCCAGAAGGGGAAAGGGTCGGGACCTAGCAAGGCCACCGTGAATGTGGTGGACCGGTCTGAGGCGCCAGGGCCCTCTACTAGACCAGGTACCGCCTAAACTGTTGAGTGAAATAAGTGACTGCATACCGCATTTCATGCATGTGTGTTAGTGAGTCCAAGTGTACTACCATGTGAGTAAAGAATTAAAGTATAGTGTGAAAGTCAACTAATTAGATAATTCTAAACTTAAAGGAGCCTTCAATATTTGTTATCCAATCACACCCACACCAAACCCTGAAGAAACCACCATCAACATCACCGACTTTTCAATGGAGCAATGTCAGGTTATCCAGCCAGGTATGATACTCTTAAATGGATACCTGACACCGGAAGCACAAATCCACATCATCAGACGATGCAATGAACTGGGAGCAACACCCGGAGGTTTCTACACACCCGAACACCCGAGTGGATCGAGAATGAAATTGAAGATGATGTGCATGGGTAAGGACTGGAACCCTTACACCAAGACATATCAAGAGGTGCGAGCTGAAGACGGAGCAATTGTACCAAGTATACCTGAGGAGTTCCTTGCGGTCGTTAACCACGCCATAGGAATTGCTCAGCAAGTTGAAACGGATTCAATACCAAGTGTTAAAGCAGATTTATGTATTGTGAACTTCTACCAGAAAGGTGGACGATTAGGTTTACACCAAGATAAGGACGAGTCACCCGAGTCTCTATGTAAGGGAGTACCCGTGGTGTCTTGGTCCATTGGTGATACCGCAGTATTTATATATGGCGAGCAGAAGCGTGCTGATCTCGCAAAAAAGTTAGTGTTGAAATCAGGAGATGTACTAATCATGGGTGGGCAGTCAAGGATGCTATATCATGGCATCAGGAAGATCAAACTGAATACCGCACCATCGGCAGTGATCAATGCCACACACATGAAACCCGGATGTTTGAATTTAACCTTCAGACAGTTTTAAAGCCTTGTATAATCATGTAATGTGTTAAACCAGTGTATGTTAAGGATGTTGTATGTGTTAGAGATGTAAACCACCTTGTGGTGTAAAGAGAATGTTAATGAATAAAGTGGAGTTGTTTGAAGTATGTCAACCGTGTTGTTACCAAATACTTATTAGTTTGCCAATGAATTATGTTGTGCACTCAGAACGGGAGGTATACTGAGTGTCTGCAATGAGGCAGAAGCCGGCAAGAGCGGCACAATCCTCACCGGTACCATTCCAGTCAATGGCGTGGACGCTTCGATCTTGTTCGACTCCGGAGCCTCACATACATTTATCTCGCTATCCTTTGCGAAGAGGCTGGGGTTAGACGGTGTTGAGATGCCAGACTTCCTAGTCACTCTCCCGTCAAAAGAGCGGATCAGGTGTACCCGCTACCACCGAGATGTTGTTGTACGAATTCGTGATGAAGAGTTTCCGATCGACTGGATAGAGTTCGACGGACTTGGTTTTGATGTGATTGTCGGGATGAACTGGTTGGAGCAATACAAGGGCAGAATACTGTGTGCCGAGCATCGTCTGCTTCTTCGGAGTCCATCTGGGGTTACTATATCTTACCGCCAGAGGCCCAGGGAGCCTTCGACCCAGATCATCACCGCCATGGCTATGTATCGTGAACTACGACGAGGGAATGATATATACCTTTGCTATGTCCAGGATATAGAGAGAGACCCAGAGTTTAGCCCAGATGTGCCGGTAGTGTCGGAGTTTCCTGATGTATTTCCTAAGGAACTGCCGGGCATGCCGCCAGCACGGGAAGTTGAGTTTGAGATTGATTTGGTTCCGGGCACCGGACCAATTGCGAAGGCGCCCTATCGTATGGCTCCAGCAGAGATGACAGAGCTCAAGGAGCAGCTGAGAGACCTACTCGACAAGGGATTTATCCGCCCTAGCGTTTCACCATGGGGAGCGCCAGTCCTCTTCGTGGAAAAGAAGGACGGTAGTCTCCGCCTGTGTATTGACTATCGAGAGCTGAATGCAGTTACGGTGAAGAACCGTTATCCTTTACCACGCATCGACGACTTATTTAATCAGTTGAGAGGAGCATCAGTGTTCTCCAAGATAGATTTATGATCCGGATACCATCAGATTGCCATCCGTGACAGTGACATTGAGAAGACCGCATTCAGAACCAGATATGGACATTATGAGTTTACGGTTATGCCGTTTGGTTTATCCAATGCACCAGCTAAGTTCATGGACTTAATGAACCGCTTGCTCCAAGATCAGTTGGATAAGTCAGTGGTAGTCTTCATCGACGATATTCTTGTGTACTCGAAATCGAGAGGTGAGCATAAAAGCCACCTGAGAAATGTGTTACAAACACTGAGAAAGAATCAGTTGTATGCTAAATTTTCAAAGTGTGAATTTTGGTTGAACCAAGTATCCTTTCTTGGACATGTGATTTTTGAGGCCGCGATCGTTGTAGATCCGGCAAAGATTGATGCAGTGCGCACCTGGCCTAGGCCGAAGACAGTTACCGATATCAGGAGCTTCCTCGGTCTGGCAGGTTATTATAGGAGGTTTGTGAAGGACTTCTCCAGTGTCTCGAAGCCGATGACTTCCTTGATAAAGAAGGATGCTCCATTCGAGTGGACAAATGACTGTGAGAGTTCTTTCTAGAGTCTCAAGGATGCTCTGACATCTGCACCAGTCCTGACTATACCAGACGGTCCAGATGGTTTTGAGGTCTATTGCGACGCATCAGGCAGAGGTATGGGTTGTGTGTTGATGCAACACGGGAAGGTCGTAGCATACGCCTCCCGACAGCTGAAGAAGCATGAAGAGAACTACCCTACCCACGATTTAGAACTGGGTGCCATTGTTTTCGCATTGAAGATATGGCGACATTATTTGTATGGGGTAAGTGTGACAATTTATTCTGACCACAAAAGTTTAAAATACTTGTTCACTCAGAAGGAGTTGAACATGAGACAAAGAAGGTGGGTCGAGTTTCTAAACGATTACGACATCAATTTACAATACAAAGAGGGTAAGGCAAATGTGGTAGCTGACGCATTGAGTCGTCGAGCACACTCTCTCCATTCGCTAGTCTCTCATACTAGCTTGGTTGAAGAGGTGCGGAGTGCTCAGATGACGGATCAGTACATGTTGGAGATCAGACAGAAGCTTATTGATGGCACATTCGAGGGTCAGAAGTACAACTTCAGACTCCATGATGATGACCTGATTAGGCAATGGCGACCGGTGTGTATTCCGAGGAGTAGCGCTGAGCTGAAGGAGCGCATACTGAGTGAATCCCACTGTTCTACGACTTCGATTCACCCCGGAGCTTCAAAGATGTACAAGGTATGAAACGTTATTTTTGGTGGACTGATGAAAAAGGAGTAAATGATTATGTATTAAGGTGTCTCAGTTGCCAGAAGGTCAAGTTTGAGCACCGACGGCCTGGTGGTATGGTACAGCCAATGCCAGTGCCTAAGTGGAAGTTCCATGACATTTCTATGGACTTCGTAGTAAGGCTTCCGCCTACAAGGGGAGGTCTGAATATGATTTGGGTTGTTGTTGACCGACTGACCAAGGTGGCTCGATTCATACCGATGAAGAACACCTGGAAAGTGGCAAAACTAGCAGAGCTCTTCGACAGAGAGATTGTAAGACATCATGGGTACCGAAAAACAATTGTGTCTGACAGAGATACCAGATTCCTCTGAAGGTATTGGAAATCTACGCGGGAAGCGCTTGGTACCGAGCTGAAGCTAAGTACAGCATTCCACCCACAGACAGATGGTCAGAGTGAGCGCACCATCCAGCCACTGGATATGTTACGTGCATGTGCACTTGACTTTCAGACCTTGGATTGATAAGTATCTGATCGAGTTTAGTTACAACAATAGTTACCATACTTCGATCACAGATGTCTCCTTCCAAGCATTATACGTAGACCGTGCCGCACACCATTATGCTGGGATGAGTCGAGTGAGACGGTCATTATAGGACCAGAGTATCTGGAACAAGTTCAAGCAGAAGTACGCCAATCCGGGCTAAATGAAGGCAGCAGGATAGGCAGAAATCATACGCCGATGTGCGCAGATGTGACCTGGAGTTCGCCGTGGGCGATCAGGTATTTCTGAGAGTATCCCCATGAAGGGTGTTTCGTTTTGGCCAGAAAGGCAAGTTGAGCCCAAAATATGTGGGGCCTTATGTTGTGACGGAGCGGATCGGCCGGTAGCTTACAGACTTGATTACCCGCCGAGCTGGGCAAGGTAACATGATGTATTTCATGTGGTCCCAGTTGAAGAAATATATGTCTCATCCGTCTCATGTGCTTCAGCCTGAAAGGCTAGCCTTAGAGCCGACCATGCGATCAGTGGAGACTCCGGTACGGATTTGGATACTAAGACTCGAGAACTGCGTATAAGTCTGTGAGACTGGTGAAGGTCCTCTGGTCTAACCAGGACGTCGAGGAGGCCACTTGGGAGCTGGAAGATAAGATGAAGGCGAAGTACCCATCATTGTTTACTTCTTAGTATTTGTATGTATAGGGTACGGGGGTACCCCTATTTTAAGGGGGGTAGAGCTCGTTTCGGTTATGTGTGTACGACGTGTATTTAAATACATCGTCTATGTTATGTTGTTATGTTACAGACCGTTGTGTCTGAATGATGTTGTTGTATTGACCTTGTGTCCGATGTTATGTAAGTATGTTGTTAATGTTGTTATGGAGATATTATTTTATATGTATTCCCGTGTTCTAATATTTAGGATATGTGGGAAGTGTGAACTTTGAGGACAAAGTTCTTTTAAGGGGGGTAGATTGAAATACCCCAAACCTTAGTATGTGGTTTAAACATTAAAATATGGTATATTAAGACTAAAAAGAGTCTTCAAAATATTAGTAAACAATTTAAACCATAGAAAACACAAATAAATGCCTTAAAGTCAATTAGGGCTAAAATGTGCTCTAAGCTTGGGATAAGCTTGGTTAAGACCTAGTGAGCTTACCAAGACCTTATTATATACTAATGAACATATTAAAACCAATTACCAAAGAAAACCAAGCTTGGAAAAAGTTAAAACACAAAATGTGCTTTAAGGAGCTTAAAGCACATTTTTGAAAAATTGTCTTGTAAATGAGTTTGAATGGCTAAATGTCCATCATTACTCTTTAATTAATATGTGTACTACTTAGTATCACATTTGGAAGTTATATCAATGGGAAATCAAAAATTTCACATCTATGTGCCATGTTTTAGTGAATAGTAACTAAAATAAGCAAGTTTAACATAAGTCAAATAAGTAAGTTAATTGGTCAACAAGGACTAAATACCCTAAGAACATTAAGGGGGCCGGTTTTCTTAGTGGTGAGTCACCACTCTTGTTAGCTTGTTAAAACAAATAAAGAGTGACTACTTAAGTTACTATTTGCTTTAACATATAAATATCTCTAAAAGTAAACTCAACTTCATTCTCTCATTTCCCCTTCATTTCCCACGTCTTCAACCTCTCTTCTTCTTCCATTCACAATTTTGCAATAGTACCACACATAATCCATCTTTGACCCTTATATCTCTAGCTCACTTTGCCAAATCAAAAACTAAGACCACCATTCTTGTCTCATCAAGCTCTTCAACTTCATCCTTTCAAAACTTCAAGAGCTCCATTTTGGTGCCAAGAGGAATCTCCATGGAAGGAGCTTGAGCTCATCTTTCACATATTATTGTTCTCCTTTGCTTCTAGGTAAGGAAACTCAAAGAAAAAACTCCACTTCCTTCATGTTTTATGTTGTCCGAAAATACCACTAATGGTGCCTTACCTGCTTTGTTTTAGCTTCATTTTGAATCTTCCAAGGGCTTGGTGGAGTCTCTCTTGCTACATATTCAAAATCTCTTTCATATATCCAAGGTAAAACAACTATCCTAATGTTTTAAAAACAATGTATAACCTAGGGTTTACAATGAGATGAAGCATAAAGCTTGTATACTCATTTATCATTTGTAATGTTAGAAGTTGACAAACAACTAAAAGCCTTGCCGATTTAGTCAAGGAAACTAGAAAGAAGTTGTGAGGAAAAAGAGGTAAATGTGCTAACCTAATGTGGTTTAAAGTTAGGAGAAATGAGCTTATGTTTCTTAAAATGATCTAAGGAGCCAATGGTGAATGACTTAGTAAATGTTCTCAAGGAGACTAGTCAAAGGGCATATGTGTTGTTGAGTGTATTTGCAGCAGTCAAAGGCAAATATATTGTGGAAATTCAGTGTTTATGGTTTGTGCATCTTAAGGGCTAAGAGCCATGCTATTTAAGGGCCTAAGTGCCATGCAATTTAAATTATGCACTATATTGTGATGTAGTGTTAAATGAGTGAAGTTTTGTGTACAAGAATGTTCTTGGTGGATTTTGGTGTTCTTGAATGGTTAATGATGGAAACTTGTCGTTTTGGTGTAACAAGATGCTAGGAGAGCCCAGTCGAAATTTAGATAACTATAAGAGTTTTAGGTGTTTAAATGAGTTTTGGGGGAGTAAGGAAGTGTTTTGAAAGGTTAAGTGCTTTACTAATGAAAGAAATGCATTAAGGTATTCTAAGATGTAAAAAGGACTTAGGTAATGTTTTAGAGGATTTAGAATGCAAGTGAATGTTTTGGGATACTTCAAGATCATGGTGGATTGTGTTTAGGACTTGTGCAATGTTGGTGAAGGAAGAAGTGATTTGTTGCATGGAGGAGCTATAAACTTGTAAAGTTGTTCAAGGAGTTTGGTTGGAGAAAAGATGCTTGGGAGATGATGTTGTAGGGTGAGGAAAACATTTGGGAATAGTGGAAGTTATAGGTATGACAACCACAATAGAAACTTAGTGAAAAACATTACAAGTGTAAACCTTTTTAAAGAGTATGTGTAATGCTTGAGGAGGATTTTAGTGAATGATTTAAGGAGTTTAATGGAGGTCTTGAGGTGTGTTTGAAGTGCCCAAATAAGGTTAGACCATACTAGGATATATGTGGGGACGTTTGGAGTTAAAATTGGCAATGAAAAACAAGGGTCTGGAGCAAACCGACCTTGGGGACCGGACCTGCAAGGTCGGTCGAGCCCAGTTTACTGCGAGAAATGGTTTCTTGAATGGACCGACCTTGGGGACCGGATTACAAGGTCGGTCGGGCATGGATTTTAGTACGGATTGAGGCTCTGGAATAGATAGACGACCTTGGGACCGGACATACAAGGTTGGTCATGCCTAAATTTTTTTTACGCAAGTGAGTCTCGGGAATCGACCGATCTTGCGACCGGACTTGCCAAGATCGGTCGGGCCTGAGTTTTCAAAGGGGAAAAACTCTCAGGAATAGACCGACCTTGGGACCGAACTTGCAAGGTCGGTCGGAGTAGAAATTGTGACGGTAATGTGTGTTCTGGAATGGACCGACCTTGTGTAAGGTCGGTTGGTAAGTTCGGTCGGACCAAAACTTGTTAAAAAAACACAACAAAGTGTAGTTTAAGTAGTTAACCCTAGGGGGTATAAGTAGGTAATCAAGGGTAAGTTAGGCATTAAAACGTGTCATATAACCATGTTAAACACTTAGTAAATTTGAAGCTAAGTAAGTTAATAACCGACATTCTTAATTATGTATAGGAGTGGCCTACGGTGAAATCAATCGAAGCAAGGACCAAGGTATGGTTTTCTTGCAGTCTGTTGCCTACCGGTTTACCGGCTTGTGTGTTGTTGTTTTTCTGTATGTTTACGACCTTGTAAGACTAATTCATGTAATGAGTTTACAGTTGTTTATACTATTGTGATGTTATGACGTGACCCATCCCTTGTGTGGTATAACATGATTACCATTGCTTGTGAATTGTTTGTTAAGTTCCACGTGAACTTCTAACAAGTGCTAACTGGAAGTGAGGAATCCGGTTGTACGGTCATGCATGTAAGTTAAGAGTAGATATCTGTAGCAGATTCGACTCTTATGATGTTAAAGATGTTTCCTTTATTGTGCGTTCGATCTCCCGCTAGCTTCTCCAAAGCTTACCCTATTCTGACTTTGACTGGTTTAGTGGGAACATGTGTTGTGTGGTGTGTTCGGGTACAATATCCGAACCATCTGTGATTAGTTACTCGTCTCGACTAACAGAACGGTAATGAGGGTTGTGTAACAAGCTTAACAGAGAGTGAACCTTCTCTAGGCTTCTTATGTGATTAACCTTCTTGGTTTGTTGTTGTGGGAAGTGTACCCATATGTATGTGATGTTGTGTATGCAATATTGTTGCTATGCCATAGGTATATATTATGTGTTAAAATGAATGCCATGTCATCATGACAATTAGTTGCGCGTATCCCGGTAGCCGATGGGCTGCGCGTTAACTATACCAGCCAAGGGTTGCTGACCCCCTCGGGGGCTCCATATTTTTACTGCAGGATGAGGATCGAGGAAGCGGAATGGCTATAGATTCTAGGCTGCAGATATAATTTTGGTTATTTTGGATGTTGAGCCCGGGATGCGCCTGTGCTCCCGTGGCGTTATATTTTGGTACTGTACGTGTTACAGTGACGATCGTTACAATTGACAGTGTAGTTTATGTGTACAGTTTCAGTAACGGTTTGTATTAAATACTCGGTATGTTGGTTATGTATATATGGATGTTGTTACCTAATGCTCGGGAGTCTGATCATCAGACCGGTACACTTTTATTTATTCTGCCTTGTCAACCACGTGGGTGGTTGACGGCGTTGTAGCACCGAATCGTTTAGTTACTGTTTAGTTGTTTTTCCGCTGCGATTTCAGTTATGGTTAAGTGATTAGTAGGGGTGTTACAGCTAATTTTGTGGGTTAGGTTAGGGTAGAGATCTAAACCCATGACCCAATCCAAAACCTAAAAATATATTTGTTTATAATAAAAAATAAAAATATTAATTTACATATATATCATTTTCAATCAAACTATACCGTAGCCTTAAGGCCAAGTGCAGTTGGACTATATAACCTTTAATAATATCACACAATCTTAACAGAGCAAACCTCCCAACCAGCTGCATATCAAACAAAGGGCCCAACCAGACCTTAACATAACGTTGAAAACCCTAATGCTCGTCTTGTAGACTCACATCCTGAAACACCCGTAATAGCTAAAACACATAAATCATGAATGTATGAGGAGTGTTTAAATAAACTTGGCACAAACATAATCATGTTATGACTTATAACCTAGGGTACTAAGGGACATACATATGTCCATGAATGTGGTAGCAAGTAACATTGTAATATAAGCATTGGTGCTCATCGATTTTGACATTTATCAATACAGTGAGACAAAATAAATTATTCCATGTTAGGACATTTGTACACGAAACAAGTGTTGCGCATTATTCAAACTGAAATATATGGAGTACTCATCGACACGTGACGATTGTACTAAATAACATATGTTACGAGAATATATTATATGAACATGTGCAAGTGACATTATTACATAAATACTTGTACTCACCAATTTATTTCTCATGACAACGATATTAAATTTATTACCTACAAATTACTTAATCTTATTATAAGATAATACCTATGTATTACTAAATTCTATTATAATACTATAATGAAATCAGCCCCACTCTTATGATTTCCTAAAATACTGCAAGTCCCACTAACACTCAATAATTACCCACTCAGCCCATGTATTATATTGATTTTTAATCACTAACACACCCATTAGCTCTCCAACCTCTTCACATGCAATCAGTCCCTGATTGCAATCGGTGCCTTTCCCCTCTCTGCTTGTGAGTTGTATTACCAATAAACCCACTCACCTCTTTTGTTTCTGTCAAATTTCAAACCGGCCTTGCATGCCAGAAAGAAAAAAAAAACCCTTCAGCTCCTTCTGTTCTTGGCGCACGGTAACCCAATTCCCCATCCTTAATCTCTGAATTTTTCTTGCGTAACCTTGCTGTCCATTTCAGATTCTGATATCAAGAGTTATAATGCCAAAGTTCATGGTAGTTTTTTTTTCTTTCTTACCTTGGTTAGAAGCTAGTTTCTCCTTGGATTTCCTTTCAGGTTTTAAAGGGCGGGTTGACTCAGAACCCTTGGCTTTACAACTGGCCATGCACAAGGAAAAGTTTGTGAGTTCATAGCTTACATTAGTACTGAAAAGGTGGTTACAATTTTCTGGACAGACACATGGGTTTGAAGAGTTTTACCTTAGACTAACCCAGGATGTTTTGTGCAGATTTCCCCCAAAAATGTCTGAACGCTTCATGGGTGGATTGCAGGGGACATTAATGCAAAAAAAGGAGAGAACACATGAGTAACAGAAACTATGTTTGGAAACTGAAAATCAGAAATGGAAGACACTAAAACCGACAGGTTGTGTGACCTCACCTTGGGTTGATATTCAAGTGGGTTTGGGGCTAGTTTCCAGGAGGTTTTGGCACACTCCCTGAAGGGTCTTACCAAGGGAACTCACACACAAGAACAGATGAGAAAGAAGGAGTCAGTTCGTAGCGTTTTTCAGACACAAAAACAGAAGGATGAAAGGAATTAAATAACCAGTGTTTCTGGTTGCTTGCTCTTACCTTTGGGAGCTTTTGGAGAGGAGTTTTGTTCAAGGTTTTCCAGAAACTCTACAAGAAGGATTGCATGAAAGGTTCTTGCATGATAAAAAACGAAGCAGATTAGAGAGTCTTGAGCATGGAGTCTCGGACAGAACCGAACAGAGGAAAGTCACTACCTGTTCGTGAGAATTCAAGGGAGAATGAAGGAGATTTCTTGCTGTTTTCCAGGATCTGAAGCACCCTTTGTCAGACTCGTAACAAGAAGGATCAAGGCTTGAGTTTAGACAGACAGAACGTGAGGGGCAGGGTGTTACATATTAGGATTTTCGGATAATAGCAGATGGAGAATGAAAGGGATGTTAGGTACTGATTTACCTTGCTATTTGGCTAGCATTGTCCCAGATTCTCAAGACCAAGAACACACCCGCTTCAAAAATGCAAGAGAAGAATTACAGGAACCGGTGTTACAGATTAATAAAGGAAAGATCCCAAGGTTGGAGTGCCAATTTTTCCAACAGAATAAACAAAGGGAGGGAAGAGTCTGTTCCAGCTTTACCTTGCTAGTTTTCTGGGCATGATTGTTCTAGATTTTTCAGGACCTCGATCAACAACATTCAATGAAGCAAGAGGGAGTTGAAGAACAGCTTGCGCCAGGAAAGTTTAGGGAGGAGAGTCCTGTTCTAGACTTGCACCAATCGTGGAGCATATGGAAGAAGGTGAAGGGGGTTATGTAGGTTTATCAGACGAGGCATCCACTCACGAGAGAAGGAGGGCATCAGTTTGCATGCGGGAATTAGGGGTGAGCAAACGGGGCGGTTATTTCGGATAAACCGAAATAACCGCTCTTTTTTTGGATTCGATCACCGTATTTTTTAACTGATTTATAAAAGTTTGGTTATTTCGGTTAAAACGATTATCCGTAATAAAGTACGGTTCGGTTAACGGATATTAAAATTTAAACTTCGATTATCCGTAATAACCGAACTTTTATAAATATATTTTTATAAATTTTATTTTTTCTTAACCCAATAATTTTATCTGATGTATTACTACTCACTCAATTAGGTTTAGGTTTTAATTATGTCGGTTAACTCAAAAAGTTTTAGTTTTTTGGTTATTTTAGGAAGTTCGGTTATTTAAAAAAGTTTGGTTATTTCAGTTATTTCAGAAACTACGGTTATCGGGCGGATAACGGTTATTAGTGTAACACAAAAAACGGTTATCGGTTAAAACAGATATTAGTATTAAATTCGGTTATAACCGAAATAACCGAACACCGTACTTTTTTTTAAACTTCGGTTAACGGATATCCGTTTTAACCGTTTGCACACCCCTAGCGGAAATGATTGTATGTGGGGGAGATAAAAGGTCTGAGCAGTTAATTAGATGGGAGTTACTTGTAGAATTTTCGGACAGGTTAGAATAGGTATGGACTGATTATTATTTGATTAAGACTAGTGGCTCATGGGAAAAATGGTGAGTAACTAAAAATCTGGAGAAGGGTGTTGAAATACGCCAAATTAATAAAACGTGGATTAAATATTTAATCACATTAATTAAGGCCTAAACATGCCTTAAAAGTCAACTGAGAACAACAGCGGTCAACACAAAACAAGATGTTGCACCCTTTGACTGTTAAGGGTAAATAAATACCCAAATGAATTACCTAGGACCTAAAAATTTGTCCTAAGTATATTAACACATTACTAGACATATTAAAATTGTTGGACAACACTCCAACACAAAGAACAAGCACTTTCATGCTTCAAGGTCAAAAAGGGCAAAAAGGTGCTCTAAGAAACCTTAAAAATCAAATGACCTCTAAATGAAATAAAATTGGATACCATGATCAAATATCATGTAAGGAACAAAAAAAAACCGTTGTCAAAGAAAACCAAGCCCAGAAACACCTTGCGACACAAAATGTGCACTAAAACTCCTTAAAGCACGTTTTTGTGTAATCGCCTTCTAAATTGGTTTTAAATGGGCTAAAAGGTTATAATTACCTTTAAATATAATAAAATATCATATTATATGATATTAGGAATTTAATTCCAGAAATTTACGAATTTTTACAAATTTAATATTGAAATATTAATAAAACCCTAAAGTGGGGCCCGTTTGGGTCAACATTGACTAAGTTGGTCAATGTTGACCATTGACCACGAAATGGACTACATAAAATCAGATAATTAAGTCTCTTAACAGACCAAGGGACAAGAGACATGTGACAATTAAATATATGCCCTTACTTTTGCATAAATAACAAATAAAGACAAACTTTACCTTATAAAACAAAAAAAGTGGGCTCCACTTACCTTACCCATGTGAGCCAACCGAATTGGAGCCTCCACTTGCTCCTCTTCATCCTTGCATTTCGGTGCTCCAAGCTGGTACAAGACAAGAATGCTTAGTCACCTTACAATAAATGAACTAAAGTAACATTATAACTCCATTTTCAATCAAAATTTGAATCAAACACTACCCTACCTTCCCTTATCTTGGACGGCTGCCTCCTCCTCTTGTCTCCACTGATTGAGCTCCAATTATCCAACCCCAATCAGACTTGATGAGTCATCAAAGCAAGGAAATCATAAAAAAATGCAAAAAGGTGCTTTAAGGCAATATTAGGTCTTTCCCCTTCATTTCTTCTCTTCAGCCGAGGTTGCTCTGTCCTTGAGCTCCCTTTGGCTCCTCTCCACCGTAGGTAAGAGTTCCTAGCACCATTGATGAGGTTTCAAGCTCTAGGTAAGCTCTTAAGGCATAAAAATGCCCATTTTCTTCATCTTTCCTTCCTTTTTCGATTGATCTACACTCCAACCTTTTCTATACATCTATGTAGAGTGATTTGGAGGTTAGAGGAAGTGTTTGTTTCGTACATAACCAGATCTAAGGAGGAAAGTTCAAGTCTTGACCATTTAAGGTAAAAATGTGCTTTAAGCTCATAACTTTTGATTCCCTTCAAGTTCGGCTGTGAAACTTTGGTCATAGCCTCATCTTCTTCTCCTTTTCATGTGGAATCTGTTGGTTAGCCATTTGGAGCAAAGGTGGCCGAGATCCAAAGGAAATACCCTCTTTTAAGGCATTTTTCCAAGGTAAAACCTAATAACAAGGTAGTTTGTTGAGATCTAGCTATTTCCTATGTCAATATGGTGGATCTAACACCTTGTGGTGTGTTTGATTCAGGCCGAAACCATCTTGAACTCTCCTTGCATTCTTAAGGTGATTTTTGCCTTATATCTTACATTAAATTACTTCTTATGGTTAGATCTTGCTTGGAGACTAACTAGGCCTTGTTCTCTGTTTGAAAACATGTAAAACAAGCTGTGGAGAATTTCTACTTAAGGTGGCCGAACCAAACAAGGTTCTATCTAGGTTAAATCAAGGTATAAATTACTTAAAACCTTAACTTGTTACATTAATACAAATTTAAGCTATTCCTAATTAATTGTCGTGAGTGAAGAGGTGAAATAAGGTCTTGTTTGACCTTAAAATGTTTAAGGAATGGTTTAATAAATTTTATAACTAATTAAACAAGCATAATTGTCAAATTTAAGACATTATGTGGAAGTTTGGTAAATAAATAAAAGGTGTGTGGTGAGGCCGAAATGTATATGTATTTTTGGGACATTTATGTGTAATTTATTTTGCAAGACAATGTTTGTAATAAGGCCATGTATTTTAGGCCATTTTATTTATGCATTTACACGCTTTTAAGTAAGTTTAAGTGGTGAAAGATAATTACCGAAAAGAATGAGGGGTTATGGTGTAATTAAATTAAATTTGGGGGCTTTAGAATGATAAGGCCGAAAATTAGAAGTAAAAAGGAGTTAAAATAAAGTTTATAAGATTTTATGAAGTTTTGGGGTTAATGGTAATTTTTGAAAAGTATGGGTACAAACCGTGAATAAAGGAAATTAATAGTCAAGGAAATATTAAGGAGGTCAACCTTGACCATATGCTAGGTTTTGACTAAAATAAATAAGTTATCTAACTTATTTAAGGTGTTATAATAAGATAAGTACCTTAAGGTAATATTTTCAAAACATATGTGGTAAATAAGTTATTACCGAAAATAAAGGGTGTAAAATGGTATTTTAAACACCCATGGGCTATTAGGAATTTTTAGGAATTTATTTGATGGATTTTGGAATTAAAATGAACTATATATGTATAATATATAGTTTTATGTCATTATGACACTTTGGAGAAAAATAGATGGTGGAATGGTAATATCGAAAGTATATGGGTTAATAAGGATAATTATAACCCTTTGGTGGAATTTGGTGATTGTTAGAGTTATTAAGAGAATTTAATAAGTTATGTGTATAAAATATAGTTTTAATGATATGGTAAACTATATGTTATAAATAGGGCCAAATGGCAATTATAGAATAGCACAAGGGCTGTTCGGAATTTACAAAAAATAACCATAGGTTATACCCTTTTTATAAGTTAGAAATGTTATATTAAATGGAATATACAACATGGTATAAATTAAGGGGTGATTTGTAAATAAAGGAAACTATGATTTATGAAAAAGAATATGGTTTTGATATGGTGCCCATGCGGCAATAATAAATAGTTTGGTATAAAAACCATAGGTTATTAATTAAAGGAAATAAGATATCATGTCAAATGATATTAGAATATGGTATAACATTACATGATGTTATGTGGTCAAACGGAATTTAAATAAAGTTAAGGGCTATACCGAGTTAATAAGAGTTGGAAAATGAATTTTAGACTAAGGTCTATAATGTTATAAATGTTATAACAATTATATGGGTTAGATGGAATTAATATAAGGAAGGGTACTCACATAAAATAATGTGACAAACTATAAATAAATGAGATTTATAAACTAAGGTGTTTATGGAATAAACATTAGGAGTTGTAATTATACAGCATAAGATGTTACATGATATTAGGATAATAATCTTAATATAAGTTGTATAATATAATACAACTAATGGGAATAATCATCCAATAAAAGACGATAAAATGTAACATAAAATACAAGAGTTTATGAAACTCATGGGAATTACCTACGTGGTAAATATATACATACACAAGGATAATGTATATAAGGTGGATATATCTTTTGGTTGGAAACCATATGATTTAATGGTGGTGATTATTTAAAAAAATGTATATAGTCATGAACTATAAGTTATGAGTTTTGGATACAATACAAAAAATAATAATATACTACAATCATGCATGAATACATGCAACTATAGGTTACGTACCTAAACTAGATGTGGATAAGATTAAAAGAAATATAAGGAATTAAACTTAACAGTTGAAATAGTTTTGACGTACGCGTTTTAAGTAACAAAACTGACTGTTTTAGAGAAACCCGTAACGAACAACTGTAGAAAACAGGGGTGAACTGTCGGGGTTACTTATTATTCGGAGATACCGGATGTAGTTAGTCATGGAGACTGACTTATAGTTTATTACCGTTTAGATTGTACCTCTGACAAGACGCTCGACGAGCTAGCGGACTACACGGAGCATAGGATCTTGCTGATTCATACTCCACCGTAATACAATCAGGGTGAACGGTATGTAAAGGGGTTTGATCCGAGTTGTCCTAAGGTTGCTCCTTGGGCTCAGATTTGGTTGATATAACTTGTATGTTGTTATGTGTCTCGGATTGTCTCTGAGGGCTTCCTCAGTTCAGACTTCTGTGCGATCTGTGATAAGATTGTTTGTCTGAATTGTATATTTATAGCTGCTTATGATTTTCTGTTGTTGAGTTAACAGTATTGGTTCGTATATATGGACCTATATATATAAAACGAACTAGCGGCTATGGTGCTATCTTATATGAAATATAAGGAACGTAAGTAAAACGTTGTAGCACTATGATAATAACATATACATATTATCTGAGACTTTTATACGGAGCATTGGCCTTTCTATACGCCGCTCTTGTATCTAGCACTGGATCCCGAGTTTACAGACTCCGGATTGGACTAATGACCTTAGTTTGCTGTGTTAGAAAATTTGGTAATGCGATGCAATGGTATAATTAATTAATTAATGGAATGAAAGTAAAGCCAAGAGGATGTGGCTCTTGGTGCGCGCTGTGATCACAAAAACGATACCAGGATGTCCGCGTACGGGTCCGTAAGTATCAAGAAAATTTCTCGTGAGCTAGAATGGCTCGTTGGTCGGAGACTCTACCGTTGGAGTGGCTACTGCCGTGGGTGACCCGCCATAATATATGGGTAACTAGAGACATGTCGTTTTAACGAGACATTGTCACTAGGTATAACTGAACAACTAAAACAATTGAGACTTATACAGTGGCGAACAATACCATGGACGAGACTAAATACTTGTTTATTATCCTCGTTGTTTCGCTTTGTTGTTCATTGGTTATACTTGTGGTTATTTTATTGTGTGTTGATGGTTGGATGGAGCCTACAAGGCCAAGGTAAATTAAATATGAACACTGTACGCTACGGCGAATGTACATTGTACATTATATTGTTATTGTTCGATACGTTCGATATATAGTTGTGGATTGTGTTATTAAATGATTGTGGATTGGATGGATGGTTGAATATCTATGAATATTTGGATGGATGAATATGTACATTATACATGTTTATTTCAGTATTGTTATAACTGTAAAGTGGTAAAACATGAAACCGACCTAATAATAAGATGGTTAAAATGACAAGTGACCATTAGGGTCCAGGCCCGGCATACTCAGCGTCTATCGCTGATACTACACCATTTCAGGTTGTTGATCATTATCGGAGCTGAAGAGCAGGAACAGGGTAATTGGAGATGTTGTATAGTAATGAAGATGGTGTATGGTCTTATGGTAAGGTTATGTATTTTTTTTCAGGATTGGGTAGATGCTCACTGGTCGAAGTTTATGGATTATGGATTTAGTATGATGTATAGGAATTTCTCGTTATCACTGCGGTTAGCAGTTTATTTGTATTGGAAGTTGGATGTAGTTTGGCTGCGTTGCTCGCATAGGCGAGTGACGGCCGATGACACCCGAGTGAGTTTTGTAATTGTTACTTATTTTTCCGCTGCGAGACGTTTTATTTATTGCTACGTGAGAGATTATATCGTGATTATGGAGAGGGGTGTTACAAAAGTGGTATCAGAGCGGAGTACCGCTCTGATGACGAGATAATAGGTTAAGTCAGTGAGCTTAGGACTTAGGAAATTATGGGAAACATTTGGGAAGTACAGGACGATTCGTCTTAGAAAGATACTGTGTCTAGTAACGCAAATTGCGTGACAGGTTAGCCTTAAGGCAACTTGATATCTATTGGTTGTGTACGGTAATTTACTGAGTATTTATGTGACATACTGTACTACAGATGTATGGTGGAACTAGAGGGCGTGGTACTGGAAGAGGTGGAGGCGGTGACCCCGGCATTACAGGAGTTGCTGAGACGGTTGCAGCCGTTCTTGCACAGCTGGGTACTTAGATAGGAGGAGCACCAGCCCACCCGCCACAGCCCAGGGAAACGAACTGCCTGAAGTCAGTTGGCGAGACCCGACCACCTACATATTCCGGGGAAACAGACCCCGTAGCTTTGGAGCGTTACATTGTTGAACATGAGAAGGCCTACGAAGCTTTACAAGTACCTGACGACAAGAAGGTCGCCACGTACCTGAAGGATGCAGCCAGCACTTGGTGGAGGTTGGTCAAGGACCATCACCTGGCTACGCCCAACTTTTCGTGGGCTGCCTTTGTCGAGTTGCTGAGAGGGAAGTACTACCCAGCACATCTCGAACAGAAGAAGCGCCTGGGGTCCGAGACACTGACCCAAGGAGGTCTGACCGTGGACGAGTATTACGCTCGATTCATTGGTCAGCTGGACTTCATTCCCGGTGTGGATTACTCAGAGACCGTGAAGGTCGAGAAGTTCCGGGGAGGACTATTATTTCGCATTCAGATAGCGATGGGTGCTACCCTCTACACTACCATCCAGGTGCTAACATGAAAGCCATAAAATTCTTTACTTACTACATTACCAATTAACTTTGTGAGAACTTACCAAGGAGATTCCAAGAGTGTTATGAGGCTGCCTCGAGGACGGAGCTAATGCTCCAGACTCGGGAAGAGACTCTCGGGGCCAAGAAAAGGAAGAACCCTGAGGGAGAGTCTGAGGGTGGAGGAGCATCTCCAGAAGAAGGCCAGAAAAAGGGAAAGTAAGGACTTATCCCACTCTAAATTGTTTACCATACTAAATATCTTATAAATACTGACCCGAAACATTTAAACAGGAAGTTTTTCCAAAAGAAAGGGCAATAGGGTCACAAGGGAAAGAAAGGGAAAGAGCCTGTCCTTCAGTTGACCGGCCCAGCTATTGATGCTAAGCCTCTGAGATCTACACCTCCTAAGGGTGAGAACACCTACCTCTTAAATTCAAATATAATCTTAACCTCTATATCAACAGATTTTAACTTAAACTTAAATACTACCATTAGACACCAGACAGCCCCAGCGCCATTTTTACTGTAAGCGTTGTGGGAAAGACCATCCTGGGGTCGATTGCGAAGGCCGCAAAGTTGTCTGTCGGTGCTGCAAGAAAGAGAGCCATAGGGAATTCGAGTGCTGGATGAACCCAGAGAGCCGTAATTACCGACCACCAAAGAATACTCAGAAGACCTCAGCTGGAGGATCTGGAGTACTACGAGGCGGTCAGGATGGCTAGACATCTACTGATGCTGGAGCCTATAAAGGCAAGGGAGTAGATAGGGCATGAATACCCTAACTCCATGAGACCGCTGGTGGAAGACTTTGTTTACTTACTATGTTGTGTACTTGCTTTGGATGTTAGAAGGAACTATGTTTAAGTTGTGGGAGTGAGTCATTGACCACTCGCCTTTCTGTGTATGACTTTAGAGACCAGATTTGGGAACTTGATGCGAGTAACTTTGAAACCTGGACGAATTATATATATATGAGAACAGGATGTTTAAGCTTACATTAACATGTAGCCATACTCGACGACGCAGAGTCAATGAGACCGGTAACGGTTGAACCAGAATTACCACCTGCATGGCGCACTTGCTACTGCAAGCGCTATGACAAGAAAACCACTGAAATTTCCATCTGCTTTGTGCACTTGCTACAGCAAGTGCAGCGACAGCAACTGCAACAACTACTACTTTTAGTCTTTTATTATATGTACAAAAAAAAAAGTTTTTCAAACGTTTTCATTCAAACCTTGAAGTTAGAAACCTATGCAACTTTGGAAGGACCGTTAGTTCAACCACAGCAACTGGGAAATTATACAACCACTATGATTGTAAACCACACCAGTTTAGATTGTTTAGGAATTTTCAGACATGGCTTATTAGCCAAATACCACATGTATACCCGCATTTAATGCTAATCACTACCAGTGCTAAATGTTTAGTCCTCATGGACAAGCTTACCCTTTGTAGATGCACCACCGTCAGTGAGGATGGTTGGGAAGTGAAGAGCCAAGTAGCTCAAGCTATTATGCAATCTGCAATACATCTAATTACATGGATGAAGGGACGAATATGAACTATGGATGAGATATGATCAAAAAAAAAACAGGGAGAAAAAGGAAAATGTGTTGTACTCAACGAGATCAAAAAAAGGAGAAACAAGTTTGCTAGTATAGCACGGATTTTACTTACACCGAGTTGAATAATACTAGCCTATGGCACAAATTACCACGGATGCCACAAAGGCAATAACACTTATTACAGGATAACTGATAAATGAACTTACACAAAAAAAAAAAGAGGAGAAGGAAGAAGAAGAAGAAGAAAAAAAAGGGATATCCATCAAAGGGGAGCTGACAAAAGAATACTTCACAACAACCGTGGTGACAGACATTTACAGTTTACTAAACGAGGACATGGGACGACGCACCGTTAGGAGCATATGGGCTGACAGACTTATTTAACACCCCAACCGTTAATCCTATGCTTACCGTCTAATCGTCCTGTTAATTCAATGAGTTCGCAGCGGAAGAATACTACTTACTTACTACGGCGGGTGAAACAATGCCGCCAACCGCCCATACGGCTAGCAAGGCTACTAATACTTACAGTGACGGTCTGATGGCCAATAGATACCGAGCTACTAAACAAACTTACCAATTACAAATACATTCACTACCAAAGGATTACCGAGTATTCGAAGTGCATTCATTACAACCTTCCAAGTTTCCCAAAAGAATGAGTATCTACCAACTACTCATCTATATCAATCAATCCCTTCACAATATCCCAAAAAGGTGTACCCCATGGACACCGGCTATTCAAAAATCTAAGCCATGTACTACTCAGTACACCGATCTCAAATTCGTTGTTTATAGACAAAAAGAAGACAAGAAATTAAACTAGGTCTTCATCCGCTTCACCCTTCTCTGCACCTGCATTTATATTAAAATGGTGCCCAAGGGGCTCAGCAAATTGCTGCGCATAAACTCCGCATAACCGATGCTAGCAAGGGTACGCCGACTAATTGGCGACCGCTAAACATGCTTGTCATTACTCATACATACATGCTTTACATACAATCATACATACATTACAATACATCATTCACTTCAAGGCAACAATACAATAGAGTTCACAATACTTACCTTCACAAGGTTAGCCAAATTGCATCCGGGTTAATCGAAATGCATATTACTCTTTTACTCATTACTTACTTCTTCTTACTTACAATTACTTACTTTCAATTACTTTGCTTACTCATTCTTACTTACTTACTTATACTCAAGTCAAGTCGTCGGGACCTCCGGCCTTGGGGACTACACCGTCCCACATCCGGGATTTACTTGACTCACTAATCCGGGATGCTACCCCACTTAAGGGATTTGGGCCGCGGACCAGTTTAAGAGTCAGAATTAGAGCCAACCTCTCGTGACTCCGCATCCTCACGCGTGGCCGAAACTATATCGGACTTCTACTCATTCCAATTTAATTGCCAATTTAGGTTAGGAGTTAGCTTGTTAGGAATAAGTTAGAAGTCCATTCATAAACATATTCGGTCACAGTACAATGCAACATACATACACACATTCATATCATCTATACCTTTCATGAATTATACAAACTAAGATTTAAGAAATATACATCATACAACACTACATATTCACAAGTAAGCATATTAACTCCGATTCGTGCATTTATCTTTATTGGTGATCAATTAGCACACAACACACAAATCAGAGTAGCCATGATAGCATTCGGGGCATGAGGAATCCATACCGTTCACCGTTGTCCGTAATTCCAAACGTCCTTCCGGCGTTACAAATCAAATCCTATTATATACATACAATTAAATGATTAATCTAACTATCATTACTTAACACATACTCACTATGTCCTTATACTTCTACATTTGCTCTTTACTTACTTACTTTTCCTTTACTTAGGTTTTACTTCCTTACTTAACTTTGGCATGCTTTCATACATGTACATATACATATATGTATGGTATACATATACATATAATATACAATTACTATTTAAATTAAAATAATTTTTTTTTTTTGTCAGGACCGGACTTGCGACCGACCTTGGGCAAGTCCGGTCCATTCCAGTAGGTTTCTTCGGGAAATTTTTGGTCCGACCGGACTTGCATGTCCGGTCGCAAGTCCGGTCGATTCCAGTAGCATACCGAGGGGAAATTTTTCTACTCGACCGGACTTGCAAGTCCGGTCGCAAGTCCGGTCGATTCCAGTAGCATACTGACGGGAAAATTTTCTGCTCGACCGGACTTGCAAGTCCGTCGCAAGTCCGGTGGATTCCAGTAGCATACTGACGGGAAAATTTTCTGCTCGACCGGACTTGCAAGTCCGGTCGCAAGTCCGGTCGATTCCAGTAGCATACTGACGGAAAATTTTCTGCTCGACCGGACTTGCATGTTCGGTCGCAAGTCCGGTCGATTCCAGTAGCTTTCCCCGCCTTTGTAAATCTGGGCACGACCGGACTTGCAAGTCCGGTCGAAGTCCGGTCCAGCCCAGTATTTGCATTTTAATTTCTGTTTTCTATCCTCTCTTTTACCCATACTTCCCCATTGTTCCTACACTCATTCCCACATGTTATAACACTAATTAAACCTCCTAATACACCCTAGTTCACTCATTAACTCCTTACACAATTCTATACTCATTCACTCACATACTTCTTCAAGTTTCACTCAACACTTGCACTAGTTATTTCCTCTAGTTACATTATGCTACAGATTTTAGTTCTAACTCTCTCCAACATTAGTTCCCTCTTCTAATGCCATTTCTAGCACTCTCAACGCATTATAATACATTATTTATCACTCTCAACTTATCTTCTATCTTCCTCAAACAAAATCTGTTACAACTCACATTAGTCACCTAGTTTTTAATTCTCTAAGTGTTCTAATCCTAGGCAAATTTTGCCATAGTCTCCCCTATATTTTGTACTCTCACCACATGTTCTAGTTCACATTTTCAACACTCATTTCACCTGTTTTCAACAATCAAAATACACAGCTCCCATTTACAACACCAATACTAAAACAACACTAAAAACACTAAAAGAATTCCTGCACTCAAGATACCATTCCCAATCTGTTTCAAATGAGTTTTACACATCTTTTAAAGCTTCCAAAATACTTATATTCTCCTACACATTACACTACTAATACATTATCATTTTCAATACACATTTTTACTTCTAAAAATCTGTTACATTATACATATACAAGGCTATACAAGGGTGAGCATTATTACCTTGATTCTCTTCTAGATTTCCTTTCTCCTTCTTTCTCCTTCCTTCCTTCTTTCCACCGGTTTTAACTCAAGTTCTCTACTACTTGCAAGGGTTCAAATGGAGCTTGGAGTGGCTCAAGAACAATATTTCCAACTCCACCAACAAGCCAAAATCGGCTAGAACAACAAGGAACAACAAGGGTTTAGTTCATGAATTTCGTTTTGCCCACAAGGGCTAGAAAAAGATGGAGTTTTCGAAATATTTTTACCTTAGAAGAACAAGGAGACCAAGGTGGCTCTAATGGTGGTGTTGAAACTCCAAATGGTGCATACCCATGAAATCGAAAATGGGTGTTTTCGAATTTTGGAAAGATGGAAGTGTAGCTCTTGGAGAGAGGAACACGATGGTGGTGTTTTTATAATTTTTGGAGAATGTATGAGGGAGTTACAAAGGAGAGAAGTGGGGTTTGTTTGTGAGGTTCTTCAATCTCCATTAATGTCGCATGGGGGAAGAGAAGAAGAAATGAGAGAATGTGAGGCTGCTCCACGTGAGGGAAAAGAGAATGAGAGAATGGGTAGGAGAGAGATTGTGAGTGAGGGAAATAAAGTAGTGTAGTTACTTTTGGGGGTTTTAATTATTTTTGTTGTTTTGTAAATAGAGAGTGTGAGAGAGAGTGTGAGGGAGGGGGACATTAGAGCCCATCGGCTGCAACTCACACACACACACAAATTTTACTTTTTATTTTAAAAGTGGACACATAACTCTTGGTTATTTATACTTCTACCCCACCTTCCCGTTTTTGACAGTTTTTACTAATCTCTCGTTTTATTGATTTTGTTGGTCCTAAAGCTTCATCAATATCTATTAATGATTATTTAGTTGACCAAAATTGTTACGAGTCTATTTGACCCGCTTAAAGACACGTTTTCCCGGTTACCTCGAAAAACGCGCTTTAAGGTTCGTTAGTGATTTTAATCCGTTTTAAGGATCCGTTTTCTACGGGATTTGTTCCCCTGTGATTATTTATACTTAATTAAGCTTCTAAAATACTTATTAGCCTAATTAATCACTATTTTTAAATACGGGGTATTTCACTTATTTATGAGTTAGTCGGGTAAGTAGTAATGTATCAGTACGGTACCCCATGCAAGTAGACAAGTAGTGTTAGGAACACGAGAAGTAGTCAACTCCATTCTACGGACAGTAAGACGGATTACCCCAAAGATGGACGAGAAGAGCCGCAGTTAAACCAACGGGCTAAGGAAATCAAGAACCTTCAACAGAGAACAGTAGACAGTATACAGTGAAGACAGGGAAACAGTTCAAGGACAGGAACCCAAAAAAAAAAGAAACAGGAAAACCCATTATGGACGAAAATACGTAGAACCCTCATAAGGATCGAGTAAATCCTTACAATCTAGAGGAAATCTACCAGATGATATGGATATAAACGCGTGACTACGCAAAGAGAAAAGATAAAGCTATATGATAGCAGATATCTTGCTTAAGGAACAATGGATTTGGAATGTACCACTCACAAGATAATTCGCACATCTTTTACGTTTGACTCATTGGATATTAGCTGTTGAGCGCTTACGGCTCTGCACTCTGTATGACTGAGTGTTTTGGTATTGCACTCGTGCAGTTATTAATCTAGTGGGAATGCAGAAAGATAAAGTGAATATCAACACGAGTGTGTTAAAAAAAAAGAGAATTACAACAGTGTGTTACTCCGGAACAAAACCACCAGGAGACATGGATGACAAACATCATCTTTGTGGACATATAGGCTGGTACGTCTTAATATTACAAAGACAAGTGCAAAGAGCACTAAGTACTAACAGTAGCCAATGTCATATTACATTTCAAGCTGAATATCAGTGAGAGAAGACACACGCATGTATGCTAGTGATCCAAACAAGTGGATTCACAGCAAGGGAAAAAAAAAAGAAAGGCAAATTGAGCCTATGTTCATGGGTCTGCACCTCATACGGAGCGAGTGGGCCCATTAGAATGAACTTGCGAGAGAGCACAAATAGATTAGTGCCTCACCCTTTATGTATTGTGGAGCCCAGAAGGGCTAGAGTCATACCCGTCTCTCTGATATGAGGATAATTCACGAGTTGGTGAACTCTTTGAGAGCCAAGTATCCAGCGCTCCTTATTGAGCGGCTGTTGTATACTTGTGGGGTACGGGGGCGTAACCCTTTTTAAGGGGGTAGAGCCTCTTGGATGTGCACATGTGTGCACTAAATTTGTTGTTTTCGTATGCATTGCATACAAAGAATTGGTGGTGTGCGGGGCATACGAGGTTTGTTTGTTTAGTATGCATGGCATACAGTGAATTGGTTTTGTGGTTATGGTTGGTATGCGGGGCGTGCGTTGTTTGGTTTGTTTGTGTGTATTGTACACTTGTATGTATGTATCTTATGAGATACTTGTTTGAATGTTGTATGTACACCATGTGTGTTGTACATTTCTTATGCTGTTTGTGATATGTATTAATATTGCCTTGTAGAATGATTACATATGATCACCTGGATGAAATCATTAGATATGGAATGTGGAACAATGGAATGTTATGGACACCTCAGGAAGGTTGTCAGGGTTGGTAGAACTGATAGGAAATGATGGTGCTGATGGATCACCTATATCCATATGTGATTGAACTAACGCCACAACGTGATGGCTATGCTGTATAAGCGCAATACGATGTGTGTAAATGATATATCACATAGATATACATTATGGGAATAATGGATAGTTATACATTTATATACTTACCTACTTGATTAAGAGACTTCTGGACGAAGTCTTTTTAAGGGGGGTAGATTGAAATACCCCAAATTAATAAAACGTGGATTAAATATTTAATCACATTAATTAAGGCCTAAACATGCCTTAAAAGTCAACTGAGAACAACAGCGGTGAACACAAAACAAGATGTTGCACCCTTTGACTGTTAAGGGTAAATAAATACCCAAATGAATTACCTAGGACCTAAAAATTTGTCCTAAGTATATTAACACATTACTAGACATATTAAAATCGTTGGACAACACTCCAACACAAAGAACAAGCACTTTCATGCTTCAAGGTCAAAAAGGGCAAACAGGTGCTCTAAGAAACCTTAAAAATCAAATGACCTCTAAATGATATAAAATTGGATACCATGATCAAATATCATGTAAGGAACAAAACAAAACCGTTGTCAAAGAAAACCAAGCCCAGAAACACCTTGCGACACAAAATGTGCACTAAAACTCCTAAAAGCACGTTTTTGTGTAATCGCCTTCTAAATTGGTTTTAAATGGGCTAAAAGGTTATAATTACCTTTAAATATAATAAAATATCATATTATATGATATTAGGAATTTAATTACAGAAATTTACGAATTTTTACAAATTTAATATTAAAATATTAATAAAACCCTAAAGTGGGGCCCGTTTGGGTCAACATTGACTAAGTTGGTCAATGTTGACCATTGACAACGAAATGGACTACATAAAATCAGATAATTAAGTCTCTTAACAGACCAAGGGACAAGAGACATGTGACAATTAAATATATGCCCTTACTTTTGCATAAAATAACAAATAAAGACAAACTTTACCTTATAAAACAAAAAAGTGGGCTCCACTTACCTTACCCATGTGAGCCAACCGAATTGGAGCCTCCACTTGCTCCTCTTCCTCCTTGAATTTCGGTGCTCCAAGCTGGTACAAGACAAGAATGCTTAGTCACCTTACAATAAATGAACTAAAGTAACATTATAACTCCATTTTCAATCAAAATTTGAATCAAACACTACCCTACCTTCCCTTATCTTGGACGGATGCCTCCTCCTCTTGTCTCCACTGATTGAGCTCCAATTATCCAACCCCAATCAGACTTGATGAGTCATCAAAGCAAGGAAATCATAAAAAAATGCAAAAAGGTGCTTTAAGGCAATATTAGGTCTTTCCCTTCTTCTTCTTCTCTTCAGCCGAGGTTGCTCTGTCCTTGAGCTCCCTTTGGCTCCTCTCCACCGTAGGTAAGAGTTCCAAGCACCATTGATGAGGTTTCAAGCACTAGGTAAGCTCTTAAGGCATAAAAATGCCCATTTTCTTCATCTTTCCTTCCTTTTTCGATTGATCTACACTCCAACCTTTTCTATACATCTATGTAGAGTGATTTTAGGTTAGAGGAAGTGTTGGTTTCGTACATAACCAGATCTAAGGAGGAAAGTTCAAGTCTTGACCATTTAAGGTAAAAATGTGCTTTAAGCTCATAACTTTTGATTCCCTTCAAGTTCGGCTGTGAAACTTTGGTCATAGCCTCATCTTCTTCTCCTTTTCATGTGGAATCTGTTGGTTAGCCATTTGGAGCAAAGGTGGCCGAGATCCAAAGGAAATACCCTCTTTTAAGGCATTTTTCCAAGGTAAAACCTAATAACAAGGTAGTTTGTTGAGATCTAGCTATTTCCTATGTCAATATGGTGGATCTAACACCTTGTGGTGTGTTTGATTCAGGCCGAAACCATCTTGAACTCTCCTTGCATTCTTAAGGTGATTTTGCCTTATATCTTACATTAAATTACTTCTTATGGTTAGATCTTGCTTGGAGACTAACTAGGCCTGTTCTCTGTTTGAAAACATGTAAAACAAGCTGTGGAGAATTTCTACTTAAGGTGGCCGAACCAAACAAGGTTCTATCTAGGTTAAATCAAGGTATAAATTACTTAAAACCTTAACTTGTTACATTAATACAAGTTTAAGCTATTCCTAATTAATTGCCGTGAGTGAAGAGGTGAAATAAGGTCTTGTTTGACCTTAAAATGTTTAAGGAATGGTTTAATAAATTTTATAACTAATTAAACAAGCATAATTGTCAAATTTAAGACATTATGTGGAAGTTTGGTAAATAAATAAAAGGTGTGGTGAGGCCGAAATCTATATGTATTTTTGGGAAATTTATGTGTAATTTATTTTGCAAGACAATGTTTGTAATAAGGCCATGTATTTTAGGCCATTTTATTTATGCATTTACAAGCTTTTAAGTGAGTTTAAGTGGTGAAAGATAATTACCGAAAAGAAAGTGGGGTTATGGTGTAATTAAATTAAATTTGGAGGCTTTAGAATGATAAGGCCGAAAATTAGAAGTAAAAAGGAGTTAAAATAAAGTTATAAGATTTTATGAAGTTTTGGGGTTAAATGGTAATTTTTGAAAAGTATGGGTACAAACCGTGAATAAAGGAAATTAATAGTCAAGGAAATATTAAGGAGGTCAACCTTGACCATATGCTAGGTTTTGACTAAAATAAATAAGTTAGATAACTTATTTAAGGTGTTATAATAAGATAAGTACCTTAAGGTAATATTTTCATAACATATGTGGTAAATAAGTTATTACCGAAAATAAAGGGTGTAAAATGGTATTTTAAACACCCATGGGCTATTAGGAATTTTTAGGAATTTATTTGATGGATTTTGGAATTAAAATGAACTATATATGTATAATAATAGTTATTATGTCATTATGACACTTTGGAGAAAAATAGATGGTGGAATGGTAAATATCGAAAGTATATGGGTTAATAAGGATAATTATAACCCTTTGGTGGAATTTGGTGATTTTTAGAGTTATTAAGAGAATTTAATAAGTTATGTGTATAAAATATAGTTTTAATGATATGGTAAACTATATGTTATAAATAGGGCCAAATGGCAATTATAGAATAGCACAAGGGCTGTTCGGAATTTACAAAAAATAACCATAGGTTATACCCTTTTTATAAGTTAGAAATGTTATATTAAATGGAATATACAACATGGTATAAATTAAGGGGTGATTTTGTAAATAAAGGAAACTATGATTTATGAAAAAGAATATGGTTTTGATATGGTGCCCATGCGGCAATAATAAATAGTTTGGTATAAAAACCATAGGTTATTAATTAAAGGAAATAAGAATATCATGTCAAATGATATTATAATATGGTATAACATTACATGATGTTATGTGGTCAAACGGAATTTAAATAAAGTTAAGGGCTATACCGAGTAAATAAGAGTTGGAAAATGAATTTTAGACTAAGGTCTATAATGTTATAAATGTTATAACAATTATATGGGTTAGATGGAATTAATATAAGGAAGGGTACTCACATAAAATAATGTGACAAACTATAAATAAATGAGATTTATAAACTAAGGTGTTTATGGAATAAACATTAGGAGTTGTAATTATACAACATAAGATGTTACATGATATTAGGATAATAATCTTAATATAAGTTGTATAATATAATACAACTAATGGGAATAATCATCTAATAAAAGACGATAAAATGTAACATAAAATACAAGAGTTTATGAAACTCATGGGAATTACCTACGTGGTAAATATATACATACACAAGGATAATGTATATAAGGTGGATATATCTTTTGGTTGGAAACCATATGATTTAATGGTGGTGATTATTTAAAAAAATGTATATAGTCATAAACTATAAGTTATGAGTTTTGGATACAATACAAAAAATAATAATATACTACAATCATGCATGAATACATGCAACTATAGGTTACGTACCTAAACTAGATGTGGATAAGATTAAAAGAAATATAAGGAATTAAACTTAACAGTTGAAATAGTTTTGACGTACTCGTTTTAAGTAACAAAACCGACTGTTTTAGAGAAACCCGTAACGAACAACTGTAGAAAACAGGGGTGAACTGTCGGGGTTACTTATTATTCGGAGATACCGGATGTAGTTAGTCATGGAGACTGACTTATAGTTTATTACCGTTTAGATTGTACCTCTGACAAGACGCTCGACGAGCTAGCGGACTACACGGAGCATAGGATCTTGCTGATTCATACTCCACCGTAATACAATCAGGGTGAACGGTATGTAAAGGGGTTTGATCCGAGTTGTCCTAAGGTTGCTCCTTGGGCTCGGATTTGGTTGATATAACTTGTATGTTGTTATGTGTCTCGGATTGTCTCTGAGGGCTTCCTCAGTTCAGACTTCTGTGCGATCTGTGATAAGATTGTTTGTCTGAATTGTATATTTATAGCTGCTTATGATTTTCTGTTGTTGAGTTAACAGTATTGGTTCGTATATATGGACCTATATGTATAAAACGAAATAGTGGCTATGGTGCTATCTTATATGAAATATAAGGAACGGAAGTAAAACGTTGTAGCACTATGATAATAACATATACATATTATCTGAGACTTTTATACGGAGCATTGGCCTTTCTATACGCCGCTCTTGTATCTAGCACTGGATCCCGAGTTTACAGACTCCGGATTGGACTAATGACCTTAGTCTGCTGTGTTAGAAAATTTGGTAATGCGATGCGATGGTATAATTAATTAATTAATGGAATGAAAGTAAAGCCAAGAGGATGTGGCTCTTGGTGCGTGCTGTGATCACAAATACGATACCAGGATGTCCGCGTACGAGTCCGTAAGTATCAAGAAAATTTCCCGTGAGCTAGAATGGCTCGTTGGTCGGAGACTCTACCGTTGGAGTGGCTACTGCCGTGGGTGACCCGCCATAATATATGGGTAACTAGAGACATGTCGTTTTAACGAGACATTGTCACTAGGTATAACTGAACAACTAAAACAATTGAGACTTATACAGTGGCGAACAATACCATGGACGAGACTAAATACTTGTTTATTATTCTTGTTGTTTCGCTTTGTTGTTCATTGGTTATACTTGTGGTTATTTTATTGTGTGTTGATGGTTGGATGGAGCCTACAAGGCCAAGGTAAATTAAATATGAACACTGTACGCTACGGCGAATGTACATTGTACATTATATTGTTATTGTTCGATACGTTCGATATATACTTGTGGATTGTGTTATTAAATGATTGTGGATTGGATGGATGGTTGAATATCTATGAATATTTGGATGGATGAATATGTACATTATACAAGTTTATTTCAGTATTGTTATAACTGTAAAGTGGTAAAACATGAAACCGATCTAATAATAAGATGGTTAAAATGACAAGTGACCATTAGGGTCCAGGCCCGGCATACTCAGCGTCTATCGCTGATACTACACCATTTCAGGTTGTTGATCATTGTCGGAGCTGAAGAGCAGGAACAGGGTAATTAGAGATGTTGTATAGTAATGAAGATGGTGTATGGTCTTATGATAAGGTTATGTATTTTTTTTCAGGATTGGGTAGACGCTCACTGGTCGAAGTTTATGGATTATGGATTTAGTATGATGTATAGGAATTTCTCGTTATCACTGCGGTTAGCAGTTTATTTGTATTGGAAGTTGGATGTAGTTTGGCTGCGTTGCTCGCATGGGCGAGTGACGGCCGGTGACACCCGAGTGAGTTTTGTAATTGTTACTTATTTTTCCGCTGCGAGACGTTTTATTTATTGCTACGTGAGAGATTATATCGTGATTATGGAGAGGGGTGTTACAGGTGTTGTCCATGCATGTTATCTGCACCCATATATATTTTTCTTTCTTCAGACACGTTATTATATAACATGCTGGTTACACAACATATTTTCGGACATGTAATTATGTAACGTGTTGGTTTTATTTGTTATGTAACTTAGCTTATCATCTTATAGTATAGTGTTGGTCAATGCCATGTCCAACTTGCTCAACATTAAAATGGACGGCAATAGTACCCTTGCACACATATTAGCGACATTACATGTTTCATGAATCATATGTTTGTAACGCTAATTATCCGTATTGTATGTGTCTCTTTCTTTTACAACCATACGTATGTCCCTTAGTATCAAAGGGAATAACTACAGGACAATTGTGTTAGTGTGACCGGTTTATTAAACATAGCATATTTTTTTCATGATTTCATGTGTTTTAATAGTCAGGGGTATTTCAGCCTACCCCCTTAAAGAGACTTCGACCCGAAGTCTTGTCTCGCTAGTTAGCGTTTGTAATTTTGTCACTCACGGGGATCAAGTCCCGAATTCGTTCTCACTAACCAAGGGATCACGTCCCGCAAATTCCACAGTTCTATTTTACCATTTGTGCTTATAAGCACCACGCCACATCTGTGGCTTCACCATGTTCTCAATAATATTTCAATGTACCAGTAATATTCATAAACTGTACTTATGTGTAAGCAAGAGAACAAGTCATTAATTCATAACTAAGGTACCTAAAAAAACATCCAAATACAATTCAAACACAGTTCAAACACGTACAACATCCAAAAACAACACATCGAACAAACAACAGAACAGCAAAAACAAAACACGCCTACCCCCCTTAAAAAGGGGTGCACCCTCGCGCCCTAGACTAGACGGGAACGTCTACGAATAGATGAGGGGGAAGATGCAGTCTGTCTACAATAATAAAGTATTATTTTAATTCCTCATAATAGGTGTGGAGGTTCTTTCTAGTCCTCTCAATAGATAAGTTCATTTCCTTATTCCTCTCGAAACTTCTATCTGTACTTCAATCTTTCCTAATACGTGTTTCAACTAATCTACCGTCTGGTATATAATACACTACACATTAAGTCCTTATAATTTCACGCACTGTCTCGTATTTCGTATGTCTACAACCCTTCTTAGTTATCCTCATTGATTAATCGCAAATTATCAGTCGGGTTTTCCATGTGGTACTCCATATGGAGTTAATTAAGTTAGTTATCTCAACTTATTTTTCCACTGTATTATGTACTTTCACGATTCATCTTCCAACGCCTTAAGGTTCTTTATACTGAATATAGTATAATGAAGTTCTCTCTCTGAGTGTTATGCAGTCTCATACTTAACGAGTCCCTATGTTAATCCTTGTGTGTTAACTTCTTTCTATATCTGATATGTTTCTCTTCTGTACATTTTCTAGTTTAACGTATTAACTATGTATTCTTGTATGTAAATGTATACATGTATATTCTGGACAATTCCAATGTGATTCCAATGTTACATTAAACCTCTTACTCCATTAACTAAAATCTCAATCCTTTGATTGTACATTCATACATATATATATATGTATATTCCCTTCAAAATAAATGTCAAACTAAGTGACCTGTCTCTTCTTAACCTTGGAGTAATAATTTTAGGCTTGGTGTATTCATAGGGATACACTTGTTCTTATAGTTATTGTTGTTATTAATAGTATTATGCCAATCCTTCAATCATTCCCACTCTATAATTCAACCACCATTATATAATTCTAAGTCCTTAGATCAATTGTTTAAATCCCCCAACTATATATACATTTACATGATATATATATTTATTTAGTCATATATATTATAAATATACTTATGTGTTATAAGTTTCAAGGTCATATTTATATTACATTTATCCTCTTGTTTTATAATATGATTCTAGATAGGTATATCCACATATAAGTGTTCCCATGAATTTAATGATATAGTAATATACACATTTATATCCTCCTAAATTTATAAGTTCTTTTCGTGTACGTATATTTATTCATTCGCTTATACATGTAGTCTCCTAAGTTCTAGGGTTAGCCAGTTGTATATAGAAATGTATACATCTGAATTCTCATATGATTACTATTATCCTCTATACTTACAAATTAGTACTGAATCTGCAAAACGATTCCTTAATTATCTTAACCCATCAATTAATCCCCTAAATTCAGCCCATTAATCTTCTTTACAATTTACCAATTTTAATACCTAATTATTCAATGTTGGTCCAATTCAAAAATATTCTTATTTCTATCCACTCCTTATCTAGACTTAAACCCACTACAAGGATTTCGCCAAATTTGAATTATTCTGAGTCCAAGTTCCTAATTTAATTTGACAAATTTCGATTTGTTTGACAGATTAGGCCCACCTCGACCTGACTTAGTGTTACAAATTTTAATTCTTTTAGTGGACTATCCAACATGCTCAATTCTATTTTTGCTATTCTGATTTCTTTAAGTCCCATATGTTAATTTCTTATCTTCATCGTTATTGTTCATTGTTTACTTTTCTTATTTAAAGTTGCCTAGCTTTTTACTTGCCTGTATCACCAAACTAGTGGTAAATAATCTGTAATTATCACTACTGAGATCCCACTATTTATTTACTGCCGTTATGTTATATTTTTAATTTAAGTCGGGTGTGGTTGATTTACTAGACATCATATTCTTTAATTGAATTTTCATTAAACTCCTTGAGTTCTATTGATATTATGTCTCTCATATATATATATATATATATATATAATTCACTAAATCCTATTTAGAGTTTCTCGTGTTTATTTATCTACATTTTACTCGGCCTAGTTTACCTTTGGTCAGTGGTCCATTAGACTTACCTATCTAAGGTTGCCTCAATTTAAACACCATCCCAATTTATCTAAGTTATATTTACTAAGTTATAAACCTTAACAGATATTCTTCTTTGGTCTATTGATTATAATTATAACTGTTATAACTTCTTCAAAATTAATGTGGTCGCTCTACAGAATCTATTTTAAAATATTTGTCATTGAAATGTAGTGTATTTGGAAGGATTATACCATAATGGCAGCATCGTATATTGCGGTTTAGACATTTACAAGGGAGGTCAAATTGATGGGGTGATGTTGGAGTGTACAATAGTATAGCACGCTGAAGCAGCTGGTACACTGATTAACATGTATGAAGTTAATATCTTATATTCGGGTACTCTACTTGAGAAGTTTGCAGCAGGTCGGTGTTTCGAGGTATCTCCGCTAAACTTTGGTATGGATTTTAAGAAACTTAGGCATCTGATAATTGTTATTTAAGCATGGTGTTTCCAAAATTTGACTACCTTTTGTCAAGGTTGTTGTTTATTTGTTTCTGTTGGGAGAGATTATTATTTCTGAAACATTGAGACAATCTTAACTGGGGTTATAGTAAAGTTTAGACCAAAAACCTATTGAAAGGTCTTGTATTGGCCTGTTGTGAGATTCACAACGAAATAAATTGTAAGTCTATTACATACATGTCTCACGGCTCGAGTCTTATGCATGACTTGAACGCTCAATTAAGACTCAAACAAATATGGCTCTAGGCGCTCTTTGGTATGTATATCTTGTGAGTATACCGATTATTGGGACTAGAGTTTTCATTTTATGTTTTCACTGTATTAATTAGTGAGACTTCGTACCATTTCCTTCTTTGCCATAATGAAGGATAAATAGATGATCTAAAAGGGTTTATTTTTTATAAAACTGAATTCTACAGCTTTCTGTGACATTGCTTGCTGGTATTCTAACATTTCCTCCTTTATAAGGTGTTCATCTATGATTGAAACTTAGTTTCCAATTGTATGCATCTTCTTTTATTTGAACTCCGTGTTCATGATACTCGATAAATATTTGGAACATAATGGCGAACTCACTACCACGTTCTTACCTGTTGAGTTGTGTCTGTGTGGGCAACCAGTGCCTGATAATAATGGTTACTTACAAAGTTCAAGAGGCCTGTTTATGGTCTCTATACCAATGTGTTTTAGATCTCAGGGAACTTCAAATAATGGTTGAGAAGAGCTGTTGTGCAAGTGAAATACCCTGAACTTAATTAGGGTGATTAAATTACTCTGATACGATATTTAAGGGCCTATTAGTGCCTAAGTAATTTTGGTAAAAAGAGTAAATCCAAAAGAAACAAGAAAACGCTTAAAAAGCGAAAAACACTAAATTGAGCGTTAAGTGACCGTAGGAGGAATATGACCTCGACAAGGGTCTTAGATGAACTTCCAAGGCTTAATAGTGCCTAATTAATATATGGGAATAATTCCCAAAGAAAACGGATCCATAAAACGAATTAAAAACGCTAATAAAGCTTTAGCGCACGTTTTTCGAAGAAACCCGAAAACGTGACTTTAAGTGATCAAATGAACCCGTAAAAATTCTAGTTCATTAAATAACTATAAATAAACATGAATGGAAGATTAAGAGCCTTTAAAATTGAAATACCCCAAACCTTGATATGTGGTTTGAATATTAAACTATGGTATGTAAAGGCTAAAAAGTGCCTTAGAAACGTCAGTGAACAATTTAAACCATAGTAAAATGCAATAAAGCACTAAGATACAGTTTGAGCAAAAACATGCTTTAAGCTTGGAGTGAACTTGGTTAGGACCCAAAGAACCTACCAAGACTAAATAATAGTCAATTATGATTTTATAAGGCTAATTAAGTCCTTAGGAAACCTTGGTAGACATTGGAACCAAACAAAACATAAATAAATACCTTAAGGTCAATATGGGCTAAAAAGTGCTCTAAGCTTGGGATAAATTTGTATAAGACCTAATGGTCGTACCTATATCTTATAAATATGTTAATGAACATATTAAATCAATTACCAAAGAAAACCAAGGCTGAAAACAAGTTAAGACACAAAAAGTGCTTTAAGGAGTCTTAAAGCACATTTTTGAAAAATTGTCTTGTAAATGAGTTTTGAGTGGCTAAATGTCCATCATTACTCTTAAATATATATGTGTACTATATAGTATCACATTTGGATGTCTATATCAATAGGAAATCAAAAATTTCACTTCTATGTGCCTTGTTTTTGTGAATAGTGATTTTTATAAGCTAGTTTGTAACATATGTTATCATAAGTAATTAAATTGACAAATAAAGACTAAAGTACCCTTATGTAATAAAGGGGGCCGGTTTTCTTAAGTGTGTGACTCACCACTCTCTTGTTAATTTACTAAGAAAAGAAAGAATGACTAATTAATCTACTATTTGCTTTATAAGAACAAATATCTTCAAAAAGAAAAGTTTATCTTCATTCTCTCATTTCTTTCTCATTTCACACGGTTCCACTCTTCTTCAACCTCTCTTCTTCTTGTTCTCTCACGGTAATACTCACCACCACCATTAAACTCTAGCTTTGACCTCTTGTAAAATCTAGCTCACTTAACCAAATCAAAAACAAACACCACCATTTCGGTGCCATGGAGTTCCACCATTGATGGAGCTTGAGCTTGTGTTTCTACATATTATTACTCTCCTTTGCTTCTAGGTAAGGAATCTCAAAGAAAAATCAAGTTTCCTTCATGTTTTTGCCTTGACCGAAATTGCACATTAATGGTGCTCTTGGTGTGACTTTGTTCTAGCTTCATTCCAACCTTTCATGGACTACGTGGAGTCCTCTCTTCATAGATATTCAAACTCTCTTCAAAGATCAAGGTAAAACAACTACATTAATGTTTTTGAAACAATGTAAACCTAGGGTTTACAATGAGATGAAGCTTAAAGCTTGTATACTCATTTCAATGTTTGTATATTGTGTAGTAGTTGACAAGGAATCAAATACCTTACCGGTTTTGTAAGGAAACAAGAAAGAAGTTTGGGTGGAAAAGAGGTAAATATGCTATCTCAATGTGGTTTAATGCCTTAGGAGAAATGAGCTTATAATGCTTGTTAAAACTACCTAAGGAGCTAATGGTAAAGGACTTAGTGAAAAGTTCTCAAGGAGACTAGCAAAAGGACATATGTCTTGTTGTTTGTATTTGCAGGTCAAAGGCATATATATTGTGGAAATTCAGTGTTTAAGGTTTATGCAATTTAAGGGCCTAAGAGCCATGTTATTTAAGGGCCTAAGTGCCAAGCAATTTAAGTTTATGCACTATATTGTGATGTAGTGTAAATTTGGTGAAGTTATGTGTGTGAGAATACTATTGATGGATTTAGGTGTTCTTGAATGTTTAATGGTGAAAACCATGAGTTTTGGAATGATGATGTGCTAAGAGAACCCATGGCAAAATTTTGTATAATGTATAAGGAGTTGTAAGTGCTTAAATGAACTTTGGTGAACTAGGATATGTTAGGAAAGGATAAATGTTTCACTAAGGAAGAAAACATGCATTAAGGTGTTCTAAGGTGCTACAAGGATTTAGGCATTATCTTGGAAGTTCCAGAAATCAAATGAGTGTTTCTAGGGTGTGTCAAAGTCTTGGAGAAGTTTGTTTAAGGTTTAGGCAATGTTGTTGCATAAGGAGGGAATGATGTTTGAATAAGGTTTTGAGTAAGGAATTTTAAGAAATTGTGAAAAGAAGATTTGGTTAGTAAGAGGAGATGCTTGGGAGATGATGTTATGAAGGTGAGGAAGCATTTTAGTGTAGTGGTCATTTAAGGTGAAACACCACTTGGAAAACCAAAAGGAAATGTTACAAGTGTTAAGAGATTTGATAAGAAGATTGAGTAACAAGTTGGACAATGTTTTAAGATGAATCAAAGTGATATTTTAGTATTAGCATATGCCTAAGTTCATGTATGAAGCTTGGGTAATCAATGGATGAAGATAAGAGGTGAAACAAGACTTGGAAAGTGAAGTTCTGGCCCGTCGAACTACCGACCGAACTTGGACATTCGGACGTGCTCTGTGTACGCGTAGGTTTTCTGATCTTCGACTGATGTCCGAACTACCGTCCAAACATGGGAAGTTCGGACACACCTATTTTATTCTCGGGTTTGGCTTCGAACGGCGTTCAAACTTGGGAAGTCCGGACGCAAGTTCGGACGTTTACCAGTTTGCACCCTTAGAGTGTCGAACGGTGTCCAAACTTGAGAAGTCCGGACACAAGTTCGGACAAGGTGCAGTTTTGACCAAAGAGGGTGTTTAACGTATGGAAATGATGTGTAATGATGGGGATTGATGGTTAATGATGTTATGAGGTTGTTAAGGACATGATAAGTGAGTTATAATGATGATGGAGTGGGCGAAAGGTTGTGTTACAATGTGAAAGTAAAAGAAGATAAATGTGAAGTTATTTAATTAATTTATGGGGTTAATCATGGTTATTCGATATTACACAAACATGTTACCCCCAATGTTAATGAAAACAACTTGAATGTTACCAGTTGTTCGAGAATTGTTCGAGGAACGTAAATGGACATGATAGAGTGGACTCCGGTGACAGGTATGGTTTTCTTGCAACCTGTGTCCTACCGGATTACACCGGCTTGTATGCCAATGTGTTTTTCTGTGTGTTTGCCACGTTATAAGATAAAACATGTAATGAGTTTACAGTAATTCATTTATGTGGCGTGTTCAACTCCGATACCATTTAACCTCAGCAGTGTTAACCTTAGTTAACTGAGTCTAGGATCACATGAGAGTTCGGTATTCGGATTAAACGACCTGAACCATGGGGTGTTCTAACCACGGCTATGCGTGAGTTGATTATGTGATGTTGTGTATGTGAATGTAGGGATCTCCCTTGTATGTTTAACCCAGTTGTAATACTGTATGAGTGTAGATGTGATAGACTCCATAGTGGGGTTCTAACTAATATCTTAAAGTAAGTATGTACTAACAGTGGTGAGGAATCCGGTTTGGCCGGTCGCGCGTTGTTTGGGAGAGGGTATCCTTCTTAGCCTTACCCTTCTCTTTGTTATGGTTGTTTCCCTCACAGGTTATGATCTCCCATTAGCTTATTCCAAAGCTTAGCTATTCTGACTTATGATCGGTTTAGGGGGAACATGTGTTTGTGTGGTGTGTTCGGGCCTCCAAACCCGAACCATCTTAACTTAAGTTACTCGTCCGACTAATAGGACGGTAATGAGTGTTGTTGTTATTGTATAACGAGCTTACCATGAGGGTGACACCATTCTCTAGGCTCACCAGTGAATTAGCTATGTTTGGGTCGGTTCCAAGAGGACCGTTCCCGTTATGTTATGTGATGTTGTTGTAATGCAATTCCTATTGCGATGTTATCATGTGCACGTCGAAACGTGAGAAGTGTTGTTATGTTTTGTTATGTGAGGAATGTTATATGTTGTAGAATATGGAGTGTGTGGATCATGGAAATGAATCCCAGTTTGTGATGAGAGGCGTTTAAGGATAACCCGATTTAAGGGTAAGTGTCGTCTATTAAGGAAGTAGCTCCATTAGAGGAGGAACACTCTAGGGATAATGAATACCATGAGTGACTTATCAAGTAAGGATATATTATCCGTTTGTTGAGCCCATTGAGGCGAAATGGTTATGTGTTGTGTGTTTACAGTTGCATGCATGATTTAAATATAATCAATCGCATGCTAAGACGACAATTAGTTGTGCGTGGCCCGGTAGCATGCGGGCTGCGGGATTACCATACCAGCAAAGGTGCTGAGCCCCTAGGGGGCCACCCTTTCTCTTCTTTTCTTATTTCAGGTACGAAGTGCTGGAAGCCGTTCGAGAGTAGGACGGGGTAGTCGTTGTACATGGGTATTCATCTAAGTGTATATATACAGTAGGTGTAGTAAGACCGAGATTGTTATCGGCATCAGTTTGTGAATACTCGGTACAGTTGAAAGGTGTATGTTGTTGTTGTTGTTAATGGAAAGGGATAGTAATGTTAGTCGCTCGGGAATTTAGCCCATCAGACCGGTACAATGTATATGTATTAGCCTTGTTAGCCACGTGGGTGGTTAACGGCGTGTAACACCAAGAAGTTAAGTAATGTGTTGAAGTATGTTTTCCGCTGCAGTTTGTTGTTAAGTGTGTTTGTTGTTGGATGGGGTGTTACAAAAAGTGGTATCAGAGCGAAGTATCGCTCTGATGACTGAATTACCGAGCTTAGGAAGTACCGAGTTAGGATTTTAGTACTTTGGGTTAAGGGTTGAGTGATAGCGTGAGAGATACGCCAGTTAGATATTACCAGTGTGTACTGGAAACCTACAATATCCATCCCGCCCTCCACAATCCCTGTTATATAACTTGGGAAACAATGCCAGAGAGATGAAAGTCCTCTCTTACTCGGGAATGCCCGATCTGGCTATTATTAAAATACCTCTAAGGGTATGGAGAACCTGTCATACGGTAGATCCCGAAAACTGGGAATCCCGGAGACGGTTTCCATCTGGACATTGTTAACCACATTTAATAGCGAAGAATGAAGAATCTTGTGTATAGAAGAATAGAATTTCCGGCAACCTGGGTCGACATGCCGAGCAGTCGAGGATGACCAGCTTGCAACGCACCGACCGTGCAACGGGCAAGAAGTGGATTAATACAACCCGAGACGAGTGTCTACGGGACCACAGTTGATAAATAATACACCAACGGTATACCAACCGACAAAGGAACTACAACGTAGTGCCCAAACAAGAGACAAGTCTCAGTAACCACGACAAGTGCGTGGAACGGGCTATAAAGAGGATACGATACTAAGTAAAGGGGGACTCCAAGAGTGGGAGACACCCCAGTTGATAATTACCATATGAATACAGTGAGGAGTTACCCAGAGGGTTATTGTCAAGACTGTAAGATCAAGTGAGGGCCAACGAGGCCACTGATAATAGTGCGAGTAAGAACAATACCACAACCAGTATGTGTGCTTAACCGATAGCCAGTTAGCATGGCGCACTTGCTATAGCAAGTGCTGCTATAACAGGGCTGTTCAGGAAATTTATAACCACTCCAAAGTACTTAGTAAAGTACCACGAAGTTAAGTGTGATCATTATAACCATGGAAGGGCTTAACGGCCTGACCTTTGTAGTTGGAAGTACACCAGTCAGCAAGAAGCTAGATTTGGTTAAGGCAAGAAGGCATTGTAAAACCATGAGAATTTTTCTTTCAACCCAGATTTATTCAAACTCTTTTCTTTTCAAAACCAGATTTTCTTTCAAACCAATACTTCTTTCTAACCTTCTTCTAAACCAAACCAGTAAAACCAAGGGCAGTTGATAAAGATACAACAGTGGATAAACTTTCCCTCAATTAAGTTCGGGAAGCACGGAATGTATATTGTCAAGGGACAATATAAGGGAGTTGACAACAGAATACTTCACCTAGGCGTGTGACGGACACTACAAGTGTACCAACTGTAATGTGGGACGACCGCACTCCGATAGGAGCTTGTGGGCCTGACAGACCTACTTATGGGTTAGTTGGGTAAGTAGCAATGTATCAGTATGGTACCCCACATATGTATACGAGTAGAGTCCGGAACACGGGAAGTAGTCGACTCCATACTACGGTCAGCAGTATAAGTCAAGCAAGAACTAAGGATTACCATGAATGGTTGAAGTAAAGGAACTCAGTTAAGTTAACGAGACTAAAGGAATTAGTGAATTCCTTTCAAGGAAATGTTTAAGAGTCAGGAGGTGCGAAGTGCACTAACTGTAATGTAAAGACATCTTATACGTCTTAAGGATCCTCAAGGATAAACATGTTAGCCGGAACGGTGACCCAGCCTGTACATGGCAAGCAGATGCCTAATGTGGACACATTAATGTGCAATGAACGGGATGAAACTCCCAGAATGAGTACCTACACTATCAGGAAATGTTGATCTTCACAGAAGAAGATAATAAGCCAGTTAAGAACGCAAATGGCGGGGCTAACGGAATGTACCAATAAGTGTGAACCAGGTGTAAAGGCATAACTTAACAACACCCAGGAGCAAGCCTTGAAGGGTGTTCGCATCAACAATTGTTGAACGAAATGCATGACAGTAACACAAGGGTTGAAACTAACACTCAGTTTAGACATAAGTTGTCAGGAGACGGACTGACAAGCCTAAGGGGCATCCCATGAAAGGAGACGGAATGCAACGACCTTGTCATGGAGCTCAATATAACATCCAAACCATGTAATGTTGTACAGAGAAGTACATGTTTGTGGACAGCCTACAATGAGCGCGGCTCAAGGCTTATAAGCCATAAGCAAGATATGTTATATAAATTCGATTGATTGTAGAAGTTTATGTTGTATAAGTGAATAGAGTGGTAAACGAACCACTGCATTAAGAGTGGGGATACCTCTCGATATTGTGAGACCGCAGGAGCGGTAGTTATGTGAATTAAGTTCAAGAAATATGTTAAGGATGGACGATGTTATTATTGAAAGAGAGCAGTTAGCTTAGTAGTATGTGTGTATAAGTGAAACACCGAGCTGAATAATGCCGGCTTGTGACTCGAATGATCGATGCTCAAGGAGCATTCAGTAGTCATCCAAATGAGTGATGAACCATAATACGAATGATGTAAGTATATGTGTGGAAGTTAATGTGACAGTAAATACCATGTAAGTTAGTGTTATACAAGAAGCACGGTGCGCAGCAAGCGACCGTTGTATAAGTGTTGTTAAATAATAATGTGGCAGATAAGACCAGTTATGAGTTAAACTCAGTGGAGATGCAAGATAAGTGATAGTAAACAGACTGGGCAATAGGCCAGTGGTAGGTACTATGTGATGAGGAACTTAGTGTGAATTCCATGGCGAGTCGCATAAGGGATTTACTGTCAAGAGTTTACGCCTCTGTACTCTGTATGACTGAGTGTTTTGGTATTGCACTTGCACAGTAATGATCGAGTGGGATAGCTAGGAATTGGGAACATGTTAATTGTGGAGGAATAATGTTATAATGGCCGATGCATAGGAAATGCAAGGCCGCACCAATAAAAGAGTACTTGTACAAAACCAAATGTGGAGACATGATTAACAGTAAGTGACTACAGTAGCACTAACTGCCAAATATTGGTATGGAATATACCCCAAATGTTGTAAATAGCTGAGAGAGCACTACACAGTAGGTAGTAGCTCAATCTCAACCGACAGTAAGTCGGAAGGGAACAAGTCAATCATTGTGAAATGTATAGCTGTATACACAGTAAATTGTTATGGAAGTGGATAGAAAGTTTATAACTCACCGAATTCGCTAACGGTAAGAGATACCACGCGTCGGTTGAGAAACCATTGTTACCAAGATGAAGGTGACAATTGGGGATGTACAATACAATAAGAATAACAAATGGGGCAATTAAGCTCTACAGTTATTACAGTTTCACAGCAGAAACAAGTGAGCCAGTGATTCAAGTGTTGAATGTACATGGTGAGCATGAGTGAATGGCTAATTATTAACGCCTAGAAGCCTAACAGGCCAGAATCGAAACCAAATAAGAGCTTAAACAAACTCCAATGAGAATTCTTGGTTTAGGAACTAAACCGCCAATATGGTTAAGATCCTCTAATCAGAATCCATTGTGTAATAGACCGCGTGGAAGTTAAAACACTTCACGACGGCAGAACATTTTAAGCCAATGTTTAGTGATTGATTACGTGGGCGTAATCCCTTTTAAGGGGGTAGAGCGCAAAACCACTTAGTGTGTATTACCGTACAAGTGTACGTGATTTATGTTGTGCATAGCACAAAATAATTTGTTTTGATGATTGGTGTGTGTGTTACGTACGTAAACATACGCATTCATTCATGGTTTAATTGTGGTAATTGCGCACAGAAGATGCGAATACCATTGTGATAAGTGTGTGTATTTGTTAACAATTGTGTGTGATAGTACAAGTGTGGGAGTAGAGAAACTCCCGGGGAACAAAAGCCCTGACAGTGTATAAATGTGAAACTGTGTATTGTATTTTGATAAAATATATGTGTATATATATACTATATAGTGATTCATGAAAGGTTATGAAACCAACATAGAACCTAGTGAGAATAAGATTCCTTAGGTAACAACATTAAAGTGAATGGAAATAACTGATAGATGAAGTTCTATCCCTTGGAGATGTTATGATCATGACTAGAATGATTTAAAAGATAGAAAATTGGAAATGAGTGATTTATTTGATGCTTGAAAATGAAGTGGGAGGTGGAACTTGATTTGCATGCGATCAAGGGAAGCCCAACACAAATTGAAGTGGAAGGATAGTTTGACACTGATGCTGATCACATTAGGCTTGGATGATTCTTGAAGCTCCCTATAAGTGGTCACAAATAACCACGCTAAGAAAAGAAGCAAAGAGCATAAGTTGGACTTGGAGTTGTGTGTGTTTTCAAAAAGGATTTTGAATTGGTATTTATAAAACATCGATAGATACTTTACGTAATTAAAGTTTTCTTACTTAACCTCACAAGGAAAAATTTCAAATCTAAGTGATTGTTTTGATCTCCCAAAGGCACGGGGACGGAAGGTGTCCATCGCGACCGGGTTCTGCGGGATCACAGTGTATATCAAAGATATTTTTGATTGCTATACATGCTATGACATGTTGTGTGGTATGTGTAATAAATGTTATTTTGACTTTGATTTCCTAAAGTGTATGCTATCAAGACCTATGAGTCTAAATGTGTTGTGTTACATAGACCTATGTGTCTAAAGGCTGTTAGGTTATCGAGACCTATGTGTCTAAATGTTGTTATGTTACCCAAGACCAGAGAGTCTAAGGGTTGTTGTTATGTGTAAATGTTGTTAAGATACCCGGACCATTGAGTCCGAGGTTATCTTGTGAATATGTTATGTTATGTAAGGATGTGAATGTGTTACCCGGACCATTAAGTCTGAGTTTGTGATGTAAAGTGTGTTTGGTTACGGAAGTTTTATTTCTATAAGTAATCCTCGTATTCTAATCCAAGATGTGTGGGAGGTGTAAACTTCGAGGACAAAGTTCTTTTAAGGGGGGTAGATTGAAATACCCCAAACCTTGATATGTGGTTTAAATATTAAACTATGGTATGTAAAGGCTAAAAAGTGCCTTAGAAATGTCAGTGAACAATTTAAACCATAGTAAAATGCAATAAAGCACTAAGATACAGTTTGAGCAAAAACATGCTTTAAGCTTGGAGTGAACTTGGTTAGGACCCAAAGAACCTACCAATACTAAATAATAGTCAATTATGATTTTATAAGGCTAATTAAGTCCTTAGGAAACCTTGGTAGACATTGGAACCAAACAAAACATAAATAAATACCTTAAGGTTAATATGGGCTAAAAAGTGCTCTAAGCTTGGGATAAATTTGTATAAGACCTAATGGTCATACCTATATCTTATAAATATGTTAATGAACATATTAAATCAATTACCAAAGAAAACCAAGCTTGAAAACAAGTTAAGACACAAAAAGTGCTTTAAGGAGTCTTAAAGCACATTTTGAAAAATTATCTTGTAAATGAGTTTTGAGTGGCTAAATGTCCATCATTACTCTTAAATATATATGTGTACTATATAGTATCACATTTGGATGTCTATATCAATAGGAAATCAAAAATTTCACTTCTACGTGCCTTGTTTTTGTGAATAGTGATTTTTATAAGCTAGTTTATAACATATGTTATCATAAGTAAATAAATTTACAAATAAAGACTAAAGTACCCTTATGTAATAAAGGGGGGCGGTTTTCTTAAGTGTGTGACTCACCATTCTCTTGTTAATTTACTAAGAAAAGAAAGAATGACTAATTAATCTACTATTTGCTTTATAAGAACAAATATCTTCAAAAAGCAAAGTATATCTTCATTCTCTCATTTCTTTCTCATTTCACACGGTTCCACTCTTCTTCAACCTCTCTTCTTCTTGTTCTCTCACGGTAATACTCACCACCACCATTAAACTCTAGCTTTGACCTCTTGTAAAATCTAGCTCACTTACCAAATCAAAACAAACACCACCATTTCGGTGCCATGGAGTTCCACCATGATGGAGCTTGAGTGTGTTTCTACATATTATTACTCTCCTTTGCTTCTAGGTAAGGAATCTCAAAGAAAAATCAAGTTTCCTTCATGTTTTTGCCTTGACCGAAATTGCACATTAATGGTGCTCTTGGTGTGACTTTGTTCTAGCTTCATTCCAACCTTTCATGGACTACGTGGAGTCCTCTCTTCATAGATATTCAAACTCTCTTCAAAGATCAAGGTAAAACAACTACATTAATGTTTTTGAAACAATGTAAACCTAGGGTTTACAATGAGATGAAGCTTAAAGCTTGTATACTCATTTCAATGTTTGTATATTGTGTAGTAGTTGACAAGGAATCAAATACCTTACGGTTTTGTAGGAAACAAAAAGTTTGGGTGGAAAAGAGTTAAATATGCTATCTCAATGTGTTTAATGCCTTAGGAGAAATGACTTATAATGCTTGTTAAAACTACCTAAGGAGCTAATGGTAAAGGACTTAGTGAAAAGTTTCTCAAGGAGACTAGCAAAAGGACATATGTCTTGTGTTGTATTTGCAGGTCAAGGCATATATATTGTGGAAATTCAGTGTTTAAGGTTTATGCAATTTAAGGGCCTAAGAGCCATGTTATTTAAGGGCCTAAGTGCCAAGCAATTTTAAGTTTATGCACTATATTGTGATGTAGTGTAAATTTGGTGAAGTTATGTGTGAGAATACTATTGATGGATTTAGGTGTTCTTGAATGTTTTGGTGAAAACCATGAGTTTTGGAATGATGATGTGCTAAGAGAACCCATGGCAAAATTTTGTATAATGTATAAGGTTGTAAGTGCTTTGAACTTTGGTGAACTAGTATGTTATAAAGGATAATGTTTCACTAAGGAAGAAAAAACTTAAGGTGTTCTAAGGTGCTACAAGGATTAGGCATTATCTTGGAAGTTCTAGAAATCAAATGAGTGTTTCTAGGGTGTGTCAAAGTCTTGGAGAAGTTTGTTTAAGGTTTAGGCAATGTTGTTGCATAAGGAGGGAATGATGTTTGAATAAGGTTTTGAGTAAGGAATTTTAAGAAATTGTGAAAAGAAGATTTGGTTAGTAAGAGATGCTTGGGAGATGATGTTATGAAGGTGAGGAAGCATTTTAGTGTAGTGGTCATTTAAGTGAACACCACTTGGAAAACCAAAAGGAAATGTTACAAGTGTTAAGAGATTTGATAAGAAGATTGAGTAACAGTTGGACAATGTTTTAAGGTGAATCAAAGTGATATTTTAGTATTAGCATATGCCTAAGTTCATGTATGAAGCTTGGGTAATCAATGGATGAAGATAAGAGGTGAAACAAGACTGGAAAGTGAAGTTCTGCCGCCCGTCCAAACTACCGTCCGAACTTGACGTTCGGACGTGCTCTGTGTACGCGTAGGTTTTCTGATCTTCGACTGATGTCCGAACTACCGAACATGGACATGGGACGTTCGGACCCCTATTTTATTCTCTGGTTTGGCTTCGAACGGCGTCCGAACTTGGGAAGTCCGGACGCAAGTTCAGACGTTTCCAGTTTGCACGCCCCTTAGATCTCGAACGGTGTCCGAACTTGATAATCCGTACACAAGTTCGGACAAGGTGCAGTTTTGACCAAAGAGGGTGGTTAACGTATGGAAATGATGTGTAATGATGGGGATTGATGGTTAATGATGTTATGAGGTTGTTAAGGACATGATAAGTGAGTTATAATGATGATGGAGTGGGTGAAAGGTTGTGTTACAATGTGAAAGTAAAAGAAGATAAATGTGAAGTTATTTAATTAATTTATGGGGTTAATCATGGTTATTCGAGATTACACAAACATGTTACCCCCAATGTTAATGAAAACAACTTGAATGTTACCAGTTGTTCGAGAATTGTTCGAGGAACGTAAATGGACATGATAGAGTGGACTCCGGTGACAGGTATGGTTTTCTTGCAACCTGTGTCCTACCGGATTACACCGACTTGTATGCCAATGTGTTTTTCTGTGTGTTTGCCACGTTATAAGATAAAACATGTAATGAGTTTACAGTAATTCATTTATGTGGCGTGTTCAACTCCGATACCATTTAACCTCAGCAGTGTTAACCTTAGTTAACTGAGTCTAGGATTACATGAGAGTTCGGTATTCAGATTAAACGACCTGAACCATGGGGCGTTCTAACCACGGCTATGCGTGAGTTGATTATGTGATGTTGTGTATGTGAATGTAGGGATCTCCCTTGTATGTTTAACCCAGTTGTAATACTATATGAGTGTAGATGTGATAGACTCCATAGTGGGGTTCTAACTAATATCTTAAAGTAAGTATGTACTAACAGTGGTGAGGAATCCGGTTTGGCCGGTCGCGCGTTGTTTGGGAGAGGGTATCCTTCTTAGCCTTACCCTTCTCTTTGTTATGGTTGTTTCCCTACGGGTTATGATCTCCCATTAGCTTATTCCAAAGCTTAGCTATTCTGACTTATGATCGGTTTAGGGGGAACATGTGTTTATGTGGTGTGTTCGGGCCTCCAAACCCGAACCATCTTAACTTAAGTTACTCGTCCGACTAATAGGATGGTAATGAGTGTTGTTGTTATTGTATAACGAGCTTACCATGAGGGTGACACCATTCTCTAGGCTCACCAGGGAATTAGCTATGTTTGGGTCGGTTCCAAGAGGACCGTTCCCGTATGTTATGTGATGTTGTTGTAATGCAATTCCTATTGCGATGTTATCATGTGCACGTCGAAACGTGAGAAGTGTTGTTATGTTTTGTTATGTGAGGAATGTTATATGTTGTAGAATATGGAGTGTGTGGATCATGGAAATGAATCCCAGTTTGTGATGAGAGGCGTTTAAGGATAACCCGATTTAAGGGTAAGTGTCGTCTATTAAGGAAGTAGCTCCATTAGAGGAGGAACACTCTAGGGATAATGAATACCATGAGTGACTTATCAAGTAAGGATATATTATCCGTTGTTGAGCCCATTGAGGCGAAATGGTTATGTGTTGTGTGTTTACAGTTGCATGCATGATTTAAATATAATCAATCGCATGCTAAGACGACAATTAGTTGTGCGTGGCCCGGTAGCATGCGGGCTGCGGGATTACCATACCAGCAAAGGTGCTGAGCCCCTTGGGGGCCACCCTTTCTCTTCTTTTCTTATTTCAGGTACGAAGTGCTGGAAGCCGTTCGAGAGTAGGACGGGGTAGTCGTTGTACATGGGTATTCATCTAAGTGTATATATACAGTAGGTGTAGTAAGACCGAGATTGTTATCGGCATCAGTTTGTGAATACTCGGTACAGTTGAAAGGTGTATGTTGTTGTTGTTGTTAATGGAAAGGGATAGTAATGTGTAGTCGCTCAGGAATTTAGCCCATCAGACCGGTACAATGTATATGTATTAGCCTTGTTAGCCACGTGGGTGGTTAACGGCGTGTAACACCAAGAAGTTAAGTAATGTGTTGAAGTTTGTTTTCCGCTGCAGTTTGTTGTTAAGTGTGTTTGTTGTTGGATGAGGTGTTACAAAAAGTGGTATCAGAGCGAAGTATCGCTCTGATGACTGAATTACCGAGCTTAGGAAGTACCGAGTTAGGATTTTAGTACTTTGGGTTAAGGGTTGAGTGATAGCGTGAGAGATACGCCAGTTAGATATTACCAGTGTGTACTGGAAACCTACAATATCCATCCCGCCCTCCATAATCCCTGTTATATAACTTGGGAAACAATGCCAGAGAGAGGAAAGTCCTCTCTTACTCGGGAATGCCCGATCTGGCTGTTATTAAAATACCTCTAAGGGTATGGAGAACCTGTCATACGGTAGATCCCGAAAACTGGGAATCCCGGAGACGGCTTCCATCTGGACATTGTTAACCACATTTAATAGCGAAGAATGAAGAATCTTGTGTATAGAAGAATAGAATTTCCGGCAACCTGGGTCGACATGCCGAGCAGTCGACGATGACCAGCTTGCAACGCACCGACCGTGCAACGGGCAAGAAGTGGATTAATACAACCCGAGACGAGTGTCTCCGGGACCACAGTTGATAAATAATACACCAACGGTATACCAACCGACAAAGGAACTACAACGTAGTGCCCAAACAAGAGACAAGTCTCAGTAACCACGACAAGTGCGTGGAACGGGCTATAAGAGGATACGATACTAAGTAAAGGGGGACTCCAAGAGTGGGAGACACCCCAGTTGATAATTACCATATGAATACAGTGAGGAGTTACCCAGGGTTATTGTCAAGAAGTAAGATCAAGTGAGGGCCAACGAGGCCACTGATATAGTGCGAGTAAGAACAATACCACAACCAGTATGTGTGCTTAACCGATAGCCAGTTAGCATGGCGCACTTTCTATAGCAAGTGCTGCTATAACAGGGCTGTTCGGGAAATTTATAACCACTCCAAAGTACTTAGTAAAGTACCACGAAGTTAAGTGTGATCATTATAACCATGGAAGGGCTTAACGGCCTGACCTTTGTAGTTGGAAGTACACCAGTCAGCAAGAAGCTAGATTTGGTTAAGGCAAGAAGGCATTGTAAAACCATGAGAATTTTTCTTTCAACCCAGATTTATTCAAACTCTTTTCTTTTCAAAACCAGATTTTCTTTCAAACCAATACTTCTTTCCAACCTTCTTCTAAACCAAACCAGTAAAACCAAGGGCAGTTGATAAAGATACAACAGTGGATAAACTTTCCCTCAATTAAGTTCAGGAAGCACGGAATGTATATTGTCAAGGGACAATATAAGGGAGTTGACAACAGAATACTTCACCTAGGCGTGTGACGGACACTACAAGTGTACCAACTGTAATGTGGGACGACCGCACTCCGATAGGAGCTTGTGGGCCTGACAGACCTACTTATGGGTTAGTTGGGTAAGTAGCAATGTATCAGTATGGTACCCCACATATGTATACGAGTAGAGTCCGGAACACGGGAAGTAGTCGACTCCATACTACGGTCAGCAGTATAAGTCAAGCAAGAACTAAGGATTACCATGAATGGTTGAAGTAAAGGAACTCAGTTAAGTTAACGAGACTAAAGGAATTAGTGAATTCCTTTCAAGGAAATGTTTAAGAGTCAGGAGGTGCGAAGTGCACTAACTGTAATGTAAAGACATCTTATACGTCTTAAGGATCCTCAAGGATAAACATGTTAGCCGGAACGGTGACCCAGCCTGTACATGGCAAGCAGATGCCTAATGTGGACACATTAATGTGCAATGAACGGATGAAACTCCCAGAATGAGTACCTACACTATCAGGAAATGTTGATCTTCACAGAAGAAGATAATAAGCCAGTTAAGAACGCAAACGGCGGGGCTAACGGAATGTACCAATAAGTGTGAACCAGATGTAAAGGCATAACTTAACAACACCCAGGAGCAAGCCTTGAAGGGTGTTTGCATCAACAATTGTTGAACGAAATGCATGACAGAAACACAAGGGTTGAAACTAACACTCAGTTTAGACATAAGTTGTCAGGAGACGGACTGACAAGCCTAAGGGGCATCCCATGAAAGGAGACGGAATGCAACGACCTTGTCATGGAGCTCAATATAACATCCAAACCATGTAATGTTGTACAGAGAAGTACATGTGTGTGGGCAGCCTACAATGAGCGCGGCTCAAGGCAAATAAGGCTTATAAGCCATAAGCAAGATATGTTATATAAATTCGATTGATTGTAGAAGTTTATGTTGTATAAGTGAATAGAGTGGTAAACGAACCACTGCATTAAGAGTGGGGATACCTCTCGATATTGTGACACCGCAGGAGCGGTAGTTATGTGAATCAAGTTCAAGAAATATGTTAAGGATGGACGATGTTATTATTGAAAGAGAGCAGTTAGCTTAGTAGTATGTGTGTATAAGTGAAACACCGAGCTGAATAATGCCGGCTTGTGACTCGAATGATCGATGCTCAAGGAGCATTCAGTAGTCATCCAAATGAGTGATGAACCATAATACGAATGATGTAAGTATATGTGTGGAAGTTAATGTGACAGTAAATACCATGTAAGTTAGTGTTATACAAGAAGCACGGTGCGCAGCAAGCGACCGTTGTATAAGTGTTGTTAAATAATAATGTGGCAGATAAGACCAGTTATGAGTTAAACTCAGTGGAGATGCAAGATAAGTGATAGTAAACAGACTGGGCAATAGGCCAGTGGTAGGTACTATGTGATGAGGAACTCAGTGTGAATTCCATGGTGAGTCGCATAAGGGATTTACTGTCAAGAGTTTACGCCTCTGCACTCTGTATGACTGAGTGTTTTGGTATTGCACTTGCACAGTAATGATCGAGTGGGATAGCTAGGAATTGGGAACATGTTAATTGTGGAGGAATAATGTTATAATGGCCGATGCATAGGAAATGCAAGGCCGCACCAATAAAAGAGTACTTGTACAAACCAAATGTGGAGACATGATTAACAGTAAGTGACTACAGTAGCACTAACTGCCAAATATCGGTATGGAATATACCCCAAATGTTGTAAATAGCTGGGAGAGCACTACATACTAGGTAGTAGCTCAATCTCAACCGACAGTAAGTCGGAAGGGAACAAGTCAATCATTGTGAAATGCATAGCTGTATACACAGTAAATTGTTATAGAAGTGGATAGAAAGTTTATAACTCACCGAATTCGCTAACGGTAAGAGATACCACGCGTCGGTTGAGAAACCATGTTACCAAGATGAAGGTGACAATTGGGGATGTACAATACAGTAAGAATAACAAATGGGGCAATTAAGCTCTATAGTTATTATAGTTGCGCAGCAGAAACTAGTGAGCCAGTGATTCAAGTGTTGAATGTACATGGTGAGCATGAGTGAATGGCTAATTATTAACGCCTAGAAGCCTAACAGGCAGAATCGAAACCAACTAAGAGTTTAAACAAACTCCAATGAGAATTCTTGGTTTAGGAACTAAAACCGCCAATATGGTTAAGATCCTCTAATCAGAATCCATTGTGTAATAGACCGCGTGGAAGTTAAAACACTTCACGACGGCAGAACATTTTAAGCCAATGTTTAGTGATTGATTACGTGGGCGTAATCCCTTTTAAGGGGGGTAGAGCGCAAAACCACTTAGTGTGTATTACCGTACAATTGTACGTGATTTATGTTGTGCATAGCACAAAATAATTTGTTTTGATGATTGGTGTGTGTGTTACGTACGTAAACATACGCATTCATTCATGGTTTAATTGTGGTAATTGCGCACAGAAGATGTGAATACCATTGTGATAAGTGTGTGCATTTGTTAACAATTGTGTGTGATAGTACAAGTGTGGGAGTAGAGAAACTCCCGGGGAACAAAAGCCCCGACAGTGTATAAATGTGAAACTGTGTATTGTATTTTGATAAAATATATGTGTATATATATACTATATAGTGATTCATGAAAGGTTATGAAACCGACATAGAACCTAGTGAGAATAAGATTCCTTAGGTAACAACATTAAAGTGAATGGAAATAACTGATAGATGAAGTTCTATCCCTTGGAGATGTTATGATCATGACTAGAATGATTTAAAAGATAGAAAATTGGAAATGAGTGATTTATTTGATGCTTGAAAATGAAGTGGGAGGTGGAACTTGATTTGCATGCGATCAAGGGAAGCCGAACACAAATTGAAGTGGAAGGATAGTTCGACACTGATGCTGATCACATTAGGGTTGGATGATTCTTGAAGCTCCCTATAAGTGGTCACAAATAACCACGCTAAGAAAAGAAGCAAAGAGCATAAGTTGGACTTGGAGTTGTGTGTGTTTTCAAAAAGGATTTTGAATTGGTATTTATAAAACGTCGATAGATACTTTACGTAATTAAAGTTTTCTTACTTAACCTCACAAGGAAAAATTTCAAATCTAAGTGATTGTTTTGATCTCCCAAAGGCACGGGGATGGAAGGTGTCCATCGCGACCGGGTTCTGCGGGATCACAGTGTATATCAAAGATATTTTTGATTGATATACATGCTATGACATGTTGTGTGGTATGTGTAATAAATGTTATTTTGACTTTGATTTCCTAAAGTGTGTGCTATCAAGACCTATGAGTCTAAATGTGTTGTGTTACATAGACCTATGTGTCTAAAGGCTGTTAGGTTATCGAGACCTATGTGTCTAAATGTTGTTATGTTACCCAAGACCAGAGAGTCTAAGGGTTGTTATGTATGTGTAAATGTTGTTAAGATACCCGGACCATTGAGTCCGAGGTTATCGTGTGAATATGTTATGTTATGTATGGATGTGAATGTGTTACCAGGACCATTAAGTCCGAGGTGGTGATGTAAAGTGTGTTTGGTTATGGAAGTTTTATTTCTATAAGTAATCCCCGTATTCTAATCCAAGATGTGTGGGAGGTGTAAACTTCGAGGACGAAGTTCTTTTAAGGGGGGTAGATTGAAATACCCCAAACCTTGATATGTGGTTTAAATATTAAACTATGGTATGTAAAGGCTAAAAAGTGCCTTAGAAACGTCAGTGAACAATTTAAACCATAGTAAAATGCAATAAAGCACTAAGATACAGTTTGAGCAAAAACATGCTTTAAGCTTGGAGTGAACTTGGTTAGGACCCAAAGAACCTACCAAGACTAAATAATAGTCAATTATGATTTTATAAGGCTAATTAAGTCCTTAGGAAACCTTGGTAGACATTGGAACCAAACAAAACATAAATAAATACCTTAAGGTCAATATGGGCTAAAAAGTGCTCTAAGCTTGGGATAAATTTGTATAAGACCTAATGGTCTACCTATATCTTATAAATATGTTAATGAACATATTAAATCAATTACCAAAGAAAACCAAGTGAAAACAAGTTAAGACAAAAAGTGCTTTAAGGAGTCTTAAAGCACATTTTTGAAAAATTGTCTTGTAAATGAGTTTTGAGTGGCTAAATGTCCATCATTACTCTTAAATATATATGTGTACTATATAGTATCACATTTGGATCTCTATCAATAGGAAATCAAAAATTTCACTTCTATGTGCCTTGTTTTTGTGAATAGTGATTTTTATAAGCTAGTTTGTAACATATGTTATCATAAGTACTTAAATTGACAAATAAAGACTAAAGTACCCTTATGTAATAAAGGGGGCCGGTTTTCTTAAGTGTGTGACTCACCACTCTCTTGTTAATTTACAAGAAAAGAAAGAATGACTAATTAATCTAATTTGCTTTATAAGAACAAATCTTCAAAAAGAAAGTTATCTTCATTCTCTCATTTCTTTCTCATTTCACACGGTTCCACTCTTCTTCAACCTCTCTTCTTCTTGTTCTCTCACGGTAATACTCACCACCACCATTAAACTCTAGCTTTGACCTCTTGTAAAATCTAGCTCACTTAACCAAATCAAAAAACAAACACCACCATTTCGGTGCCATGGAGTTCCACCATTGATGGAGCTTGAGCTTGTTTCTACATATTATTACTCTCCTTTGCTTCTAGGTAAGGAATCTCAAAGAAAAATCAAGTTTCCTTCATGTTTTTGCCTGACCGAAATTGCACATTAATGGTGCTCTTGGTGTGACTTTGTTCTAGCTTCATTCCAACCTTTCATGGACTACGTGGAGTCCTCTCTTCATAGATATTCAAACTCTCTTCAAAGATCAAGGTAAAACAACTACATTAATGTTTTTGAAACAATGTAAACCTAGGGTTTACAATGAGATGAAGCTTCAAGCTTGTATACTCATTTCAATGTTGTATATTGTGTAGTAGTTGACAAGGAAATCAAATACCTTACCGGTTTTGTAAGGAAACAAGAAAGAAGTGGGTGGAAAAGAGGTAAATATGCTATCTCAATGGGTTTAATGCCTTAGGAGAAATGAGCGTTATAATGCTTGTTAAAACTACTAAGGAGCTAAATGGTAAAGGACTTAGTGAAAGTTCTCAGGGACTAGCAAAAGGACATATGTCTTGTTGTTTGTATTTGCAGGTCAAAGGCATATATATTGTGGAAATTCAGTGTTTAAGGTTTATGCAATTTAAGGGCTAAAAGCCATGTTATTTAAGGGCCTAAGTGCCAAGCATTTAAGTTTTATGCACTATATTGTGATGTAGTGTAAGTTGGTGAAGTTATGTGTGTGAGAATACTATTGATGGATTTAGTGTTCTTGAAGTTTTAATGGTGAAAACCATGAGTTTTGAATGATGATGTGAAGAAACCCCTGGCAAAATTTTGTATAATGTATAAGGAGTTGTAAGTGCTTAAATGAACTTTGGTGAACTAGGATATGTTAGGAAAGGATAAATGTTTCACTAAGGAAGAAAACATGCATTAAGGTGTTCTAAGGTGCTACAAGGATTTAGGCATTATCTTGGAAGTTCTAGAAATCAAATGAGTGTTTCTAGGGTGTGTCAAAGTCTTGGAGAAGTTTGTTTAAGGTTTAGGCAATGTTGTTGCATAAGGAGGGAATGATGTTTGAATAAGGTTTGAGTAAGGAATTTTAAGAAATTGTGAAAAGAAGATTTGGTTAGTAAGAGGAGATGCTTGGGAGATGATGTTATGAAGGTGAGGAAGCATTTTAGTGTAGTGGTCATTTAAGGTGAAACACCACTTGGAAAACCAAAGGAAATGTTACAAGTGTTAAGAGATTTGATAAGAAGATTGAGTAACAAGTTGGACAATGTTTTAAGGTGAATCAAAGTGATATTTTAGTATTAGCATATGCCTAAGTTCATGTATGAAGCTTGGGTAATCAATGGATGAAGATAAGAGTGAAACAAGACTTGGAAAGTGAAGTTCTGGCCCGTTTCGGACGTGCTCTGTGTACGCGTTGGTTTTCTGATCTTCGACTGATGTCCGAACTACCGTCCGAACATGGGAAGTTCGGACACACCTATTTAATTCTCTGGTTTGGCTTCGAACGGCGTCCGAACTTGGGAAGTCCGGACGCAAGTTCGGACGTTTACCAGTTTGCACCCTTAGAGTCTAGAACGGTGTCCGAACTTGAGAAGTCCGGACACAAGTTCGGACAAGGTGCAGTTTTGACCAAAGAGGGTGTTTAACGTATGGAAATGATGTGTAATGATGGGGATTGATGGTTAATGATGTTATGAGGTTGTTAAGGACATGATAAGTGAGTTATAATGATGATGGAGTGGGTGAAAGGTTGTGTTACAATGTGAAAGTAAAAGAAGATAAATGTGAAGTTATTTAATTAATTATGGGGTTAATCATGGTTATTCGATATTACACAAACATGTTACCTCAATGTTAATGAAAACAACTTGAATGTTACCAGTTGTTCGAGAATTGTTCGAGGAACGTAAATGGACATGATAGAGTGGACTCCGGTGACAGGTATGGTTTTCTTGCAACCTGTGTCCTACCGGATTACACCGGCTTGTATGCCAATGTGTTTTTTCTGTGTATTTGCCACGTTATAAGATAAAACATGTAATGAGTTTACAGTAATTCATTTATGTGGCGTGTTCAACTCCGATACCATTTAACCTCAGCAGTGTTAACCTTAGTTAACTGAGTCTAGGATCACATGAGAGTTCGGTATTCGGATTAAACGACCTGAACCATGGGACGTTCTAACCACGGCTATGCGTGAGTTGATTATGTGATGTTGTGTATGTGAATGTAGGGATCTCCCTTGTATGTTTAACCCAGTTGTAATACTGTATGAGTGTAGATGTGATAGACTCCATAGTGGGGTTCTAACTAATATCTTAAAGTAAGTATGTACTAACAGTGGTGAGGAATCCGGTTTGGCCGGTCGCGCGCGTTGTTTGGGAGAGGGTATCCTTCTTAGCCTTACCCTTCTCTTTGTTATGGTTGTTTCCCTCACGGGTTATGATCTCCCATTAGCTTATTCCAAAGCTTAGCTATTCTGACTTATGATCGGTTTAGGGGGAACATGTGTTTGTGTGGTGTGTTCGGGCCTCCAAACCAAACATCTTAACTTAAGTTACTCGTCCGACTAATAGGACGGTAATGAGTGTTGTTGTTATTGTATAACGAGCTTACCATGAGGGTGACACCATTCTCTAGGCTCACCAGTGAATTAGCTATGTTTGGGTCGGTTCCAAGAGGACCGTTCCCGTTATGTTATGTGATGTTGTTGTAATGCAATTCCTATTGCGATGTTATCATGTGCACGTCGAAACGTGAGAAGTGTTGTTATGTTTTGTTATGTGAGGAATGTTATATGTTGTAGAATATGGAGTGTGTGGATCATGGAAATGAATCCCAGTTTGTGATGAGAGGCGTTTAAGGATAACCCGATTTAAGGGTAAGTGTCGTCTATTAAGGAAGTAGCTCCATTAGAGGAGGAACACTCTAGGGATAATGAATACCATGAGTGACTTATCAAGTAAGGATATATTATCCGTGTGTTGAGCCCATTGAGGCGAAATGGTTATGTGTTGTGTGTTTACAGTTGCGTGCATGATTTAAATATAATCAATCGCATGCTAAGACGACAATTAGTTGTGTGTGGCCCGGTAGCATGCGGGCTGCGGGATTACCATACCAGCAAAGGTGCTGAGCCCCTTGGGGGCCACCCTTTCTCTTCTTTTCTTATTTCAGGTACGAAGTGCTGGAAGCCGTTTGAGAGTAGGACGGGGTAGTCGTTGTACATGGGTATTCATCTAAGTGTATATATACAGTAGGTGTAGTAAGACCGAGATTGTTATCGGCATCAGTTTGTGAATACTCGGTACAGTTGAAAGGTGTATGTTGTTGTTGTTGTTAATGGAAAGGGATAGTAATGTGTAGTCGCTCGGGATTTAGCCCATCAGACCGGTACAATGTATATGTATTAGCCTTGTTAGCCATGTGGGTGGTTAACGGCGTGTAACACCAAGAAGTTAAGTAATGTGTTGAAGTTTGTTTCCGCTGCAGTTTGTTGTTAAGTGTGTTTGTTGTTGGATGGGGTGTTACAAAAATTAAAGAAACGAGGAAATTCCGGAAAACGGGTCCGGTTAGTGAATAGTGCTAAACCGGGTAAAATAACGAGCGTTTCTGTAAAAGACGAAAAACGCACCAGCTTATATTCTGTGTAGGGGCCGATTTTTAAGACAGTAAACAAGCCTCACACCACACCTAGCTAGAAAATAAAAGAAAGAGAAAAGCAAAAATGGGAAAAAGTTACAAAAGTAACTTCCCTCTCTGTCTCTCTCCTCCCTAATTTCTCCTTTCCTCCCTTTCTCTCTTTCTTGCCGATTTTCCCCTCTCTCTCTGTTGGGACGGTTTTTTGAGTTCTCCACCAACATCCATGGCTTCTCCACCTTCTCTCCCTTGTTCAAGCTTCATTAAAGCCCCAAATGCAAAATAAATTACATATTCTTCTTCTTCTCATCATTCTCTACCTTCCTCTCTTTTCAAAATCTGAAAATGGCGAAGTTCATCTCCATGGTTTTTGCCCATTTGAAGAGAAAATGGCACCACCTTGTAGCTTGGAGTCTCCTCTTTCAAACAAGGTAAAGAGTTTCAAGAGAAAACTCATTTTCCCCATTTTCATGCCTTGGCGATTTTGGCTGCTTCTAATACCTTGTTTTCCTTCTTGATTTGAGCATTCATTAAACCTCCAATGGTGGTTGGAAGCCTTTTCTTCATTGTTGATCAAAAACCCATTTCTAGGGTTTCAAGGTAAATTACCAATCTTAGTGTCTTAAGCCTCTTAATGAATGAGTTTAGTGTTTTAATTAAAATCATTCCCTTTTGCTTGATGATTGGGTTGGAGCTTTGCAATTACATTGCCCCATTTGACCGAGATGAGAAAAGGAGGAGAGAAGGAGTATTAAAAAGGAAGTTTGATGGGCTTAAGGTAAGAAATCCACCTTAAGGTTTATTTTGAATGCTTTAGGATTTGGGATGGGTTAAATTAAATAATGAACCCAAATTATATGAAATAATATAGTTGGTTGAAGTTGAGGGAAATTGTGAACTATTTTGATTTAAGGGCCTAAGTGCCATTGCATTTGAGAATTGGAGCTATATTGTGATTTGGTGAATTTTGGATTGATATTGAGTGCTGGTAGGACCCTTGTAAGGGTGTGGTTAGATTAGGATTGTAAATGGTGAAAATTGATGAATGTGGACATGTTAGGTTTATGGGGAGACTATGACAAATTTTTAGTGGAAAATGAGTGTTTTCGGTGGCTTGGTAAGTAGGGGAGGCTTAAGTGTTCAATTGGGTGGAGTAAAGATGTTTGGTAACCTTGGGATGGTAAATGGAGGATGAGTAAGGGAGTATGTATAATCTGTAGCAAGGAGGGATAAGGATATGTAAAAACTCTAGAAATGAGTTAGTATGCAAGACTTAGGAAAATGGGAGTTGGACTTGGGTTTAGAAGTGCAAATGTATAGGAATGAATGGGAATGGTCATTAGGTGATTTGGTGAGGTTGGTAGGAGCTAGGAGGTAAGAACTAGCAAGAAGATGCTAGAAATGCACAAGTGTGCCAAATGTGAAAGTGGGAATGAAAATTTGTAGAAAATTGAGCAAGAATTGGAGTAAGGATTTAACCAAGAATTTGAAGTGGTTTAGAGCATGTTTTGAGGTGATTAATTATGTAGGAAACTTGTGGAAAGTTAATGGAATGATTAGGGGTGGATTTGCGGTTGAAAAATTAACTAAATAGTAGTTTTTAGCAGGTCCGAGACTTAGGATAAGAACCAAGTCCCGGACCGCATCAAAAATTTGGCCGAGAGTGAAAATTGACATTGGTCTGGGACCTAGGTCCAGGACCAAGTCCCAGACCACTAGTAAAAATAGGCCGATAGTGAGTTCTTGTATTGGTTCGGGACTTTGGGTCCGGACCAAGTCCCGGACCACCCCCAGAATTCCCCCAAAAGTGTTTTTAAGGGTTTAAATGATGGGGATTTGAATGGTATTGGCTTTAGATGATGTTTAAGAGTTTTTTGGTGACCTTTAAAGGTCCTAAGAAGTATAAACTAGTGTTGGAAGTGATTGAGAAAGTTGTGGGTTTAAGAACACCCACGAGTGTGAGTTTAAGAACACTTAAGTAAACCGAGATAACGGGATAACGGGGTAAGTACGGGAGTAGCAATTATGTACGTACTATAACGCCTTAATATCAATAGAACCATTTGACATGTAATCAGTGGTTCAAGAGTAAGACACGAGGAACAAGTGTGAACCGAGGAACGTGAGAACACCCGGTAAAGTTAACCCCGGTGAAAGGTCTGATTTTCTGATGCCCTGTATCCTAACTTGGTTACTCTGATTTGTGTGCTTGTTTGATTGTGTGATCATCCAACAAGATAAATGCACGAATCGGATTGTTTACACTCTCTTGCGCATGTATGGTATTGCTCGTTGTTGGATTGTTGATTAAACTTGAAGTTTGTATAATTCATGAAATGTGTATTGTGGATGAATTGCTTGAGTGTGAATGAGCACTGTAGTGCGACTCATAGTTGAGTCTTGTTTGAGTAGTGACTCGTAGGAAGATTCAAGTGCGAAATAATAAAATGTGGAAACACACCAAAACTATCGAACCAAGAAACGATAACGCAAATCTATAACTCACTAAAACGTGAGAGAATTGTACGGGAATTAGCAAAACTCCCGGTAACGGTTAGAGAACCGAATTAACTTAATCCACAAAATAATTAATAGTGGAAGTATTCAAGTAACCTATATTTAGAGGATTGATGAGTGTTCAAACTTGAACCTTGAGAGAAATAAAGTATGGTAAGGGATCACTAAACCCCTTAGAAAGATAGTCGAACCCCAATGAGAGGAACCGGCTAAAATGAACAATGTCCCGAACATGAGAGTAATCGATAAGTTGGGTAAAACCTTAAATCTTAGAATACTAGACATTGAGAATTCCCTAAGCTAATGGAGGATATCGAGAGAGATACTTCTAGGCTAATCTATGAGATTGTGAAATGACTCCGAGAGAGGAGTTTTGGGAATTTGAGTAGTCCGGTAGAGAACCGGACATTTGAGAATTTGAGGAGCTAATTGTATAGCTCCATTTGTAATTGTAAGCCCGGTGGTGGGTCTTGTGTATGACCCTGCCCGGAGGTCGTGGTTAAGACTTAAAAGATGCCTTTGAGTATTGAGTATTGATTTGAGAATTTGAGTATTGAGTTGAAACTTGAGAGACATGAGAAATTGAGTTGAGTGGAGAATTGAGTTGAGTATTAGAGCTTGCTTGAGGTTGAGAGTAAGAGTACCCAAGAGAGGGGGGGGGGGGGTAAAGCAATGTGTAATTGAGTAAGGCATAGTTAGTTAGAAACCCTCAAGGCCTAAGATTGAGCAACACTAACTAACAAACTTATTGTATTAGTGTATCTGTTATTCCTTGATTGAATGTGGAGTATTTGTGTGAATGTACATATATAATGTATGTTGTATGCATGTTGATTGAATTAAAATGAATCGCATGCTCTCGACCAAATAGTCGGCGTACCCTCGTTAGAACACGGGATATGCGAATTTCATATGCAACAATTTTACTGAGCCCTAGGGGCACTGTTTTTATTTTACAGGAACATTAGAGCTGATCACCATTCGAGAGTAGGACGGGGTTGACATTAAGCATGGGTAGTTGTTTAAGAAATTGCACTTGTTGTATTATGGGATTGTAAGTTCGGTTGTTATTGATAAGTCGGGGAATTGTAGATACTCGGTATAGAACAGATTTGAGATTGTATTGTATACTGTGGAATTGAAGTTTGTATTTGGTTTGAGAATTGATTAAGTAATAGAAGTATCATTTGTATAGTGCACTCGGTATAAGACCCATCAGATCGATTGTATTTGTATTGATTATTTGGATTGAGTTTGGCCTTGTTAGTCACGTGGGTGACTAACGGCATGTATCACCCACCGGTTGTAGTTGAATTCCGCTGCTTTGTTGTAGGTAATAGAGATGGGTTAGGAGATAATTGCGTGATTACCGGTAGGGGTGTTACAGCAAGATGCAATGAGGAAAAGAAAGAATCAAGATAGAGGATTTGAGCTTCATAATGATATCACGGTAGCCATGTATCTGGGTAATCATATACAAATGGTGGGATGGGTTATGAATGGTGATAGTGGTCAAATGAGGAAATATGTCATAAGCTAAAGTAGAGATTAGATATTGTACATATTTCCAGCCTTTGATTGTAAACTCATATTGTAAAACGTGTTGCCCATTTTAAGGGTATGATATTATATTGTTGTAAAATGGAAGATGTAGAAGGATGTTTGAAGGAGAAGGAGAAAGAAAGGAGGTAGTGGAGATGTATACCAATCGCCAGATGAGGCGTTGTGTTTTTCAAGAAATAAAGAAGAATGAAGAGAAACGTAAGGAGAAGCAGAGAAATTAGGGTAGAAGATAAGTTTCCTATTGGGTTGGTTACTAATTTACATAAGGAGCGGCCCAATTGATTTAGTAATCGGGTTTAAACCGCTTATTGCTTCCGTAAATGCTCAGGTTCGTTAGTAAGTCCCAAAATCTTATATTTTCCTTTATAATATTATTTTATATCTTATGATGTATTATAGATTGTATATTATTATGTATTTTCCTCCCTTAGTAACGTTTATTAATTCGTTATTTCCTGTAACGATCTTTAGGTTATGCAACGCAAAATTTATTAACTCTCCTTTTATTAAACTTATCGGTGAATAATTATTATCCACCCAATTGTACTTTTTTTTGTTTAATCTCGTCTCGAATTATATTCATTGATTTCGTTATTTATGAGAGGTTTATTAAAATTAATCCCCCTTAAGTGCATGAATCGAATAATTTATCTCAAAAACATTCTTAACCTTAGTTAATTAATTTAGCTTAATTAGTGGTTTAATTAAGCTTTATTTATTTAATAAATTTTAGGGATATTGCAGTCCCCTTTGTTTTCAGGTAGCGTCGTATTGTCTGCTAAGCATGTCGACCCAAGTTGCCGATAAAATTGGTCCTTTTATAGGTATGGTTCTTTGGCAGCGTCCTTAAACTTTCCGCTCCAGTCAAAACTTCGAGTCTTGGAACTATTGTATAGTATAGTCTTTCTTACCGGATTGATTATATAACATTATGTAAATGCCAGATCAGGTTTCCCCGAATAAGAGGAGTCTTTCTACCTCAATGGCATTTTTTCCCTAAATTTAAAACTAGGGACGTGGATTTTAGGTGTAGGTGTCTGTTATGTATCCAGTAATTACTGGGGAAGAACCCTAACTAACGCGCCTCACACACTACCCACTACCCTTAACCTACTGTTAGAATTCCTAAACTCGGTATTTCCAATCATCAAAGCATAACTACGCTCTGATACCACTTTCTTTAAAAAACCTACTGGAAACTAGCCCCAAATCCACTTGAATATCAACCCAAGGTGAGGTCACACAACCTGTCAGTTGTAGTGTCTTCCATTTCTGATTTTCAGTTTCCAAACATAGTTTCTGTTACTCATGTTGAAATACCCCAAACTAATAAAACATGGATTAAATATCTAATCACATTAATTAAGGCCTAAACATGCCTTAAAAGTCAACTGAGAACAACAGTGGTCAACACAAAGCAAGATATTGCACCCCTTTGACTGTTTAGGGTAAATAAATAACCAAATGAACTTCTTAGGACCTAAAAATTTGTCCTAAGCTTATTAACACATTACTAAACATATTAAAATTGTTGGACAACACTTCAACACAAAGAACAAGCATTTTCATGCTTCAAGGTCAAGTAGGGCAAAAATGTGCTCTAAGAAAACCTTAAAGGTCTAATGACCTCTAAATGATATAAAATTGGATTCCATGATCAAATATCATGTAAGGAACACAACAAAATTGTTCTCAAAGAAAACAGAGCTCAGAAACACCCTGCGACTCAAAATGTGCACTAAAATACCTTAAAGCACGTTTTTTGTGTATGAGCTCTAAGATAATGACTTATTGTCACTGTAAAGACTATATTAAGTTCTTTATAACATTAATGTGACAAGATAGACTATATTATAAAGTCTAAATCAAAGATTAAAAATAAAATCAAAATTGGCAATTTAGTATGAATAGTACCCAAAAATAACATTTTAATTACTAAGTATTAACCATGGTCAATTGTCACCCATTGACCACACCACCCCTTGCCGACCTCCATTGGCTATAATGCCCACTCATTAAGCTACCTATAAACAAATAACTAGCTAATTTGGTGAGTCACCTATTACTATTCCTAAAGTAATGTTAATTAACTTATAAGGACAAATCTAGCTTATTTACTTCACTTCCTTCATTCCCTGCCGACACACAGCTCTATCCTCTCTAATTGCTTCTCCAAAACCGTGGCTAACTCACCATATGCAGAGAAGAACACCTTGCTACCTAGGTAAGCTTATTTAGTCATTAAATGTTCATTCTCTTCACAATTCTTTCCTCTTTCCATGGAGCAAAGCATCAACCATTTCCATCAATGTTCTTAGGTTGTTTTGGAGGTTAAATGGAGGGTGTATCTCGGCATTAACAATGGAAGAAGGTGGAGAAATCTAATCTTGTTCTTAAGGTATAAAAAATGTGCTTTAAGCACATATCTTTTGATTCCCTTCAAATTCGGTTGTGAAACTTTGTTCCTAGCCTTATTATCTTCATCTTAACATACTTATTCAGTTGTTATATCAAGAGCTTCAAGGTATAGCCAGATCCAAGCCAAAACACCATTTTAGGCATTTTAAACATGGTAAAAATTCACTACTACAGAAAATGCTTTAGACAACTGTTAAAAAGGCTTTAGAGAACTGTTAAAAATAGTTCTAGTTGTTGGAGTTCTCTATAGTATGGTCTACTTTAGACTACTGTGATTAACAGTTCTCTATACTCACTTATAACTACTGTTAATGTGATGATACACACCTGTTATTAACAGTTATGAAACACCTTATCAGACTACTATTATTAACAGTTGTCTATTACACATTTAGAATCTGTTTTGGTATGATTTAATAACTGTCAGTAACAGTTGTCTATGATCAAAGACACTTCATATATCAATATCATTAGACAACTGTTGAAATACCCCAAATTAATAAAACATGGATTAAATATTTAATCACATTAATTAAGGCCTAAACATGCCTTAAAAGCCAACTGAGAACAACAGTGGTCAACACAAAACGAGATGTTGCACCCTTTGACAGTTAAGGGTAAACAATACCCAAATGAACTACTTAGGACCTAAAAATTTGTCCTAAGCATATTAACACATTACTAAACATATTATAATTGTTGGGCAACACTCCAACACAAAGAAAAAGCACTTTCATGCTTCAAGGTCAAAAAGGGCAAAAATGAGCTCTAAGAATACCTTAAAGGTCTGATGACCTCTAAATGATATAAAATTGAATACCATGATCAATATCATGTAAGGAACACAACAAAACCGTTGTCAAAGAAACCAAGCTCAGAAACACCAGGCAACACAAAATGTGCGCTAAAACTCCTTAAAGCACGTTTTTGTGAAATTGTCTTCTAAATTGGTTTTAAATGAGCTAAAAGGTTATAATACCTTTAAATAAAATAAATATCATATTAAATGATATTAGGAATTTAATTCCAGAAATTTACGAATTTTTACAAATTTAATATTAAAATATTAATAAAACCCTGATGTGGGGCCCGTTTGGGTCAACATTGACTAAGTTGGTCAATGTTGACCATTGACCACGAAATGGACTACATGAAATCAGATAATTAAGTCTCTTAACAGTCCAAGAGACAGAGACATGTGACAATTAAATATATGCTCTTACTTTTACATAAAATAACAAAAAAGACAAACTTTACCTTATAAAACAAAAAAAGTGGGCTCCACTTACCCTACCCATGTGAGCCAACCGAATTGGAGCCTCCACTTGCTCCTCTTCCTCCTTGCATTTCGGTGCTCCAAGCTGGTACAAGACAAGAGTGCTTAGTCACCTTACAATAATGGAATTAAAGTAACATTATTTATCTCATTTTCATTCAAAATTGGCTCCAATCATGCCCTACCTTTATCAATCAAGTTCGGCTGCCCCCTTGCCTTATATCCACCGAATTCCCCTTCAATTATCAGCATCAATCAATTAATGATGAGTCATCAAACAAATAATGACCTAAAATATTCAAAAAAAAGTGCTTTAAGGCAATATAGGTCATTCTCCTTCATTTCTTCTCTTGAGCCGAGTTTGCTCTGTCCATGAGCTCTCTTTGGCTCCCCTCCGCCGTAGGTAAGGTTCCCAAGCTCCATTGATGAGAGCTCAAGCTCTAGGTAAGCTCTTAAGGCATAAAAATGCCCATTTTCTTCATCTTTCTTTCCTTTTTCGATTGATCTACACTCCAACCTTTTCTATACATCTATGTAGAGTGATTGGAAGGTTAGAGGAAGTGTTGGTTTCGTACATAACCAGATCTAAGGAGGAAAGTTCAAGTCTTGACCATTTAAGGTAAAAATGTGCTTTAAGCTCATAACTTTTGATTCCCTTCAAGTTCGGCTGTGAAACTTTGCTCATAGCCTCATCTTCTTCTCCTTTTCATGTGGAAAATCTGTTGGTAGCCATTTGGAGCAAAGGTGGCCGAGATCCAAGGAAATACCCTCTTTTAATGCATTTTTCCAAGGTAAAACCTAATAACAAGGGTAGTTTGTTGAGATCTAGCTATTTCCTATGTCAATATGGTGGATCTAACACCTTGTGGTGTGTTGATTCAGGCCGAAACCATCTTGAACTCTCCTTGCATTCTTAAGGTGATTTTTTGCCTTAAATCTTACATTAAATTACTTCTTATGTTAGATCTTGCTGGAGACTAACTAGCCTTGTTCTCTGTTTGAAAACATGTAAAACAAGCTGTGGAGAATTTCTACTTAAGGTGGCCGAAACCAAACAAGGTTCTATCTAGGTTAAATCAAGGTATAAATACTTAAACCTTAACTTGTTACATTAATACAAGTTTAAGCTATTCCTAATTAATTGCCGTGAGTGAAGAGGTGAAATAAGGTCTTGTTTGACTTTAAAATGATTAAGGAATGGCTTAATAAATTTTATAACTAATTAAACAAGCATAAAATGTCAAATTAAGACATTATGTGGAAGTTTGGTAAATAAATGAAAATTATATGGTGAGGCCGAAATTTTATATGTATTTTGGGACATTTATGTGTAATTTATTTTGCAAGCCAATGTTTGTAATAAGGCCATGTATTTTAGGCCATTTTATTTATGCATTTACAAGCTTTAATTAAGTTTAAGTAGTATAAATGCATTACCGAAAATAAAGGGGTATTAGGTGTAATTAAATTAAATTTGAGGGCTTTATAAAAATAAGGCCGAAAATTAGAGGTAAAAAGGAGTTAAAATAAAGTTTATAAGATTTTATAAAGTTTTGGGGTTAAATGGTGATTTCTAGAAAGTTGGGTCAAACCGTAATTATAAGGAATTGGTGGTCAAGGAAATATTAGGTGGTCAACCTTGACCATATGATAGGTTTTGACCAATTAGATAAGTTAAATAACTTATTTAAGGTGTTATAATAAGATAAGTATCTTAAGGTAATATTTTTATAACATATGTGGTAAAAATGTTATTACCGAAAATAAAGGGTGTACAATGGTATTTTAAACACCCATGGGCTATTAGGAATTTTTAGGAATTTATTTGGTGGATTTTGGAATTTAAAATGAACTATATATGTATAATATATAGTTATAATGTCATTATGACACTTTGGAGAAAAATAGATGGTGGAATGGTAAATATTGAAAGTATATGGGTTATAAGGATATTTATAACCCTTTGGTGGAATTTGGTGATTTTTAGAATTATTAAGAGAATTTAATAAGTATGTGTATAAAATATAGTTTTAATGATATGGTGAACTATATGTTATAAATAGGGCCAAATGGCAACCTATAGATTAGCACAAGGGCTGTTCGGAATTTACAAAAAATAACCATAGGTTATACTCTTTTATAAGTTAGAAATATATTAAATGGTATATATAACATGGTAAAAAGAAAGGGGTGATTTTGTAAATAAAGGAAATTATGGTTTAAGGAAAAGTATAAGGTTTAGTATATGCCTATGAGGCAATATACAATAGTTTTCTATAAAAACTATAGGTTATATTAAAGGAAATAAAAATATCATATCAAATGGTATTAGTTTTGGTATAACATTACATGATGTTATGTGGTCAAAAAGGGAATTTAAATAAATTCAAGGGCTATACCGAATTAATAAGAGTTGGAAAATGAATTTTAGAATGGTCTACAATGTCATAAATGTTATGACAATTATATGGTATTAAGGTGGTTTAATGGAATTAATATAAGGAAGGGTACTCACATAAAATAATGTGACAAACTATAAAAAAAATGGGATTTATAAGCTAAGGTATTTATTGAATAAACCTTAGGAGTTGTAATATACAACATAAAATGTTACTTATGTTAGGATAATCATCTTAATATAAGTTGTACAATATGATACAACTAATGGGAATAATCATCTAATAAAATATGATAAAAAGTAACATAAAATATAAGAGTTTATTAAACTCATGGAAGTTACCTACGTGGTAAATATATACATACACAAGAGTAATGTATATAAGGTGGATATATATTTTGGTTGGAAATCCTATGATTTAATGGTGGTGGTTATTTAAAAAAAATATAGTTACGAACTATAAGTTATGAGTTTTGGAAGCAAATATTATTTGCTAAAGATAAAGGGATTATACAACATGTCGAATTATGAAGGATGGTGGGAAAATAAAACAATACGAAAGAGAATACAATAAAATAAATGATACAATAAGAAAAAGAATATAATATAATATAATCATGCATGCATACATGCAACTATGGGTTACGTACCTAAACTAGATGGTGGATAAGATTAAAAAGGAAATAGTGAATTAAACTTAACAGTTGAAATATTATGACGTACGCGTTATAAGTAACAAAATCGACTGTTTTAGAGAAACCCGTAACGAACAACTGTAGAAACAGGGGTGAACTGTCGGGGTGGTTATTATTCGGAGATACCGGATGTAGTTAGTCATGGAGACTGACTTATAGTTTATTACCGTTTAGATTGTACCTCTGACAAGACGCTCGACGAGCTAGCGGACTACACGGAGCATAGGATCTTGCTGATTCATACTCCACCGTAATACAATCAGGGTGAACGGTATGTAAAGGGGTTTGATCCGAGTTGTCCTAAGGTTGCTCCTTGGGCTCGGATTTGGTTGATATAACTTGTATGTTGTTGTGTGATCTGTGATAAGATTGTTGTCTGAATGTGATAATTAATATGCATGAACTGTATATTTATAGCTGCTTATCATTTACTGTTGTTCAGTTAACAGTATTGGTTCGTATATATGAACCTATATATATAAAACAAACTAGCGGCTATGGTGCTATCTTATATGAAATATAAGGAACGTAAGTAAAACGTTGTAGCACTATAATAATAACATATACATATTATCTGAGACTTTTATACGGAGCATTGGCCTTTCTATACGCCGCTCTTGTATCTAGCACTGGATCCCGAGTTTACAGACTCGGATTGGACTAATGACCTTAGTCTGCTGTGTTAGAAAATTTGGTAATGCGATGCGATGGTATAATTAATTAATTAATGGAATGGAAGTAAAGCCAAGAGGATGTGGCTCTTGGTGCGCGCTGTGATCACAAAAACGATACCAGGATGTCCGCGTACGGGTCCGTAAGTATCAAGAAAATTTCCCGTGAGCTAGCTAGAAGCTCGTTGGTCGGAGACTCTACCGTTGGAGTGGCTACTGCCGTGGGTGACCCGCCATAATATATGGGTAACTAGAGACATGTCGTTTTAACGAGACATTGTCACTAGGTATAACTGAACAACTAAAACAATGAGACTTATACAGTGGCGAACAATACTATGGACGAGACTTAATACTTGTTATTATTCTCGTGTTTCGCTTGTTGTTCATGGTTATACTTGTGGTTATTTTATTGTGTGTTGATGGTTGGATGGAGCCTACAAGGCTAAGGTAAATTAAATATGAAAACTGTACGCTACGGCGAATGTACATTGTACATTATATTGTTATTTCTCGATACGTTCGATATATAAATGTTGTATGGAATATTAAATGAATGTTTGGATTGGATGGACGGTTAAATGATTATGGATATTGGATGGTTGATAATATATATATTATACATTATGCTTCAGTTTTGATTATAACTGTAAAAAGGAAAAGCATGAAACCAATCTAATAATAAGATGGTTAAAATGACAAGTGACCATTAGGGTCTAGGCCCGGCATACTCAGCGTCTATCGCTGATACTACACCATTACAGGTTGTTGATCATTGTCGGAGCTGAAGAGCAGGAACAGGGTAATTGGAGTATTACTTTGTCACCACACTTGGAGATGTTGTATAGCAATGAAGATGGTGAATTGTATTATGGTAAGGTGTGTATTCAGGATTGGGTAGATGCTCACTTGTCGATGTTTATGGTTTATGGACTTAGTGTGATGTATAGGAGTTTCTCGTTATCACTGCGGTTTAGCAGTTTATTTGTATTGGAAGTTGGATGTAGTTTGGCTGCGTTGCTCGCATGGGCGAGTAACGGCCGGTGACACCCGAGTGAGTTTTGTAATGGTTATTTGTTTTTCCGCTGCGAGATGTTTTATTTATTGCTACGTGAGAGATTATATCGTGATTATTGAGAGGGGTGTTACAAAAGTGGTATCAGAGCGGAGTACCGCTCTGATGACGAGATAATAGGTTAAGACAGTGAGCTTAGGACTTGGGAAATTATGGGAAACATTTGGGAAGTACGGGACGATTCGTCTTAGAAAGATACTGTGTCTAGTAACGCAAATTGCGTGACAGGTTAGCCTTAAGGCAACTTGATATCTATTGGTGTGTACGGTAATTTATCGAGTATTTATGTGACATACTGTACTACAGATGTCTGGTGGAACTAGAGGGCGTGGTACTGGAAGAGGTGGAGGCGGTGACCCCGGCATTACAGGAGTTGCTGAGACGGTGCAGCCGTTCTTGCACAGCTGGGAACTTAGATAGGAGGAGCACCAGCCCACCCGCCACAGCCCAGGGAAACGAACTGCCTGAAGTCAGTTGGCGAGACCCGACCACCTAATATTTCAGGGAAACAGACCCCGTAGCTTTGGAGCGTTACATTGGTGAACATGAGAAGGCTACAAAGCTTTACAAGTACCTGACGACAAGAAGGTCGCCATTGCTGCTTTCCATCTGAAGGATGCAGCCAGCACTTGGTGGAGGTGGTCAAGGACCATCACCTGGCTACGCCCGACTTTTCGTGGGCTGCCTTTGTCGAGTTGCTGAGAGGGAAGTACTACCCAGCACATCTCAAACAGAAGAAGCGTCAGGAGTCCGAGACACTGACCCAAGGAAGTCTGACCATGGATGAGTATTACGCTCGATTCATTGGTCAGCTGGACTTCATTCCCGGTGTGGATTACTCAGAGACCGTGAAGGTCGAGAAGTTCCGGGGAGGACTATTATTTCACATACAGATGGCGATGGGGCTACCCTCTACACTACCATCCAGGTGCTAACATGAAAGCCATAAAAAAAAATTCTTTACTTACTACATTACCAATTAACTTTGTGAGAACTTACCAAGGAGATTCCAGGAGTGTTATGGGGCTGCCTCGAGGACGGAGCTAATGCTCCAGACTCGGGAAGAGACTCTCGGGGCCAAGAAAAGGAAGAACCCTGAGGGAGAGTCTAAGGGTGGAGGAGCATCTCCAGGCGAAAGCCAAAGAAGGGAAAGTGAGGACTTATCCCATTCTAAACTATTTACCATATTAAATATCTTAAGAATGCCGACCCGAAACCCTGAACAGGGAATTCTTTCCAAAGAAAGGGCAGCAGGGTAACCAGGGAAGAAAGGAAAAGAAACCCGTCCTTCAGTTGACCGGCCAGCTATTGATGCTAAGCCTCTGAGATCTGCACCTTCTAAGGGTGAGAACACCTACCTCTTAAATTAAATTGTAACCTTAACCTTTATACCGCCAATTTTAACTTAAACTTAAATACTACTATTAGGCACTGGACAGCCCCAGCGCCATTTTACTGTAAGTGTTGTGGAAAAGACCATCCAGGGGTCGACTGCGAAGGCCGCAAAGTCGAATGTCGGTGCTGCCACAAAGAGGCCATAGGGAATTCGAATGCTGGATGAACCCAGAGAGCCGTAATTACAGGCCACCAAAGAATACTCAGAAGACCTCAGCTGGAGGATCACGAGTACGAGGAGGCGTCAGGATGGCCAGACATTAGATGGAGCCTATAGAGGAAGGGAGTAGATAGGGCATGAGTACCCTAACTCCATGAGACCGCTGGTGGAAGACTTTGTTTACTTACTTGTTATGTGCTTACTTTGAATGTTAGAAGGAGCTATGTTATAAGTATGTGGGAGTGTGTGTCACCACTCGCCTTTGTGTTTGTATTTTGTTTAGTTGTGTGTATAGCTTAAAAGCTTACATACTATGAAGATATATATATAGAAGGATGTTAATGCTTACATTACCATGTAGCCTATACTCTACGACACAGAGTCAATGAGACCGGGAATTACTGAAAGAATTTCCCCTGCATGGCGCGCTTGCTATGCATTGCAAGTCTATGACAGTAAACCACTGAAATTTCCATCTGCCTTGCGCACTTGCTACAGCAAGTGCAGCAACTGAAGACATGCACACAGCTAACACTACTGCAAACTGCAAAACAACTACTACTTTTTAACCTTTTATAAAAAAAACTGTTTTTCAACTTTTTCATTCCAACCTGGAGATTGGAAACTTATGCAATTTGGAAGGACCGATGGTCCAACCACTGCAACTGGACACATTAAACAGCCACTATGACTGTAAAACACACACCAGTTAACGTTCGAGGAAGTTTCAGACAGGGCTATTAGCCAAATACCATCAGAGTATACTTGCATTTAATGCTAATCACTACAGTGATACATGTTTAGTCCTTATGGACAAGCATACCCTTTGTAGATGCACCACCGTCAGTGAGGATGGTTGGGAAGTGAAAAGCCAAGCTGCTCAAACTATTATGCAATCTGCAATGCATCCAATTACATGGATGAGGGGACAAATATGAACTATGGATGAGAAATGATCAGAAAAAAAAAACAGGAGAAAAGGAATATGTGTTGTACTCAATGAGATCAAAAAAAAGGAGAGAGAAACAAGTTTGCTAATATAGCACGGATTTTACTTACACCGAGTTGAATAATACTAGTCTATGATACAAGTTACCACGGTTGCCACAAAGGCAATATTACTTATTACAGGATAACTGATAACATGAACTATTACAAAAAAAAAAGAACAAGCAAAAAAAAATGAAGAAAGAAGAAGAAGAAGGGATATCCATCAAAGGGAGATTGACAACAGAATACTTCACTATAACCGTGTGACAGACATTACCAGTTTACTAAACGAGTCATGGGACGACCGCACTCCGTTAGGAGCATGGGCCTGACAGACTTATTTATGAGTTAGTCGGGTAAGTAGTAATGTATCAGTACGGTACCCCATGCAAGTAGACAAGTGGTGTTAGGAACACGAGAAGTAGTCAATTCCATTCTACGGACAGTAAGACGGATTACCTCGAAGATGGACGAGAAGAGCCGCAGTTAAACCAACGGGCTAAAGAAATCAAGAACCATCAACAGAGAACAGTAGACAGTATACAGTGAGGAGAGAGAAACAGTTCAAAGACAGGAACCCAAAAAAAAAAAAAAAAAAGAAACAGGGAAACCCATTATGGACGAAAATATGTAGAATCCTCATAAGGACCAAGCAAATGCTTGCAATCCAGAGGAAATCTACCAAATGATATAGATATAAACACGTGACTACGCAAGGAGAAAAGATAAAGCTATATGATAGCAGAACCTTGCTCAAGGAACAGTGGATCCGGAATGTACCACCCACAGGATAATTCGCACATCTTTTCTATTTGCCTCATTGGATATTAGCTGTTGAGCGTTTACGCCTCTGCACTCTGTACGACTGAGTGTTTTGGTATTGCACTCGTGCAGTTATTAATCTAGTGGGAATGCAGAAAGATAAAGTGGATATCAACACGAGTGGGTATAAAAAAAAACTATAACAGTGTGTTACTCCGGAGCAAAACCACCAGGAGACATGGATGACAAACATCATCTTTGTGGACATTTAGGCTGGTACGTCTTAGTATTACAAAGACAAGTGCAAAGAGCACTAAGTACTAACAACGGCCAATGTCATAGTATACCTCAAACTGAATATCAGTGAGAAAAAAAAACACACGCATGTATGCTAGTCATCCAAACAAGTGGATTCACAGCAATGGAAAAAAAAAGGCAAATTGAGCCTGTGTTCATGGGTCTGCACCTCATACGGAGCGTGGGCCCATTAGAATGAATTTGGGAGAGAGCACAAATTGTTTAGTGCCACATCCCTTACGAATTGTGGAGCCCAGAAGGGCTAGAGGCACACCCGTCTCTCTGATATGAGGATAATCCATGAGTTGGAGAACTCTTTGAGAGCCAAGTATCCAGCGCTCCTTGTTGAGCGGCTGTTGTATACTTGTGGGGTACGGGGGTGTAACCCTTTTAAGGGGGGTAGAGCCTCTTGGCTGTGCACATGTGTGCACTAAATTTTGTTTGTTTTCATATGCAATGCATAAAAAAAAAGAATTGGTGGTGTGCAGGGCATACGTGGTTTGTTTGTTTCGTATGCATGGCATACAGTGAATTGGTTTTGTTGGTTATGGTTGGTACGCGGGGCGTGCGTTGTTGGTTTGTTTTTTTGTGTGTGATGTACACTTGTATGTACGTATCTTACGAGATACCTGTATGAATGTTGTGTCTACACCATGTGTGTAACACTTTCTTATGCTATTTGTGATATGTATTCATATTGCTTTATAGAATGATTACATATGGTATCGCCTAGATACGAAATGAATCATTAGATATAGAATGTGGAACAATGGAATGTTATGGACACCTCAGGAAGGTTATCAGGACTTGTAGAACTGATAGGAAATGATGATGCTGATGGATCACCTATATCCATATATGATTGAACTAACGCCACAATGTGATGGCTATGTGCTGTATAAGCGCAATACGATGTATGTAAATGATATATCACATAGATATACATTATGGGAATAATGGGTAGTTATACATTTATATACTTACCTATTGATTAAGAGACTTCGGGACGAAGTCTTTTTAAGGGGTAGATTGAAATACCCCAAATTAATAAAACATGGATTAAATATTTAATCACATTAATTAAGGCCTAAACATGCCTTAAAAGCCAACTGAGAACAACAGTGGTCAACACAAAACGAGATGTTGCACCCTTTGACTGTTAAGGGTAAACAAATACCCAAATGAACTACTTAGGACCTAAAAATTTGTCCTAAGCATATTAACACATTACTAAACATATTATAATTGTTGGGCAACACTCCAACACAAAGAAAAAGCACTTTCATGCTTCAAGGTCAAAAAGGGCAGAAATGAGCTCTAAGAATACCTTAAAGGTCTAATGACCTCTAAATGATATAAAATTGAATACCATGATCAAATATCATGTAAGGAACAAAAAAAAAACGTTGTCAAAGAAAACCAAGCTCAGAAACACCAGGCAACACAAAATGTGCGCTAAAACTCCTTAAAGCACGTTTTTGTGAAATTGTCTTCTAAATTGGTTTTAAATGAGCTAAAAGGTTATATAAATACCTTTAAATAAAATAAAATATCATATTACATGATATTAGGAATTTAATTCCAGAAATTTACGAATTTTACAAATTTAATATTAAAATATTAATAAAACCCTGATGTGGGGCCCGTTTGGGTCAACATTGACTAAGTTGGTCAATGTTGACCATTGACCACGAAATGGACTACATGAAATCAGATAATTAAGTCTCTTAACAGGCCAAGAGACAAGAGACATGTGACAATTAAATATATGCTCTTACTTTTACATAAAATAACAAAAAAGACAAACTTTACCTTATAAAACAAAAAAAGTGGGCTCCACTTACCCTACCCATGTGAGCCAACCGAATTGGAGCCTCCACTTGCTCCTCTTCCTCCTTGCATTTCGGTGCTCCAAGCTGGTACAAGACAAGAGTGCTTAGTCCCTTACAATAATGGAATTAAAGTAACATTATTTATCTCATTTTCATTCAAAATTGGCTCCAATCATGCCCTACCTTTATCAATCAAGTTCGGCTGCCTCCTTGCCTTATATCCACCGAATTCCCCTTCAATTATCAGCATCAATCAATTAATGATGAGTCATCAAACAAATAATGACCTAAAATATTCAAAAAAAAGTGCTTTAAGGCAATAATAGGTCATTCTCCTTCATTTCTTCTCTTGAGCCGAGTTTGCTCTGTCCATGAGCTCTCTTTGGCTCCCCTCCGCCGTAGGTAAGGTTCCCAAGCTCCATTGATGAGAGCTCAAGCTCTAGGTAAGCTCTTAAGGCATAAAAATGCCCATTTTCTTCATCTTTCTTTCCTTTTCGATTGATCTACACTCCAACCTTTTCTATACATCTATGTGTAGAGTGATTGAAGGTTAGAGGAAGTGTTGGTTTCGTACATAACCAGATCTAAGGAGGAAAGTTCAAGTCTTGACCATTTAAGGTAAAAATGTGCTTTAAGCTCATAACTTTTGATTCCCTTCAAGTTCGGCTGTGAAACTTTGCTCATAGCCTCATCTTCTTCTCCTTTTCATGTGGAATCTGTTGGTTAGCCATTTGGAGCAAAGGTGGCCGAGATCCAAAGGAAATACCCTCTTTTAATGCATTTTTCCAAGGTAAAACCTAATAACAAGGTAGTTTGTTGAGATCTAGCTATTTCCTATGTCAATATGGTGGATCTAACACCTTGTGGTGTGTTTGATTCAGGCCGAAACCATCTTGAACTCTCCTTGCATTCTTAAGGTGATTTTGCCTTAAATCTTACATTAAATTACTTCTTATGGTTAGATCTTGCTTGGAGACTAACTAGGCCTTGTTCTCTGTTTGAAAACATGTAAAACAAGCTGTGGAGAATTTCTACTTAAGGTGGCCGAACCAAACAAGGTTCTATCTAGGTTAAATCAAGGTATAAATTACTTAAAACCTTAACTTGTTACATTAATACAAGTTTAAGCTATTCCTAATTAATTGTCGTGAGTGAAGAGGTGAAATAAGGTCTTGTTTGACCTTAAAATGATTAAGGAATGGCTTAATAAATTTTATAACTAATTAAACAAGCATAAATGTCAAATTTAAGACATTATGTGGAAGTTTGGTAAATAAATGAAAATTATATGGTGAGGCCGAAATTTATATGTATTTTGGGACATTTATGTGTAATTTATTTTGCAAGCCAATGTTTGTAATAAGGCCATGTATTTTAGGCCATTTTATTTATGCATTTACAAGCTTTTAATTAAGTTTAAGTAGTATAAATGCATTACCGAAAATAAATGGGGTATTAGGTGTAATTAAATTAAATTTGAGGGCTTTATAAAAATAAGGCCGAAAATTAGAGGTAAAAAGGAGTTAAAATAAAGTTTATAAGATTTTATAAAGTTTTGGGGTTAAATGGTGATTTCTAGAAAGTTTGGGTGCAAACCGTAATTATAAGGAATTGGTGGTCAAGGAAATATTAAGGTGGTCAACCTTGACCATATGATAGGTTTTGACCAAATTAGATAAGTTAATAACTTATTTAAGGTGTTATAATAAGATAAGTATCTTAAGGTAATATTTTTATAAACATATGTGGTAAAATGTTATTACCGAAAATAAAGGGTGTACAATGGTATTTTTAAACACCCATGGGCTATTAGGAATTTTTAGGAATTTATTTGGTGGATTTTGGAATTTAAAATGAACTATATATGTATAATATATAGTTATAATGTCATTATGACACTTTGGAGAAAAATAGATGGTGGAATGGTAAATATTGAAAGTATATGGGTTAATAAGGATATTTATAACCCTTTGGTGGAATTTGGTGATTTTTAGAATTATTAAGAGAATTTAATAAGTTATGTGTATAAAATATAGTTTTAATGATATGGTGAACTATATGTTATAAATAGGGCCAAATGGCAACTATAGATTAGCACAAGGGCTGTTCGGAATTTACAAAAAATAACCATAGGTTATACTCTTTTATAAGTTAGAAATGTTATATTAAATGGTATATATAACATGGTAAAAAGAAAGGGGTGATTTTGTAAATAAAGGAAATTATGGTTTAAGGAAAAGTATAAGGTTTAGTATATGCCTATGAGGCAATATACAATAGTTTTCTATAAAAACTATAGGTTATAAGTTAAAGGATAAAAATATCATATCAAATGGTATTAGTATTTTGGTATAACATTACATGATGTTATGTGGTCAAAAAGGGAATTTAAATAAATTCAAGGGCTATACCGAATTAATAAGAGTTGGAAAATGAATTTTAGACTATGGTCTACAATGTCATAAATGTTATGACAATTATATGGTATTAAGGTGGTTTAATGGAATTAATATAAGGAAGGGTACTCACATAAAATAATGTGACAAACTATAAAAAAAATGGGATTTATAAGCTAAGGTATTTATTGAATAAACCTTAGGAGTTGTAATTATACAACATAAAATGTTACTTATGTTAGGATAATCATTAATATAAGTTGTACAATATGATACAACTAATGGGAATAATCATCTAATAAAATATGATAAAAAGTAACATAAAATATAAGAGTTTATTAAACTCATGGAAGTTACCTACGTGGTAAATATATACATACACAAGAGTAATATATAAGGTGGATATATATTTTGGTTGGAAATCCTATGATTTAATGGTGGTGGTTATTTTAAAAAAATATAGTTACGAACTATAAGTTATGAGTTTTGGAAGCAAATATTATTGCTAAAGATAAAGGGATTATACAACATGTCGAATTATGAAGGATGGTGGGAAAATAAAACAATACGAAAGAGAATACAATAAAATAAATGATACAATAAGAAAAAGAATATAATATAATATAATCATGCATGCATACATGCAACTATGGGTTACGTACCTAAACTAGATGGTGGATAAGATTAAAAAGGAAATAGTGAATTAAACTTAACAGTTGAAATATTATGACGTACGCGTTATAAGTAACAAAATCGACTGTTTTAGAGAAACCCGTAACGAACAACTGTAGAAACAGGGGTGAACTGTCGGGGTTACTTATTATTCGGAGATACCGGATGTAGTTAGTCATGGAGACTGACTTATAGTTTATTACCGTTTAGATTGTACCTCTGACAAGACGCTCGACGAGCTAGCGGACTACACGGAGCATAGGATCTTGCTGATTCATACTCCACCGTAATACAATCAGGGTGAACGGTATGTAAAGGGGTTTGATCCGAGTTGTCCTAAGGTTGCTCCTTGGGCTCGGATTTGGTTGATATAACTTGTATGTTGTTGTGTGATCTGTGATAAGATTGTTTGTCTGAATGTGATAATTAATATGCATGAACTGTATATTTATAGCTGCTTATCATTTACTGTTGTTCAGTTAACAGTATTGGTTCGTATATATGAACCTATATATATAAAACGAACTAGCGGCTATGGTGCTATCTTATATGAAATATAAGGAACGTAAGTAAAACGTTGTAGCACTATGATAATAACATATACATATTATCTGAGACTTTTATACGGAGCATTGGCCTTTCTATACGCCGCTCTTGTATCTAGCACTGGATCCCGAGTTTACAGACTCCGGATTGGACTAATGACCTTAGTCTGCTGTGTTAGAAAATTTGGTAATGCGATGTGATGGTATAATTAATTAATTAATGGAATGGAAGTAAAGCCAAGAGGATGTGGCTCTTGGTGCGCGCTGTGATCACAAAAACGATACCAGGATGTCCGCGTACGGGTCCGTAAGTATCAAGAAAATTTCCCGTGAGCTAGAATGGCTCGTTGGTCGGAGACTCTACCGTTGGAGTGGCTACTGCCGTGGGTGACCCGCCATAATATATGGGTAACTAGAGACATGTTTTAACGAGACATTGTCACTAGGTATAACTGAACAACTAAAACAATTGAGACTTATACAATGGCGAACAATACTATGGACGAGACTTAATACTTGTTTATTATTCTCGTTGTTTCGCTTTGTTGTTCATTGGTTATACTTGTGGTTATTTTATTGTGTGTTGATGGTTGGATGGAGCCTACAAGGCTAAGGTAAATTAAATATGAAAACTGTACGCTACGGCGAATGTACATTGTACATTATATTGTTATTCTCGATACGTTCGATATATAAATGTTGTATGGAATATTAAATGAATGTTTGGATTGGATGGACGGTTAAATGATTATGGATATTTGGATGGTTGATAATATATATATTATACATTTATGCTTCAGTTTTGATTATAACTGTAAAAAGGAAAAGCATGAAACCAATCTAATAATAAGATGGTTAAAATGACAAGTGACCATTAGGGTCCAGGCTCGGCATACTCAGCGTCTATCGCTGATACTACACCATTACAGGTTGTTGATCATTGTCGGAGCTGAAGAGCAGGAACAGGGTAATTGAGAGTATTACTTTTGTCACCACACTTGGAGATGTTGTATAGCAATGAAGATGGTGAATTGTATTATGGTAAGGTTGTGTATTCAGGATTGGGTAGATGCTCACTTGTCGATGTTTATGGTTTATGGACTTATTGTGATGTATAGGAGTTTCTCGTTATCACTGCGGTTAGCAGTTTATTTGTATTGGAAGTTGGATGTAGTTTGGCTGCGTTGCTCGCATGGGCGAGTAACGGCCGGTGACACCCGAGTGAGTTTTGTAATGGTTATTTGTTTTTCCGCTGCGAGACATTTTATTTATTGCTACGTGAGAGATTATATCGTGATTATTGAGAGGGGTGTTAACTGTTATTACCAGTGTTTTTTAACAAATACCAGGATATATCAACACTATTGACAACTGTTAATAACAACTTTTCTATAGTTAAATTCAACAAAAAACACTACAGAATTTACAACTGTGATTAACAGTTCTCTTTTGTAGAATAACAGTTTTCTAAAGCACCTTGTCCAAACAGCATTACACCTATTTGGACAATCCATAATGACAAATGTTTCAGTCATAATCCTATAGAAATTACATAATAATCTACAAATACACCTGTTCCAGCAATAATTCAATATATAATCCATAATAGCTAGCAACACCTACTAAAACACTTTCCATACACAAAACATAAGTCTTTTATCACCATGTCAACAACACTTTCAAGTGTACTTTGCCACCAGCAAATGCACATTCATTTAGCTAACAGTTCAACTAATCGTATAGATGTCTTGAGAGTCACCATTATCATGCTACATGCTACACTTGATCGATACTATCAGAAAAACTAATCAAACTCTGAATCCAAATGCTTCTGCATATAAGCTTCCCATTGCTCTCGAATTTCATCAATTTCATTTTGCTCGTACGCTCTACCGTTGTACCCGCCCAAGTACTTGAAAACACAATAAAAAGTAGTATTAGCTCATTACCAAATAAATATCATTATATATGCATTTGATAGTGTATAATCAATATGTTTACCTCTGTTTGATCCATGCTTTTATCCATCTTTGATCCATGTTTTTGATCTATATGTATCAATGATTGAGTAATAAGATCTATTATGCTAAATAAAATAGGATAAACTTATCCATGGATAATGAGACATGTTAATCTAGTTAAACTAGATAATAAAAAAAGTCTAGCGGATAGAAATTAAAAATGCTCTAACCTGATGAACTCTAGAGCAAATACTGCACAGGGAGTCTACGTGTTGAGTCTGGGTGCTAAACTCCAAAGAGGATTCTACATGCAATCATGAAACTTGTTGAGTATATCATTAAGATGAAGTTAGAATATAAATGGTAGAGGAGTATAAAGAACAATTCTTTAAAAAGCTGCAAGCTGAGAGGAGAATATCAAAGGTTAAAAAGCTCGAGAACACTAGATATAAAAAAGCTAATTTTTTAAAGCAACATGACGATTCATTAATGGGTTGAACAAGCTAGCTTCAAAAGAGGAAATTATCAATCTGTTTTCCCTTTTTTGTGGTGGTTGAAGATGTATACATCATGCTAGATGAGTATAAAGAAAGTCGAGGATGTGGATTTGTAGCATTTGCCTAGAGACCATAATGAGACTACCCACTAAATCATAGTATAACCAAGTGGTCTATAATGAGAAATGCCAGAACAAAAACAGGCACATAATTGCCTTACCATTGCATCGTCATCATCCTCAAGCAACTTTGTCACGACCTCAATCTCACCAAGGGCTTCAACCTTCAGCAATTATTGAAAATGTGAGTGGAAACTAACAAAATCTATATTCATAACAGCTACCAAAACGCAATGGATAAATAATTAGAAAATGATCTGCAACAATTACAAAAGATATCCCCACTTGTACAATCACAATAAAGAGAGCAGCAGATAACATATGTATTCTGCATCTTACTGCTCGTATGAACAAGTAATTTCACAAACTGTAATGATACCACAGGGTACAATTCAATACATCATCATTTAATATTTTCTGTTTAGAAGTATTTACTTAGGAGAAACGAAAAGAAAGACATCAAAGCGAGAAGTGAATGGTAAGTTAGTCTTCGCATAAAAAGAAAGCATACACAATCGTAGTATAGTTGATGATAATGTTTACACCACTCACAAACTGTACACAACATAGAAATTCCTAGCCTCCTATATGAGGCAAATAATGAACAAAGTAACTCAAGGCAGTCTAGCTTTTTCTTGTACACCATCTTGTTCAGCTTGCACCGGTCATCTACAATGGTTTTCATAGAAATAAGACAAAAAAGGTTGTTTATAAATCATAAATGAGATCGTAATTCATGAAATACACTTGCACTTACAATTTTCCAACTCTCATATTCTGACAAGGAAGCGGAAATTCCTTTACAGAAGCCAAATGAGCAAATAATCACACATGTGTGCTACCTTTTACCCAAACTTAATAACTGTGAACACAACTGCATATCTCAACAGGTAAGCTACTGGCATGCTAGCTTTTAAATGTAATTAGCTTCCTGTCTATTCTGATTAATAAAAATCAGACTGACAGATACACACTAAATCACACCAGCAGTAAATTATAATGAATCGAAATCCTAGTGACACTACAAACAGGTAGAACTAGAGAGATTCCTCTACGTTTCAAAAGAAATTCCCCTACACATGTTGAATATGCATGCTACAGCAAGTTTACAAAAATATGGTAAATATATATAGGTCCTTTCAACACAAAGATATGTTGATATATACTGGCAAGCATGCACAGGTGCATGAAGAGTCACAATCACTAATTTACATCGGAGCTTTTCATCAACTAGCTAGAGGGTATAAAGAATATGTTGATATAAAGGTAAGAGTGTGCTGTGTACAAGAAGATTGCAGATAAAAATTGATGTGTTTGACGTGTGTAGCAAGGTTTTTTTTTTCACATAGCTAGTTAGTAGTCAGAGACATTATTACTAGTAGCTGACATTGGATTGACACGATTACCTCTCATGTTATGTTTCTTATCTTAACCAACATGCTCGTTCCAATTATTCAACTGTCATCATGCATAAGACATATAATATTTATATATATCACAAACGATTTTTACAAAGACACATATTCTATAAAAGACTGGTAAGTATAGAACCTAAATGCACTCACAACTCAAAGTATACTTCAGTTAAGATTTGTTCAAGTGCCTAGATTGGCAGCTTCAAGGTGATCTGCAAAAAAGTTGAGACTTTATTTAGATAGCAATGACAATTGTAAATCGAGAACGTATATACTGATAAATTATGATTACCTAAGGTCTTACATGAAGGTACGAAGCTTGTCTGGCCTGAATTTTTCTCCCATAAAAGCCAAGAATCACTTCACAGTAACCAAGGAAGATCTTACATCTGTATCAACCACACTTTTCTCCTAACATCTAGTGAAAATCAAACTTAACAGAATCGTTTCCTTCTCATTGAGACTGCAGCATAATATAACTCAACAAAAATACTAAAACTGTAATGTGTAATCCAACAATTCAATCACCACAGAAGATTTAACAGACCTTCACCATAATCTTTAATCACTTTGAAATCAATTGCAACAAATAATTAATACTTGAAGAACATATATTGTGAATAAATGGATAGCAACTGCATACATACAGATATCAACTAAATATTTGCGTATAAGAGTAGTTACCCAATACAAACAGTTTGGTTCAGGAAAACCTAAATGTTGAGTATGACTTGTAGATAAAGTAGCAAAATATCACCAAACATATACTCTGGTTTAGAAACAAATAAACCACAACTCTGAGGTGGTCCTTCATTTTAGCTAGTAATAAAATGAAATAAACTCAAATAGACTGCAACTGCAATGAAAAGAAGATGGAGACTTAGTTCACAACAGTTAATCGACTTCCAACAAACTGACACCATCTTGCACTCCAGCTAGCAAGGCTGTGCAAAATAATTCAATGTGGTTGTAGCCAAATGGAAAAATGATATGAAAACTTAGCTCGTACCCTCTAGGAACAGTCAGAACAGCCAGCTCCATTTCCAAACCAAAAGGAAATCACTGAAACAAGTTCATACGCCCGGTGGAGATTGCAAGACCTATTTCGAAATGTAGGCTAACAGCAAGGAGGCAAGCAAAGCTACACACAGATGCACAAAATAAGCGGTCGTGAACCGTCGTCTTTTGGACAGCAGCAGGGACAACCTGTTCTGGTCAAGTCTAAACAAAGATGGAGCTTTCCAACAGAGAAATACAATAGCGTACCAGCAGACGGAAAGGTCGTGAACAACCATGGTTCAGGATGGATTAACTATAAGAAATAAAGAAGCCAATGGCACCGAAAATATGTAGAAGCGAGGGGGACTAAGAGTGTGCTAGCTAAACAACCAAAAGAAGAAGAAGCCCAGGCTTGCATTGTGTTTTCTCGTCCTGTCAGTGGACTTCGTTGTCCATATCAGGCTCGGTATTCACCCCAAGGCGGGTAAGCAATGGAAAAGCCAAGGCGGCAAGGGTGTGGAGCGACGAAGGGAGAAGGAAATGCGTGGAGGTGCTCTGCAGTTCAACCTGGTGGGTGTGGCGATGAAGGAGAGAAGGAGGAGGCATGGAGGTGTTATGCAATTCAACTGGGTAGCGTGGAGCGATGAAGGAAGAAAAGAGGAGGCGAGCAACGGGTTACGGGATTTTGATTTTAGGGATTTAGTGAGCGGGAGAACTCCCCCAATAAATTACACCTACATTTCCAATTTTTCCAAATAGGGACATCAATGGTATATGCTAGAATGACAAGGGGTATTGAAGTCATTGGATATAAAATCACTTAATCTCTCCGGCTCAGAATTCTCTAATTCTTAACAGTTGTATTATGCTACTCTAAGACAACTAATATTATAACAGTTATCATATCTCATGTTTTAGTAACCTAATTTGCACAAATTCATCAAGACTACTCCAATTTTATAACAGTTCTCTTTAAACAGTACTTAAAAACCATATCTGTAGTAGTGATTAGCCATCTCCTAATCTGAGTTATACTAGTTTAAAGCTTGGTTTTAGTAGCTCTTTTTATGCTTTTTAACTTCTGTAAATATAGGCCGAAGTCAAGCTTGGTTACCTTGGTATTCTAAGGTAAATTTTACCTTGAAAATTGACATTAAACACTTCTTATGGTTAGATCTTGCTTGGAGACTAATCATGCCTTAATTTCTGTTTGAAAACATGTAAATGATGCTGTGGAAATTTTATCCTAAGCAGGCCGTGGCCAAACAAGGCCTTAACTAGGCAAAAACAAGGTATAAATCACTTAAACCTACACTTGGTATATTAATATGTGTTTATACATATGTATATATATGTGCCGTGAGTGAATGATTATATTAAGGTCTTATTTTGACCTTAGGTGATTAAGGAATGGTTTAGTAAATTTTATAACTAATTAATTAGCATAATTGTCAAATTTAAGACATTATGTGGAAAATTGGTAAATATGGAAAAAATTTGTGTAAGGCCGAGAGAGTTAAGGCTTTTATGGGCATTTATGTGTAATTCATTTTATAAGCTAATTTTGTTATAAGGCCATGTACTTTAGGCCATTTTATTTATGCATTTATAAGCTTTTAATTAAGTTTAGGTGCTAAAAATAAATTACCGCAAGGAATTGGGGTTTTAGTGTAAATAAATTAAATTTGGGGGCTATATATTAATATAGCCGAAAATTGGAGGTTTAAATGAGTTTATATAAAAATTATAAGATTATATAAAGTTTTAGGGTTAAATGGTAATTTCTGAAAAGATATGGGTATAAACCGTAATATATGGGTATGTTGGTTCAGGAGGAAATATTTAAGGTGGTAACCTTGACCATATGGTAGGTTTTGACCAAATTAGATAAGTTAAATAACTTATTTAAGGTTTGATAAACAAGTAAGTATTTAATTGTAACAATTTATAACATATGTGGTATATATATTATAAACCAAAAATAAAGGGTGTATAATGGTATTATAAACACCATGGGCTATTAGAAATTTTTAGGAATTTATTGGGTTGATTTTGGAATTAAAAATAAACTATATATGTATAATATATAGTATTATGTCATTATGACACTTTGGAGAAATATATGTGGGGGGATTGTAAATACCGAAAGTATATGGGATAGTAAGGGTAATTATAACCCTTTGGTGATTTTGTGGATGATTTTAGAATTATATAAGTATTTATTAAGATATGTGTATAATATATAGTTTTAATGATATTATAAAACTATATGTTATAAATTTGGGCCAAATGGCAATTATAAGAATATGGTGGGTCTGTTCGGAATTTACAAAATATAACCATAGGTTATACCATTTTATAAGTTAAAAATGTATATTATATGATATATATAACATGTTATAAAAATGGGGTGATTTTGTAAATAAAGGAAACAAGGATTATGAAAAAAGAATAAGGTTTTTATATTGTGCCATGCGCGCAATAATAAATAGTTTTGCATAAAAAATATATGTATAAATTAAAGGGAATAAAATATCATATATATGATATTATATAAGGTATAACTTTACAAAATGTTATGTGGTTTTAATGGAATTAATAAGTAAAGGAATTCACATTAAATAATGTGACAAACTATAAAATAAATAAGATTTATAACTAAGGTATTTATGATTAAACATTAGGAGTTGTAATTATTACAAACATAAAATGTTAAATAAATGTCTAGGTAAGATTAGGGATAATAATTCTAATATAAGAGTTATGTTAAAGACTTAACTATATGGGGAAATACATCAATCTAATTACTAAGGATGATAAAAATGGAATATAAATAAGAGTTTTATAATCAGGGAACTACCTAATTGGTAAATATATACCATATAACGAGGATAATGTATATAAGGATGGGAAAATATTGGTTGAAAACCATATAATATAATAGTAGTGGTTATTACAAAAATATGTACAAAATATCAGGAGTTTAGAATGCAAATATAATTTGTAAGAATGGATTATATAATACAATGTATTATAATGGTGGTGGGAAAATAATACAATATAAGATAACAATGCATGCATCCATGCAACTATAAGTTATATACCTAAATTTAATGGTGGATAGGATTTAAGAAATATAATGAATTAAACTTAACAGTCGAAATATTTTGACATGCGAGTTTTAGTAACAAAGCCGACCGGTTTAGAGAAACCCGTAACAAATAACTGTAGAAATCCGGGGATGAACTGTCGGGGTTACTTGTTATTCGGAAATACCGGATGTAGTTAGTCATGGAGACTGACTTATAGTTTTAATACCGTTTAGATCATACTTCAGACAAGGACGCTTGACGAGCTAGTGGACTACACTGCGTATCCTAGGTCTTGGTGAACGGTATGTAAAGGGGTTTGATCCGAGTTGTCCTAAGGAAACTCCTTGGGCTCGGATTTGGTTGATATAACTTGTGTGTTATGTGTGTGGATACATGTATGTGATTAAGTGTTACTGCATTATTTATTTATGCACGAGCGTCCCACGGGACTAACACTACGTCGACTATAGATCGACTTATATAAACATACATATACGTTATTGTGATGGCAAGACGGTTACTTGGTATAATACCATAGTATTAATATTAAGTATATGGCAACCTAAGTAAAACACTTAGGAAACGAGTCACGACATTGTCGGTCTCTAGAGCATGGATCTCGAACATGAATATGACCTAGATTACTTCTAGGTATGCGTGAGACCCATTGGGCAGCTAATTGATAATTATATTCTCCATAAGACTAAGAGCATATCTTAAACATTATGAGAGAGAGATGGTATGAGTTGAGGTGAGGAATCCCGGTAGTTTACGAACTACTTGGTTGCGCATTTGTGATCACTGAGGGGTTCCCTATTGGGTTCCGCTCCAGGTTTATACCCAACGAGCCCTATTTGGATCGTGGGTCAGGTGGCTACGGCCTTTTATATGGACGTCTTACGAGACAAAAAAGAATAGTCAGGGGCCTCCGGACCTCTGGCGAAATGAGCACCTATGTGTGTACAGGAGGACTACTGTCCATGGTGAGGTTATCGGGTTCTCTTAACATGTCGCCCAACTGGTATTAATTAAACATGGTTTGGATGGGGCCTTTAAGGCCAAGGTAAATTAACTATGGAAACTGTTCGCCACGACGATTGTACATTGTACATTATACTGTTATTATTCGATACGTTCGGTATACAATTGTTGTAGTGATATTTTATGACTGTTTGAATTGGATGGATGGTTGAATGTTATAAATGTTTGGATGAAGGATTATGTATATTATACATGTATATACAGTATTGATTATAACTGTAAAATGGTAAAGCATGAAACCAATCTAATAATAAGATGGTTAAAATGACTAAGTGACCATTAGGGTCCAGGCTCGGCATACTCAGCGATTATCGCTGATACTACACCATTATGCAGGTTGTTGATTATTGTCGAAGCCGAAGTGCGGGAACAGGGTAATTAGAGTTTATTTTGATTACCGCACAGGGAGTTTGTTTGTATAACAAAGAAGATGGTGAATTGTATTATGGCACGGTTATGTATAATTGGGATTTGGGTAGACACTCACTTGTCAACATTTATGGTTTATGGACTTAGTATGATGTATAGGAAGTTATCTCGTTATCACAGCGGTTAGTAGTTTGTTTATGTTGGAAGTTGGATATAGTTTGGCTTCGTTGCTTGCATGGGCGAGTAATGGCCGGTGACACCCGAGTGAGTATTGTTGTTGTTATTTATTCTTCCGCTGTAAGACATTTTATTTATTGCTACGTGAGAGATTATTACGTGATTATGGAGAGGGGTGTTACAAAAGTGGTATCAGAGCGGAGTACCGCTATGATGATGAGAAAATAGGTTAAGACAGTGAGCTTAGGACTTGGGAAATTACGGGAAACGTTTGTGAGGTACGAGACGACTCGTCTTAAAAGATATTATGTCTAGTAACGCAAATTGCGTGATACGTTAGCCTTTAAGGCAATTCCATATCTATTGGTTGTGTACGGTAAATTACCGAGTATTTTTGTGGCATACTGTACTACAGATGTCTGGGGGAACTAGAGGGCGTGGTACGGGTAGAGGTGGAGGCGGTGACCCCGTGATACCAGGAATTGCAGAGACGATTGCTGCCGTTCTCACACAGCTTGGTACTCAGATTGGAGGAGCACCAGCCCACCCGCCACAACCCAGGGAAACGAACTGGCTGAAGTCAGTTAGCGAGACCTGACCACCTACATATTCTGGGGAGCCAGACCCTGTAGCCTTAGAGAGATTCATAGTTGAACATGAGAAGGCCTACGAAGCTTTGTAAGTACCTGTCAGCCAGAAGGTCGTCATTGCTACTTTCCATCTGAAGGATGCAACCAGCACTTGGTGGAGGTTGGTCAAGGACCATCACCTGGATACGCCCGACTTTTTGTGGGCTGCCTTTGTCGAGTTGCTGAGGGGGAAGTACTACCCGGCGCATCTCAAGCAGAAGAAGCGCCATGAGTTCGAGACATTATCCCAGGGAGGTCTGACCGTGGATGAGTACTACGCTCGATTCATTGGTCTGCTGGACTTTATCCCCGGTGTTGATTACTCAGAGACCATGAAGGTCGAGAAGTTCTGGGGGGGATTGTTGTTTCGCATCCAGATGGCGATGGGTGCTACCCTCTACACTACCATCCAGGTATTAACATGAAAGCCATAAATTCTTTACTTACTACATTACCGATTAACTTTGTGAGAACTTACCAATGAGATTCCAGGAGTGTTATGACGCTGCCTCGAGGACGGAGCTAATGCTCCAGACTCAGGAAGAGACTCTCGGGGCCAAGAAGAGAAAGAACCCTGAGGGAGAGTCTGAGGGTGGAGGAGCATCTCCAGGCGATAGCCAGAAGAAGGGAAAGTAAGGACTTGTCCCATTCTAAATTGTTACCATATTAAATACCTTATGAATGCTGACTCGAAACCTTTAACAGGAAATTCTTTCAGAGGAAAGGGCAGCAGGGTCACCAGGGAGCGAAGGGGAAAGAGCCTGTCCTTCGGTTGACCGGCCCAGCTATAGATGCTCAGCCTCTGAGATCTGCGCCTCCTAAGGGTGAGAACACCTACCTCTTAAATTCAATTGTGACTTTAACCTTTATATCATCAGATTATAACTTAAACTAAATACTACCATCAGGCACTGGACAGCCCCAGCGCCATTTCTATTGTAAGCGTTGTGGGAAAGACCATCCTGGGGTCGACTGCAATGGCCGCAAAGTTGAGTGTCGGTGCTGCAAGAAAGAGGGCCACCGGGAGTTCGAGTGCTGGATGAACCCTGAAAGCCGTAACTACAGGCCACCAAGGAATACTCAGAAGACCTTAGTTGGAGGATCTGGAGTACCACGAGGCGGTCAGGATGGCCAGACATCTACTGATGCTGGAGCCCTGAAGGGCAAGGGAGTCGATAGGGCATGAGTACCCTGAACTCCATGAGACCGCTGGTGGAAGACTTTGCTTACTTTGTTATGTACTTACCTTTGATGTTAGACAGAGCTATGTTATAAGTATGTGGGAGTGTGTCATTGACCACTCGCCTTTTTGTGTACGACTTTTGAGACTAGTTGTGGACTCGATATGAGTAACCTTGAAACCTTGACGGATTATATATATGAACAAGATGTTAATGCTTACATTATCATGTAGCCTATACTCGATGACGCAGAGTCAATGAGACCGGTAATTACTGAACCAATATTTCCACCTGCATGGCGCACTTGCTATTGCAAGCGCTATGACAAGTAAACCACTGAAATTTCCATCTGCCTTGCGCACTTGACAGAGCAAGTGCTACAACTGCAACTGTAACTACTACTTTTTAATCTTTTTATTATATATATTAAAAAAAATTATTTTCATATTTTTCATACAAACCTTAAGATTAGAAACCTATGCAGCCTCGGGAAGACCGTTAGTCCGACCACTGCAACTGGAGAAATTATACAGCCACTGTGATTGTAAACCACACCAGTTTAATTGTTCGAGAATTTTCAGACATGGCTTATTAGCCAAGTACCATCAGTGTATACCCGCATTTAATGCTAATCACTACTAGTGATGTAACACCCCTAAAACCGGCCTAAGAGTTAAGGGTATTACACGCCGCGTATTACTACCTAAATAAGGCCCAAAACAGAGTTTTCATAATCATTATAAACCAGAGTACTCAATTACAGCGGAAGCAACACGAAATCCCAATTACATATCCAAACAGAAACAGAGGTCTAAAACAGAGTAAGGCCCGAAGGCAACGAGTCTGAGTAAGAATATCAAATAACAAATGAGCTGAATTATAAGCTAAGCTCCAGAAACCGAATAAGAGACCCTTGCTGATCAATCTGCAAAATGTTAAAAGTAGGGGAGTGAGCACACAACTATGCCCAGTAAGCAGCAACCGTCATCAGTAAGGTTGCTCAAAACAATTGAAATCAGAAGGAGAAGGTAAACACTACATCCACATTTCCAAATAATCAGAAGCCTTCAGAAACAGAACAGAGTGGAACACAAGGGTTCCCATTTCAGAAACAATCCGAGTTCTTAAACAGAAAGGGACAAAACACAATGCACACACTCAGAAGGGTCGAAGACCCATAGACCATAACAGGTCTCTCGACAACGCAGAAATGACTCTAATGAGCCAAAGGGTTCGTCAACCCCACAGAACAGGAAGGGAATGACCCACACTCAGAACGACGTCTACATGGTATACCACGGAATAGCTCGACCCAGCCATTCACGGCTCAGAAACAAAGTGTAATGTCCCAAAACAGAAAGATTGCATAATCAAAAGCAAACTTGCATTTAACTATGCCCAAAACACTCATAAATCAGTAGTATAGAACATAAGGAATCCAACGCCGCAGACGGCATTCAAATCGGAGTTCAAACGAAGAAGTTACGCTGAAAACAGAGGGGTGTCCGAACTTGTGTCCGGACGTCGAAGTTCGGACACAGGTTGAGACTCAAAAACCAGAGATTGTCAAATGTCCGAACTTGTGTCTGGACATCAATGTTCGGACACAAGTCGAATTGAAAACAGACAAAGAAGTTCAGAGTGTCCGAACATCGAAGCTCGGACCGATGTTCGGACGGGTTTTTACGGAAAAAGTTACGCGGAGTGTCCGAACATCAATGTTCGGACTGATGTTCGGACATACCCCAAGTTTGAAATTCAGAAGGGCAAATCACACTGTCCAAACTTCAAAGCTCGGACCGAAGTTCGGACAGTGCGAAAACTGCATTTTTCAAACGACGAACAGAGCAGGAATTTATGCAAAAACAACACCACGATTTGTCAAACTGACACACACACCAAATCACAGAGAAATGCAGAGAACCATGGGGTTTTAGCCATTCGAAAACGCCACAAAATCGCAAAGGAAAACACACACGAAATCAGAGAACAATCCTTGCAATACCCCATGGCTGAACTCCCAAACCGAATTGAGCAACCACCTACCTCAACTATCAGCAGAGACGAAAATCTGCAGTAGTCCGTAGCAGTCCAGAAATCCGACAGAGATCCACAGCAACTAAAATCCCCCATCAACATTCGACCAATCAGAAACAAAAGAAGAAAACCCAAACGACGACGTCACATAAATCTACAACACGAACCTGAATAATAACGCGGGATTTCCACAAACTGAAGTGACTCTCCGCCCGCGCAATTCGCACTCCAATTACAACCGACGACCACTGATTCAACCACAATCGAAGGCTCAAAATCAAAACTGAGAGAGAGGGAAAAACCACAGTGAAGCCCAGAATTCTTGAAATACAAACCTGATTCGAGAGGAGGAAACCCGCAGCGAAGAACTCCAATCCAATTGCAGCAGCAGAAATCTCACAGAGGCAGAAATTGAGAGAGAGAAGAGAGGATGAAGAACGCTCGTTCTGACTTTGAAAACTGACAACGCTCCCACTACGTATCTGACGTGAATAACAATGATCAGGTTAAGAAAAAGAAATTAGGGACCCCTTTCCTTATTTAACTTAATGCCTCAATTCAATTACCTTAATTAAATTAAGAGTAATGACCTCCTTGTCCTTGGCAAATAGAACAATGCCGCTGATGTCCCAATTGACAGCAAAGGGATTTAATTCCAACTTTAGAATAACGTTGTAGCAGATATAAGATAAGGTAGGAATTATATGGGTTATAACATCACCTCCCCCTTAAAAGAATTTCGTCCTCGAAATTGACTCACCTCACTGATCGAAAAGGGAGGGAAACTTGGCATGCAGCTCATCCTCGAGCTCCCAAGTTGCTTCACGTTCCGACTGATCTGACCTTTGAACCTTAACCATAGGCATGGTCTTACTACGGAGCTGACGAACGTCTCTAGCCAAAATACGGGTGGGTACTGCCTCATAACTGTAGTCCCCTCTCAACTGAAGCTGACTATGGTCGATCACATGAGACGGATCATGCAGGTACTTCCTCAACATCGAGGCATGGAAAACACTGTGAACAGCAGACAAGGATGGGGGCAAAGCCAGACGATAAGCCATAGGGCCAATCCTCTCTAGAATCTCAAAAGGGCCTACAAACCTCGGGCTAAGCTTTCCACGCTTCCCAAACCGGACTACGCCTCTGACCGGCAACACTCGCAGATAGACGTGATCACCAACATCAAACTCAAGCGGCCTGCGCCTCTGGTCTGCATAACACTTCTGTCTACTCTGAGCAACAAGCAAACGCTCCCGAATCATCCTGATCTTCTCTACTGCACCCTGCACCAACTCAGGTCCAACCAAGACCCTCTCCTTCAGGTCATCCCAACAGATGGGAGACCTGCACCTCCTGCCATACAACGCTTCAAACGGCGCCATACCAATGCTTGCCTGGAAGCTATTGTTGTAGGCAAACTCGATCAGAGTCACGTGCTGATCCCAGCTACCTCCAAAATCCAGGACACATGCGCGAAGCATGTCCTCCAGAACCTGATTAGTCCTCTCTGTCTGGCCATCCGACTGAGGATGGTAAGCTGAACTGAAAGCTAAACTCGTACCCAGGGCCTGATGCAAACTGCGCCAAAATCTAGACACGAAACGGGGGTCACGATCAGACACAATAGAAGCAGGCACCCCGTGAAGCCTCACTATCTCATCGAGATACAGACGAGCTAAGCGCTCCAAACTGAAGGTCTTCCTCATAGGCAGAAAATGAGCGGACTTCGTCAGACGATCCACTATCACCCATACGGCATCACAACCCGAAGGAGTCCTAGTCAACCCCATGACAAAATCCATCCCCACACTCTCCCACTTCCACTCAGGAACGGGAAGGGGCTGAAGCAAACCCGCTGGCCTCTGGTGCTCAGCCTTCACCTGCTGACAGGTTTGGCACTTCGAAACAAACTCAGAGATGTCACGCTTCATCCAGACCACCAGAACGACTCTCTGAGATCTCGATACATCTTCACCCCTCCTGGGTGAACTGAATATGGCGCTCCGTGAGCCTCCTGAAGGATCTCCCTACGCATAACTGCATCATCGGGCACACACACTCGGCCTCTGAAACGCAGACAACCATCACTGGAGACACTGAAGTCTGAGTTCTGCTCTAAAGGCAGCCCCTCTCTGATCCGACACAAAGCTGAATCTGACTCCTGACCAACTCTGATCCTGTCGACCAATGAAGACTGAACCTGAAGTGCTGCTATCACACTGGCACTGGCTGGTCTGACTACCCAGACGCCCATACGCTGAAGCTCTAAGGCGGACCTCTGAACTCCTGTCAAAGCACAAGCTACGCCTGGAGCGCCTCTCCGACTCAAAGCGTCTGCCACAACATTCGCCCTAACCGGGTGGTAGAGGATCTCCAAATCGTAGTCATGAAGTAGCTCCAACCACCTCCGCTGTCTCAAGTTCAGCTCCTTCTGAGTGAACAAATACTTGAGACTCTTGTGGTCCGTGTAAACCTTACACGACGTCCCATACAGATAATGCCTCCAAATCTTGAGTGCAAAAACCACAGCTGCCAACTCCAGATCGTGGGTAGGGTAGTTCTTCTCATAAGACTTAAGCTGTCGAGAGCCATAAGCCACTACCTTACCCTGCTGCATCAAAACACAACCTAGTCCCTTATGGGACGCATCACAGAAGACCTCGAAGCCCTCGGTCCCAGATGGCAGAATCAGAATCGGTGATGTCGTCAACCTCTTCTTAACCTCCTAGAAGCTCTGCTCGCAAGCCTCGCTCCACTCGTACTTGATCTCCTTCCTCAACAGACGGGTCAGTGGGGATACAATCTTAGAGAACCCCTCAATGAACTTCCTGTAATACCCAGCTAACCCAAGGAAACTGCGGATCTCAGCGACATTCGTGGGCCTCGCCCACTCCATCACAGCTCTAATCTTCTTTGGGTCTATTGAGATACTGTCCTTCGAGACCACATGTCCCAAGAACACTACACGGTCGAGCCAGAAGTCGCACTTCTTTAGCTTAGCATACAGCTCACGATCCTTCAGCGTCTGCAGAACAATCCTCAGATGCTCCTCGTGCTCCTCTGCACTCTTGGAATACACCAAGATGTCATCTATGAAGACCACTACAAACTGATCTAGATAGGGTTTTAAAACCCGGTTCATCATATCCATGAAGACTGAGGGGGCATTAGTCAAACCAAACGGCATAACTAGGAACTCGTAATGACCATAACGAGTCCTAAAGGCAGACTTAGGCACATCCTCGGCCTTAATCCTCAACTGATGGTAGCCTGAACGAAGATCAATCTTCGAGAACACTGTGGCGCCCGCCAATTGGTCAAACAAATCATCGATGCGCGGAAGGGGATAGCGGTTCTTGATGGTCACCTTGTTCAGCTCTCTATAATCGATGCACAATCTGAAGGTCCCATCCTTCTTCTTCACAAATAGCACTGGCACTCCCAAGGCGAAACACTAGGGAGAATGAAGCCCTTATCCAGCAACTCCTGAAGCTGGACCTTCAGCTCCTTCAGCTCCGCCGGACTCATACGGTAAGGGGCCCTAGAGATGGGCTGAGTCTCTGGCGCTAAATCAATGGTGAACTCCACCTCCCTCACTGGTGGTAGTCCGGGCACGTCATCCTGGAAAACCTCAGGGAACTCTCTGACGATCGGGATGCTCTCCAAGCTGGATCCCTCACGCACCTCTGGCAGATAACACAAGAATCCCTGGCAGCCCTTCCTCAGGAAGCTGGCTGCCTGTATCGTAGACACAATCACAGGCGCACACAGAACTGCATTCCCAGCGAAAACAAAACGACCCCCGCCTGGCAAATCAAACACTACTCTCCTCGCTGCACAATCTATATGGGCATGGTGCTCTGCTAGCCAGTCCATGCCCAAGATCACATCAAAACAGGTCATCCGCATCGGGATGAGGTCAGCACAAAAGGTCTTATCCCGAAGTACTATGGGACATGCCTTACACACAGAATCAAGAATGCAAGGAGCAATCCCACCCAAAGGACTACTCACACATAAATCTACTTCACTAGGCACAACAGTCAATTTAAGTCTACCCAATAAATCATAGCAGATAAAGGAGTGCGTAGCCCCCGAGTCAAACAGACAAAAGACATCCTGAGAATGGATCTAAAGGATACCTGAGACGACGCGATCACCAGCACGATCATGCTCTCCCGCCATAGCATACACTCGGGCCTGAGTCTGAGGCTTCTTCTGGTTGGACCTCGCCCCTGAATCTGAACCGGTGCCTCTGTCTCCTGAGCCTCTACCGGATGCCTGAGGGCACTGAGCGATTCGGTGCTCCATCGACCCGCACTTAAAGCAGGCACCAGTCTTCTTGTCGCACCCCCTACCAGGATGGGAGTGACCACAAGACCCACACTTCACCCCAGCTGACGAAGATGAAGAAGCTCCCCGGTGATCTCCATAGGACTGCTTCTTCTGAGGAGCAGCCTCCTTCTTCTGAGGCTCTTCAGCACGCCTCTTCCCATTGTGGTCCTTGCCAGCCTGTTGGCCTCCACCAGCAGAGCGACATCCGCCACATCTCTGAAGGTCCGGTGACGAAGAGGTGTCACAGCGGACCTGATATCTGGTCTGAGCCCACTCTCAAACTTACGGGCCTTCCTATGCTCATCTGGCTCCGGAGCATACTTCGAGAGCGTCACGAACTTCCTCACGTACTCCTCGACTGACATGTCTCTCCCTTGACGCAGCCGATTGTACTCATTGATTTTCTGATCCTTGTAGACATCCGGATAGAACTGCTTGTTGAACTCCAAGCAGAACTGATCCCAGGTCCAAGGCTGGGGGTGCCTACCCATCACCATGCGCCACCACTCCTTCGCCTCCCCCTTAAAGAGGAACGTGGCGAAGTCCACCTTCTGGTCATCCTCTGACCCCATCACTCTCAGCAGGTCCTCGACCTCAGTAATCCAATGGCTCGCCTCCTGAGGGTCACCACAGCCATCGAAGGAAGGCGGCTTCAGCTTCATGAACTCCTGGAGGGCTCTAACTCGGCCTCCCACAGCATTCGCCCCTGCTGGGCCCGCTCCTCCAGCTCCTCTACCAGCTCCCTCAGCAGCTGCAGCCATAGTCTACATCAGCTGAGTCACAAACTACTGCACTGCCTCTGCAGCTTCTCCCTGAGGGGTCACTGGTGTCCTACGAGGAGGCATTCTGAGATACACAAATCCAAAACTCGTCAGAACTGACTCAGACTTCAAACAACTGCCACAACTGAACCTCACACAAGCAAACACACCCACAGACCCTAAAGAAAGCCAAACCTGGCTCTGATACCACTAAATGTAACACCCCTAAAACCGGCCTAAGAGTTAAGGGTATTACACGCCGCGTATTACTACCTAATAACGCAAGGCTCTAAAACACTCAAATGCAAATAAGGCCCAAAACAGAGTTTCCATAATCATTATAAACCAGAGTACTCAATTACAGTGGAAGCAACACGAAATCCCAATTACATATCCAAATAGAAACAGAGGTCTAAAACAGAGTAAGGCCCGAAGGCTACGAGTCTGAGTAAGAATATCAAATAACAAATGAGCTGAAACATAAGCTAAGCTCCAGAAACCGAATAAGAGACCCTTGCTGATCAATCTGCAAAATGTTAAAAGTAGGGGAGTGAGCACACAACTATGCCCAGTAAGCAGCAACCGTCATCAGTAAGGTTGCTCAAAACAATTGAAATCAGAAGGAGAAGGTAAACACTACATCCACATTTCCAAATAATCAGAAGCCTTCAGAAACAGAACAGAGTGGAACACAAGGGTTCCCATTTCAGAAACAATCCGAGTTCTTAAACAGAAAGGGACAAAACACAATGCACACACTCAGAAGGGTCGAAGACCCATAGACCATAACAGGTCTCTCGACAACGCAGAAATGACTCTAATGAGCCAAAGGGTTCGTCAACCCCACAGAACAGAAAGGGAATGACCCACACTCAGAACGACGTCTACATGGTATACCACGGAATAGCTCGACCCAGCCATTCACGGCTCAGAAACAAAGTGTAATGTCCCAAAACAGAAAGATTGCATAATCAAAAGCCAACTTGCATTTAACAATGCCCAAAACACTCATAAATCAGTAGTATAGAACATAAGGAATCCAACGCCGCAGACGGCACTCAAATCGGAGTTCAAACGAAGAAGTTACGCTGAAAACAGAGGGGTGTCCGAACTTGTGTCCGGACGTCGAAGTTCGGACACAGGTCGAGACTCAAAAACCAGAGATTGTCAAATGTCCAAACTTGTGTCCGGACATCAATGTTCGGACACAAGTCGAATTGAAAACAGACAGAGAAGTTCAGAGTGTCCGAACATCGAAGCTCGGACCGATGTTCGGACGGGTTTTTACGGAAAAAGTTACGTGGAGTGTCCGAACATCAATGTTCGGACTGATGTTCGGACATACCCCGAGTTTGAAATTCAGAAGGGCAAATCACACTGTCCGAACTTCAAAGCTCGGACCGAAGTTTGGACAGTGCGAAAACTGCATTTTTCAAACGACGAACTGAGCAGGAATTTATGCAAAAACAACACCACGATTTGTCAAACTGACACACACACCAAATCACAGAGAAATGCAGAGAACCATGGGGTTTTAGCCATTCGAAAACGCCACAAAATCGCAAAGGAAAACACACACGAAATCAGAGAACAATCCTTGCAATACCCCATGGTTGAACTCCCAAACCGAATCGAGCAACCACCTACCTGAACTATCAGCAGAGACGACAATCTGAAGTAGTCCGTAGTAGTCCAGAAATCCGACAGAGATCCACAGCAACTGAAATCCCCCATCAACATTCCACCAATCAGAAACAAAAGAAGAAAACCCAAACGACGACGTCCTATAAATCTACACCACGAACCTGAATAATAACGCAGGATTTCCACAAACTGAAGTGACTCTCCGCCCGCGCAATTCGCACTCCAATCACAACCGACGGCCACTGATTCAACCACAATCGAAGGCTCAAAATCAACTGAGAGAGAGGGAAAAAACCACAGTGAAGCCCAGAATTCTTGAAATACAAACCTGATTCGAGAGGAGGAAACCCGCAGCGAAGAACTCCAATCCAATTGCAGCAGCAGAAATCTCACAGAGGCAGAAATTGAGAGAGAGAGAAGAAGGAGAAGAACGCTCGTTCTGACTTTGAAAACTGACAACGCTCCCACTACGTATCTGACGTGAATAACAATGATCAGGATAAGAAAAAGAAATAAGGGACCCCTTTCCTTATTTAACTTAATGCCTCAATTCAATTACCTTAATTAAATTAAGAGTAATGGCCTCCTTGTCCTTGGCAAATAGAACAATGCCGCTGATGTCCCAACTGACACAAAGGGATTTAATTCCAACTTTAGAATAACGTTGTAGCAGATATAAGATAAGGTAGGAATTATACGGGTTATAACAAGTGATGAATGTTTAGTCCTTATGGACAAGCATACCCTTTGTAGATGCACCATCGTCAGTGAGGATGGTTGGGAAGTGAAGAGCCAAGTTGCTCAAGCTATTATGCAATCTGCAATATATCCAATTAAACGGATGAGGGAACAAATATGAACTATGGATGAGATGTGATAATAATAAATAGGGAGAAAAGGAATATGTTTTGTACTCAATGAGATCGAATTAGGAGAACCAAGTTTGCTAAATGTAGCACAGATTTTACTTACAATGAGTTGAATAACGTCGACTTATGGCACGAATTACCACTGATGCTACAAAGGCAATAGCACTTACAACAAGATAACCGATAACAAAAAAAAAGAAGAAGAAGAAAAAAAGGGGATATCCATCAAAGGGAGATTGACAACAGAATACTTCACAATACCCGTGTGACAGACATTACCAGTTTACTAAACGAGACTGTAACACCCCTACCATTAAAACATTGCTTACTGTCCAATCTCCTTACACATCAGATACACGCAGCGGATACATACTTACATACAGTGGGTGATACAATGCCGTTAGTCACCCACGTGACTAACAAGGCTACTTCTTCCACATACAGCATCGGTCTGATGGACCGGAATATCCGAGTACTACACACTTACGATACATACTCCAATTACCAAATCAGATACTAGAACTTCCCATTCATTACAATACTCCATTTCATACAACGCTCCATAAGTTCGATACATTACAATACTATACACCGAGTTACTAAGATCCTTATACAAATATGATACCTCTACCAAATTCATATCTACAACTACCCATTCCTCACAAACTACTTACTTCCTAAGTACAAGGGTGTACCACTTAGTACACCTCTACATTCTACTTCTACTATCCGAATGTAGCCACCGGTCTCTTACCTTGACCATATCCGCTTCGGGTACCTGCACACTAAAAAACGTTCCCGCTAGGGGGTCAGCTTTCGCTGCATGATAAACCGCATACCCCGCGTACTAGTGAGGGTACGCCGACCACTTGGTCGAATACATGCGATTGATTTCATTCAAACATACATGCATACATGCTCTTATAATACTACAATACATTACGCAAGGAATACATACATACACTTCAATACATACTCTTCAATACATACATGGTAAATCATACAAGCCATCAGATATATACTTACCTTTCCGAAATCCACAATACACAATACATGTACAATACATACGCAATACATACACAATCCACCATACTTGTTAGCTCATGTTGGTCCTCCCGGGTTAATCGGGTGAAGATTACTCTTTTACTCGTTCCACAGTACTTACACATACATACTCATACTCATACATACTTACTTACTTACTTACTCTTACTCATGTTAAGTCGTCGGGACCTCCGGCCCGGGGACTACTCCGTCCCACCACAAGGATTTACTTGACTCACCAATCTGGGATGCTACCCATTTAAGGGGTTTGGGCCGCGGACCAGTTTAAGAGTCAGGAATCGGATCCAACCTCTTGTGTCTCCTCATCCTCACGTGTGGCCGAAGCTATATCGGACTTCTACTCATTCCAATTTACTCACTTAAGTTAGGAGTTAGGTAGTTAGGAAATAGTAGAAGTCATTCATTCAACCACATACACATATACATTATGCATATACACATCCATACAACATACAATACAATATACAAGTACACTACGGGATACAATTACACTTCAACATCATTCATATATTTCATGAATTATACAAACTATTGTTCAAGACAAATATCGAGAACAATGTAAACAAGCACAAGTAAGTGCAATATAGTCCGATTCATGCTTTTATCTTATTTAGGTGGTCAAATAAGCACACAAATCGGGGTAACCAGATTAGGATACAGGGCATGAAGAAATCATACCTTTCACCGTTGACTTTGGACTCACCGACTCCCTTCGGTGTTCAACTATTTGAATCCTATCACATACATACAGTTGGATGGTTAATTATCCATAATTAACCTTACTTATTACTTTCCTAAAGTTTCCTAGTTTATACTTACTAACTCTTTGTTACTTGAATACATTTACTTAAGTTACTTACTTACAATTATTTTCTAAGCTTGTTTATAGCCTTAATGACCTTTAAACATCATTAATTATGTCTTAATCATCTTATACAATCATTACCCATCCTTACCCTACCTTAGAATAGCTTTAAAACACATTCTGGAAGAATTTTAGTAGTGTCCGGGTTAGTGTCCGGGTTTACAAACCCGGACCACTACTTTGCAAAAGTCCTCGGGTGTGAAAAACTACTGGTACGGGTTTGTGTCCCTATCTGCAAACCCGGACCACCTGTTGTTATAAGTTACGGGTGTCTTTTTTGCACGGTCCGGGTTTGTGTATTCCTTTGCAAACCCGGACCACTTGTTTTGGTATGTTACAGGTATGTTTTTGGGGTGGTCCGGGTTAGTGTCTTGGTTTGTGAACCCGGACCACTATTTCTGTAAAACTTTCTGTCGAGTTTTCATGCTAGTCCGGGTTTGTGTGCTGGTTTGCAAACCCGGACTAGTTACGGTATTGCAATATATACGTTTTTTGAGTTTGTTTCCATTCCAAACTTCTTCCAATCTCTTCCCTAATATTCCCACATATAATTTAGCATGTTTTGACATTGATTAAGCATTTTAAACTAGCCTAATCCAACACTATAAAAATCTGTTACAATAACACTCTTACTGTAATTTTTCCTCCTCTGTTACTATTTCTACTTCTTCCAGAAATGCTACAGACCTTCCCATTCTTCTTCCCACTAACTCAATGACTCTCAATCCATCCTAACTTAGTTTGACTACTCACGTTTTACCATTTACACTCCACTCAACTACATTTCCTTTCCTGTTATACAACAAAGTGAAAAATCTCATTCTTTGCTTCTCTGAAATCCTCTTCTGTTTCTTTCTTTTCTAACAGCACACAAGACACTCCATTCCTAAACCAATTTTGACAGAGGTTCCCTACATTTCTAAGTGTTCTCACCACATAATTTTACACCCTCAATATGTTCACAACCTGTACAACACATACATTATTCTCACATCACATCCTAAATATCACTGCACACTTACTACTTACACTTAACCATTTACACCTAGCACTTGTTTATTTGTTTCTCAAAGGTTTCAAACTTCAAATTCCATTAACATAAACTTACTCCATTCCTTTCCTACGGTTACAGTGGCTTAGACAATGTTACAGTATTACATTTATACATACACGAACATTAAAATTATACAGAGCTTCTCATTACCTTGGTTTCCTTGTTTCTTTTCCTTTTCCCCTCCTTCTCCTTACTTGCTCCTCTTCCCTTCTTTGTTTTCTTGATTTATTTACACCAAGCTACACCATGTAACAAGGCACAAACTTACACACCCATAACTAGTAAATTTCCTACGTAGGTTTTAAACCCTAACTTATGAGAACTTACTTAAACTCTTAGGAGATCTTACCTTGATCTTCTAATGGAGTTTTTGGAGTAGGAAATGACAAGGCTTCAACCCTCAAGATGGAACACCAAAACCGGCTAACAATGGAATAGTGGTGTTACGTGAGTTTTGTATTTTTTTGCAAGGAAAGATGAACAAGAGTGAAGCTTTGGTCTACTTCTTACCTTAGAACATGGAGAAGAAGATGGATCTTCAAATGGTGCCCTTCAAGCTCTTAAATGATTATACCCTCAAAAATAAAGTTGGAGGTTTTAGATTTTTGAAGGGTGTAGAATAATCTCCTAAGCGATACGAATCCAACAGTATCATTTTTATAGCATTTGGTGGTGGTTTAGGCTTCCAAAAATGGAGAGAAAGTGGGCTGTTTGTGAGTGGCTCTTGTTGGGACATCGCAGTGTTGCAGAGATAGCCTTTCACCGCGACAGAGTCGAGCATCATTTGACAGACACAAAGACCGAGCCTCTGCGATGGAGTCCGCGCAACAAAGAAGACTCCACAGAGTCTGCCATGCTGTTGCGAAAAATCAGGAGTCAACTCGGAGCACATTAAGCGCCTCAACGGTCACAAAGCTCTTCCTCAACACCGAAGATCGCGGCCCAAGTAAGAAGACCAAGTAAGAGCCGTTGGAAGTTGCCCACTAAGTTAGTTCCGGTATTTTCGGAACTAACTCCTTCGATTGGCTGCTACACTTAGAGTATAAATAAGACATGTAATAGATAGTTTTCGGTGTGCTTTCATTGAGTATTATTTTCAGAGCTTAGAGAGAAAAAGAGAATCGCATTGTAACCCAAAGAGGAGAGAGAATACGTACCTAGTCAGTTAGCACCTTAAGATAGACTCTACCTAGGAAGTCCCTAGTTTCATTACACTTACCATTGTTCTGATTAGAGAGTGTGTTGGGTAAGTGAGTGAAAACCGCTAAGTAGATCTTTTCTACTTAGTGGGCATTTGTAAGTTATTTTATTTGACCAGGAAATGAAATAGCTTATTTGTGTATCCTGCTGAGTTCCATAGAGTCCTTCTCTATTTACATTGTTTCGCTACAATTACCGCTAAAGTCCTCCGCTTCATTAGTTTAAGTTTATTCGATTGAGTGCCTCTACATCACAGAGTGTTTCTCACTTCGAGGGCTGATTGAGTCAAACCAACTCTTAGACTCACACCTTGGGTTGGTTTGAGTTAGCCACCCGATCCTACACGTGGTATCAGAGCCTTGCTTAGGCTAACGGTCAATCAACGAAGCAATGGCAGACCTCTTTGCCAATCAAAACAACAAAATGCACTTTGAGCATCCCAGACTCACCTCCACCAACTACGACCACTGGAAAAACGAGATCGAGCAACACATCGAGTCTGTCAACTCCGAGCTTTGGGAAATAGTCACTGGAGGAGATCTTGCAGTCAATCCAGACCGATCCACATGGACTACTGCAGATCGCAAGAGGTACGAGCTGAATCGTCAAGCATCACGCGCAATATATACTTGCCTGTCCATCCCAGAACAAAGGAGAGTCAACCACTGTAAGTCTGCTAATGAGATCTGGACACTCCTTCAAGCAACTCACGAAGGAGTCACTGAGCTGAAGAAATGCAAAGCTCAAGAACTTCGAATGGACTATGAAAATTTCCTACAGAAACCCGGTGAGTCTCTAGAAGAAGTGCTTGATCGTTTCTATTTACTAACCACTACTATGCAGGAAGTCAGCATCTTGCCAGATAGAGAGAGTGTCTTGCACAAGTTGCTGGACAGTCTGAGAGAGAAGAATGGGCAGAGAAGAGGGCAGAAACGGTAATCTCTACCAAAGCATGCAAGGATTTATCCAAATGGAGCTGTCAAGACCTAGGTTCCTATCTACAATCTGTAGATAAATACAAGAAGAATGTTCGAAAGAAGTGTGGTATCACTTCTTCTCCCTCATCTAGTAAGTCTACTACTTTGAATGACCAAGCCTTGCAGGTTAATTCAACTCAGTTCACTCAAGAAGGAGCCTATGTCGCTGACACCCAAATCAGACAAGCTAGGGCAGAGCTGGTAGATATTTGTTGAAGAAAGTGAGGCTGATGAGACCATGGAAGACTTCGTCTTCATAGTTAAGAACTTCCGAAAATTCATGCGTAACCAACCAAATCGTCAGAATCGGTCGTTCTCAAACCCTTCCAAACAATCCTTCAACTCTGTAACTTGCTTTAACTGCAACAAACCCGGTCACTTCAAAAAGGAATGTCCTCTACTCAAGAATCAGTATGGAAAACCTCAAGGGAGATCGCTGATGGCAGCTGTCGGCTGGGGTGATTCAGATTCCGACGATCCAGACACAGAGTCCAGCGGCTTAGTATGTCTCATGGCACATGATACGACGGAGTCCATGATCCCTGATAATGAGGTAATGCGTTCCCACCTTGAAACAGACCTTTACCGTATTTCTCCTATGGGATTTATGACATTAATTGCTAAAATTGCCTCGGAGACAAACTCTCTCAAAGCAAGTCTCAACAGCAAAATTTCCGAGTTAACAGAGGAGCTCGAAATATCAAAAAGTCTTATGTATGCCTTAAGAGACGAAGCTGAGGAACACAAAACCATCTCTTGCTCTCTAAGGTTAGATCTACAAGATTCAAGGCGTCATGTCGATTCCCTTCAAAAGGAACTTCATGATACCTTAGAACAAACTCAATTCAGACAGGGTGACCAGAAAGAGTCTCTCACCCTGATCGACTCTCTTAAACAAGACCTCACCATCTTCACTGATAAGTGTTGTTCTCTCCAAAATGATCTTAATGCTTCTGAATCCAAAAACATATCCTTGAACACCACTATCAAAAATCTCACTCAAAAATTGAAAGAAAAGGAACACGCTCTTTCCCTTAAGCCAGTCAAGTTTATCAAAAGTCACGTCATCCTCCAACTACCTGAGTGGGCCAACTCCAAAATCAAAGAAATTAGCCAAGATCGAGATGCTCTTCGCTCTAAAGTCGAACAACTCTCTAAACAGATTGTGAATCAACAATCCGGAGCTCGACCTACTCCGTCCACGCCCAAGTGGCAAAAAGGTAAGTTCGACATTCCAAAGAATTTGTCCAAATCTGACAACAGAGCCAAGCGATATCAAGAAAAAGAAAAATTCGACTCCTGGTGGAAAGGACAACAGAAATACGTCAATCTTCCACCAACCAAAATTTGTGGCTACTGCGGGAGTCTTGGACATCGGGACAGTGCATGCGATATAAACTGAACAGAGATCTCTTTTAATGTTAAACGTGTTCAATTGATACTTGAAGCACGAGAAAAATTGAAACAGTCTGGCTCGAAAAGGGAACCCAAGTCCATCTGGGTTCCCAAATCTAACAAATGATTTGTTCTTTTGTAGGTGAAGGCGAATGGAGACAGCTGGTACTTGGATAGTGGATGCTCTCGTCACATGACTGGAGACCCAAATCAATTCAATTCGCTTTCATCCTACCAAGGAGGTAAGGTTACTTTTGGAAACAACAACCAGGGTGAAATCGTGGAGTTGGATCCGTAGGTAACCCCTCAAGATTTAAAATTGATGGAGTCCATCTGGTCACTGGACTCCAGCATAGTTTATTAAGCATCTCTCAAATTTGTGATAGATTTAATTTGGTACTATTCTCCTCTTCGGATTGTAAGGTTTATGATGAGCGTACAGGGTCACTAAAAGCTGTGGGACGTAGAGAAGGCAACCTCTACAAAATGTGCTTAAACTCCATTAACCCAGACGACCAAGTCTGTCTCAATGCGCATTCCAAAAACTCTCTGCTGTGGCACTCCAGACTTGGCCACGCAAATCATAGGCTGTTGAACAAACTCAAAAGCAAGGACTTGGTGATTGGTTTACCAGACACTACCTTTGACACAGACTCCGTCTGTGAAGCATGTGTAAAAGGTAAACACACCCGGTCCTCCTTCAAAAGTAAGCCTACTCTCTCTACTAGCTCTCCTCTAGAACTACTACACATGGATCTCGTTGGCCCCATGCGCACACAAAGCAGGAGCGGTAAGCGGTACATCCTGGTCATAGTTGATGACTATTCCAGGTGGACCTGGGTGATTTCTTATTTACCAAAGATGAAACTTTTACGGAGTTTGTCAACCTCCATAAAATGCTTGTCAACAAATTTTCATTCACTCTAAAAGCCCTGAGAACGGACCAGGGTACTGAGTTTTTGCAACAGTCGTTTGATGAGTTGGCAGGGACAACGGAGTGGATCACCAAATATCATTCCGCACGTACTCCAGAACAAAACGGAGAGTGGTAGTTGAACGGAAAAATCGTACCTTGGTAGAAAATGGCCCGCACCATGCTCATCGACAGTCAATGACTCCATCTTATTGGGCAGACAGAAGCCGTTAACACAGCTTGCTATGTGTAAAAGTGCGTTGATTCATCCATTTCTTAACAAGACACCCTATGAACTACTCCGTCAACGTAAACAAGCCTTATCCATCTCAGGCGCTTTATAGGTTTGTAAGTGCTTATTCACAATAATGGTAAGGACAACTTGGGTAAGTTCTCTCCTAAAAGATGAGGGTATTTTTCTTGGATATTCTTCTAAAAAGCAAAGCTATCGTGTTATCAATCTGAGAACTCATGTTAGAAGAAAGCCCACATGTCAAGTTCGATGAGTCACAATGTTGGGCTCATCTTCTGATCAACTTGACTTGCCCCCGATGATTTTCTCACCGATCACATTCATCCTGTCCCAATAGGAAGACTCCCTGAGTTCCATCATACATCCTCTGATTCCCTGCCAACACAAATAATTCATCAGAACCTACTGACTCAACAATAACCTGGAGACACCCTTACCACAAACTTGAATTTTGACTCTCCGACAAAGAAACACCCCCTCTGCTTCACGTCCAGTCCAGCAAAGATCTGCTCACCCTCCTGAAAACATCATTACAGACCCAAACACTGGTGTTCAAACACGCTTACAAGCTATGCAAAATCTCTGTGCCTTTGGTGTGTTTCTGTCTAGTACTGAACCAAGAAATGTCAAAGAAGCACTCCTTGATAGTGATTGGGTTACTGCTATGCAGGAGGAACTCAATTCCCTCCAGCGCCATGCTGTCTGGGAGTTGGTTCCCGCCCCACACATCAACAAGCCATTGGTACTCGTTGGGTCTTTCGTAATAAACTTGATACTGCAGGCCAAGTTTTCAGGAATAAAGCTCGATTGGTCGTTCAGGGCTACAATCAAGAAGAAGGGATTGACTATGATGAAACTTTCGCTCCAGTAGCTCGTCTTGAAGCAATTCGCATGTTCATTGCGTTTGCTGCTTACAAAGGTTTCCAATTATATCAAATGGATGTTAAGACAGCCTTCCTTCACGGCTACATTGATCGAGAAGTCTACGTCGAACAACCTCCAGGGTTCACAGACTCCGTCCATCCCGACTACGTTACAGACTGTGTAAAGCCCTTTACGGACTGAAACAGGCTCCACGCGCCTGGTATGAAAGACTGTCGACATATCTATTGCAAAATGGTTTCTCTCGAGGTAACGTAGATAAAACGCTCTTTATTCTACACTCATCACATGATTTACTTCTAGTACAGATCTATGTTGATGATATCATTTACGGTTCTACAAGTACACCCTCTGCGACCATTTTGCTAACCTTATGAAGCAAGAGTTTTCCATGAATGAGTTAGGTGAGCTCAAGTTCTTCTTAGGATTACAAATTCAGCAGGAAAAGGACGGGATCAAGATCCATCAACAAAAGTACATCAAGGAACTCCTTGAAAAGTACAACCTAAAAAATGCCAAGAGTATGTCCACACCGAGCTGTACATCTGCAAAATTGCATCCTGATGATGACGGAGTCGGCGTCAATGCCACTGAGTATAGAGGAATGATAGGGTCCCTCTTGTACCTGACTGCCAGTCGCCCAGACATTCTCCATGCAGTCTGTCTTTGTGCTCGCTTCCAAGCAGCACCAAAACAGTCTCACCTCAAAGCAGTCAAGCGTATCTTTCGCTATCTTAAAGGTACAAGTACACTCTATCTATGGTATCCACGATCTCCTACTTTTACTTTATCTGGATATAGTGACTCTGATTGGGCCGGTTCTCTCCAAGATCGAAAGAGTACTTCAGGTAATGCACAGTTCTTGGGTCTTTGCCTTGTTTCATGGTCCTCCAAAAAACAAAACTCCGTAGCACTGTCTACAGCGGAGGCAGAGTATGTCTCTGCGCAGCATGTTGCTCCCAACTCCTTTGGATGAAACAACAACTTCAAGACTATCATATCACCCAAGAACAAATCCCAATCTTTTGTGACAACAAAAGCACAATCAAAATATCCGAAAACCCAGTCCAACACTCAAGAACCAAACACATAGAAATACGTTTTCACTTCTTGAAAGACTGTGTCGAGAAAAAGCTTATCCAACTTGATTTTGTGCCCACAGAAGATCAACTTGCAGATATTTTTACTAAGCCTTTGTCTACACGAGATTCGAAGCACTGCGATCAGCAATCGGATTGACTCCGTCTACCTAGACGGTCGCATCTCCTTGCCCCAACCGCAATCTTCAGCAGGTACTCCCTCATGTATCATAGAGTCTGTCTTTGTTTGCACTTGAATCAGTGAACTGTGTTTCGTTACTTCGCATACCTATTGCTCTAGCGCTACTTTCCACGTCATCTATCCGCACCTAACCCGCCTAAATCGTCGCCCTTCATCTAACCCCCCATGACGTCGCCACATTTATCGGACCTGACACACAAACTCTGCAACTGCCTGCCTTATATCAATCACCCGCACAGTCCAGCTCTCTCACTTCCACTCCCTTTACACTCAAGCATCCCTCCAACTCCAAATGGCCGGCATAAACTTCAACGGAATCCAAATCCCAGCCGAAATTTTCGCCGATCCCATTCGCCTTCAGGCGTATCTACAAGCGATGGCAAACCCTAACCCACCTACACTCACCACCACCACCACTACATCTCCCACTAAAACCACCGCCACTTCTTCGCCCACACACTCCTCCACACCACCGCCTGATACCCGCGACCCATCCACCCTCCAACACCACCATCGGCTGCAAGAACGGAGATTCTTGACACCGACGTTGAAGACGTTACCCCAATCCAAACCCTACCACCATCCCCAACCCCACAAGCTGACAACCCTCCCGCCGAAAACCAGCCAACTGATCAGCCACAGGCCCATGCCAGCAAATCACCGACAAAATCTCCTACACCAACACCAACAGCATCCCCCGCAAATCCGCAACTCCACCTCAACTACCTCCACCCAAAACCCGCAAGCGCAAAGGCCAAACCTCATCCCGACCCACAGCAAAAGAATCCTCCGTTCCTCTGTCAAGGCCCACCATGTCTCCTCTGGCTCCGGTGAATCGTCGCCCGTCCAAGAACTGCCCACCGCCAGTCACGATGCCTCCACGGGTGCTACCTCCGCCAGAGATCAGAAACCTCCAACACCCCACCGTCGGAGTGTGAAGGTCGACCCCTTCACTCAAAGGTACATGCTCGGGGACCCTGCCTCCGACCGTAACATAGTCCGGGGTAAGTTCCTAGACTTTTCTTGGGCTCAGTCTTCCAACTTAGGGGAGTTAGTCACAATGCTAGAAATTCAGGGGTGGAAACACCTCTTCTGCGAAATTCCAGAGTGGTATCCCAAAGAGTCTGTCGACTTCTCCCAAAACCTTGTTATCCGTAACGGTGCTGCTCAGTCTGTTGTCAATTCCACCCCAATATTTTTTGAATCGGCTCACTTCAATCGACAAATCAAAGCTACTGCCCCCTCCATCTACTCCAACGACGGCGGGGACATCCACTTCTCAAGAGGCCGTTCCTCAAGCTTCACTCCAACCTCTCCTGGAGAAAGTGGAGCGCCTCATTGCGCATGCAGCCGAGCTGATTCAGGGCCAGAAGCGGATGGAAGACCGACTCGCCGGGATAGAGACGACAGTGTCGGCCCTGCAGGAACAACTCCTTGACCTTCAATCCACCCTTATCCCCAACCCTTAGTATGACGTGGCTGTGCAGTGTTAGAGCTTAGGATGTTTTTAAGTTCTAAACACTTTTTATTGGTTGTTTGTGTGAATACTTGACTAACTCTGTGCTACTATGGGCTTCCCCTCTGATGAAAGCAAAAGGGGGGGAAGCGGTGAATACCGTCTGGTGTACGGGTTATTTTGTTGCTGGTTTAAAACTGCTTTCCGGATTGCGCTGCTAGACCATGTGGTCTAGTATTTTTTGACTGCCTTATATACCATCCTGTTACACTGCTTATTTGTGGTTTGCTTGCCTGGAGTCCCTCTCCGATCAAGGGGGAACCTAAACAGAGTCCTTGCACTTATTTGCTACTGCTGCTATTAAGGGGGAACTTTGACAGGGTCGGTTCCCCTAGTCCTTGTGTTTTTCCATTTTCAGGATTGACTCCATCGGGATTCACGAAGGTTTGCTATCATCAGCAACAAGGGGGAAATGTTGGGACATCGGAGTGTTGAGAGATAGCCTTTCACCGCGACAGAGTCGAGCATCATTTGACAGACACAAAGACCGAGCCTCTGCGATGGAGTCCGCGCACAAAGAAGACTCCACAGAGTCTGCCATGCTGTGCGAAAAATCAGGAGTCAACTCGGAGCACATTAAGCGCCTCAACGGTCACAAAGCTCTTCCTCAACACCGAAGATCGCGGCCCAAGTAAGAAGACCAAGTAAGAGCCGTTGGAAGTTGCCCACTAAGTTAGTTCCGGTATTTTCGGAACTAACTCCTTCGATTGGTGCTACACTTAGAGTATAAATAAGACATGTAATAGATAGTTTTCGGTGTGCTTCATTGAGTATTATTTTCAGAGCTTAGAGAGAAAAAGAGAATCGCATTGTAACCCAAAGAGAGAGAGAGAATACGTACCTAGTCAGTTAGCACCTTAAGATAGACTCTACCTAGGAAGTCCCTAGTTTCATTACACTTACCATTGTTCTGATTAGAGAGTGTGTTGGGTAAGTGAGTGAAAACCGCTAAGTAGATCTTTTCTACTTAGTGGGCATTTGTAAGTTATTTTATTTGACCAGGAAATGAAATAGCTTATTTGTGTATCCTGCTGAGTTCCATAGAGTCCTTCTCTATTTACATTGTTTCGCTACAATTACCGCTAAAGTCCTCCGCTTCATTAGTTTAAGTTTATTCGATTGAGTGCCTCTACATCACAGAGTGTTTCTCACTTCGAGGGCTGATTGAGTCAAACCAACTCTTAGACTCACACCTTGGGTTGGTTTGAGTTAGCCACCCGATCCTACAGCTCTCAAATCGCCATCGCTGGAATCAGAGAGGAGAAGAGAAAATAGAGAGGAAGAAGAAGAGTGCTGTACGTGGGATTTGTGAGTGAGAGGAGAGAGAGTTACTTTTTTACTTTTAATTTTGTTTGTCTTTTGTACATAAGAAGAGAATAAGAGAGTGTGAGAGAGAGCACAAAACCGGCTGCACCCACACACACAACTCTTTACATTTTATTTTTAAAAGTGGACACACTACTTTGTTTTAATTACACTCTCACCCCACAACTTCCCGTTTTTGACAGTTTTTTACTATTTTCTCCTTTTATTGATTTTATTGGTTCTAGACCTTCACTAATGTTTATTAATGACTATTTAGTCGACCAAAATTATTACGAGTCTATTTGACCCGCTTGAAGTCGTGTTTCCCGGTTACCTCGAAAAAACGTGCTTTAATGTTTGTTAGTGTTTTTAATCCATTTTAAGGATTTGTTTCCTTCAGGAGTTGTTCCCATATACTACTTAGGTCTTATTAAGCCCTTAGAATCCATATAATATACTAACCGAGGTCTCGTACCTCTTATGGTTATTTAACGCTTATTCAGCGTTTTTCGCTTTTTAAGCATTTCTTTATTTCTTTTGGATTTATTTTTCCTTACCAATATTACTTAGGCATCATTAGGCCCTTAAATACGTATTAGATTAATTTTAATCCTTATATTTAAGTTCAGGGTATTTCAATCTACCCCCCTTAAGAACTTTGTCCTCAAAGTTGTTCGAGGTTATGAGATTACTATACTTACTCATTTATACTTGCCTAATATCAAAGCCATACATTCCTCCTCCTTACAATTCCAAATTCGTTACTCAAGGTTTCTCCTTTCCATACCACACCAATGTACAATAATTACTCCAATCCATACTACTATCTACCATCCGGTTCCTCATTACAACATTTATACGTACATACAGTGCAAAGCTATCCCCAAAGCAATGCAATACACATCACAATCCCGCAGGCACTCCGGTCATCTAGACACAGGACTCCTCTATGTCCTGTTGCCCTTGGAATAATACAACATGCTACCTACTGTCATTCTCCGGTATAAGCTTCTAACAATTACTTACTCTCCAGTCTATGGAAGGTCCTTCCCAGCGGCTACTTAGGAATCCTTTTAAAACATACAACTCCGAATTCCAATTTATACTTATTACTTCTATCCTAAGCGTGATTCTTGTGACCACTTGAAGGGAGCTTCAAGAATCGTTCGACCCTGATGTGATCAGCACCAGTGTTGAACTATCTTTTCACCCCAATTTGTGTTCGGTTTCCCTTGATCTGATCAGGATCAAGTTCGACTTCCCACATCAGTTTCAAACAAGCAGATAATTTAATTGTTTTCATTTTCTATCTTTTTACTCTTTCTAGTCGTAATTACGAATTCATACATCTCCAAAGGATGGAATCAGTCCATCAATCGTCCTCACTCTACTTCCCAAATGCTTTACTCCATGGTTCAATCCTAATGCTCATTTCATCAACCTTCACTACTTCCATCCATTACTCACCATCATCACCAATATTCTAACTAAGGAATACTATACTTATAAGATTTAGTTGACTTCAATTTACTTCAAATAATTTACCTACGATTCCACTACTCATAAACTTCATTCATCTACTACTCTCATTCATTCCGTACTACTTCTTCAAAGGCTACAATACTTGTGGAGCTCCGTCCACTACTCATTACTTTTCTTTTACTAATACTCTTACATTGGTGTTACAAGATGGGTATATTCCTCCTATGGTATTTGCATGTCTAATGCCTAGTTACCATAATTACAATATGAATGAGTACTTATGTTTATTTAACATAGTATCAATCATCAATTTGATTCTCATTTGTGCTATGCACATTATAGTTTTATGTGTTTTATTTATAAAACTTGCATTAAGCGGTTTTCGCTCTACCCCCCTTAAAAGGGATTACGCCCACGTAATCTACCATATGTTATTATTATTAAACTTTGGTTTAATCAGTCTGGGCAAACTGAAGCGTTTAGCTTCACTACCGTATACTATACAATATGCTCTGGTCAAAGGGATCTTAGCCATGCCAACGGTTTAGTCTTTGCACCAAGAGTTCTTATATGAGTTTATTTAACTCATATTTAATTCGGTTCTAGCCTAAACGGCTTCAAGGCATTAATGGCCATTTTATTATACTCACCAGGTACATTAATCTCCTGGCTAGGGCCCACTAGCTTCTGCTGCGCGACCCTGATAACTTGGGTTATCCACCCTTCTTGTTATCCTTAACATGTTACACATCACCTTTTATCCGTCTATTATGGGCATAAGGTTTATTAAACAAATGCGGTATTCTTTTACCGTGTTTGAACTCAATGAGTTTAAGATTTATAGCCAGCTCTCTGGTAATCTTCTGCACATGCTATTCGTGCTTCCCCGATTATTCGTTAAGTTCCTCCGACTTATTGTCAGGCGAGGTTAAGTCACCACTTAACTGTAGTGCTTCCTCTATTGTCACTAGCTTCTAAATTATACCAAATCTTCTGGTTCAGTACAAGTGTTCTTCACTTGTATGACCTTGCATTTTCTATGCGTCGGTCCTAGTGACTTCCTTGTATCTCCTTTCACCTTATATTCCAATGGAATTCACATCTTGTGATTACTAGTGTGTTGTACACTCTTCATGCTTCTTTGGCCTTAGGCCGCACTATATGTTGCTAAGCTTGCTTGACTGGCTTATGCCATGTTCGTGGTGAAAGGAAAGATTTACTACGATTTACATTCTCGATATCCCTAGCCATCTCATTAGATCCTTAGCTGAACAAGTGCAATGCCAAAACACTCAGTCATACAGAGTGCAGAGGCGTAAACGCTTGAAGTAAGTCACTTATGTGATAGGAAATAATATTCTGTGTGTCATCTCATACTTATACTCGTGTCATTGCTTAACTACTTCCTCATAGCGGTCGCTTGTTGCGCACCGTATTCTTACTCATTGTACAACATTGTTTTTACTGACCGTTACTGTGGTAGTTTCTCTTTACTCGTTGTTACTATCATTGGCCATTTCTTATGGTGTGTATACGCTGAGGTTTCCTATATCCGTGTATGTGACGGTTGTCGTAGCATACCGCAGTATTATAATTCTAATGTGAAGATGTCTTATTCCACTTAGGTTTTATGTGTAGGTTAACTTACCTCACATTTTATCATCATTTGTGATACAATTTACCAAGTATCTTGGTTGACCAAGGGTAAAGCAATTTACGGGTTACAAGCTCTCTTGAGCGTTGATCATTCATGGTGTGCAATGTGCACTCACATTGATTGTCTTTGACAACTATCATCTTCCTAGTGCCGGGCATCGGTTTATAGGCTCCCGCTGTTGTTATACTTTTGTATGTACCTGACCGGGACATCCCAAGAAACTTCAAGGGTTTTCTGGTCCGTTCTCCAATTGAGAGTATTCTATTACTGATAAATGAAAGTTCTCGTTGAGGGGTTTGTCTCCACTCATAGGTCTAATGACAAGGTTTGCTATGTTGGTGTTTACACAATGGTCCACCACATGTTTGGGTGCTTATGGAGTATGCTACTCCTTTAAGTCGTAATGGTTTGGAAATCTCATTTCCTTATTCCATCACCCCTTGGCAATATCTATTGTGTGGTTATTGTTATAGTAGATGGAAGCCCTTTCTAAGGGTTCACATCATCACGCATTGGTGGTCTCCGGTAACGAGGGGTACCTTCCCTTGGGTTTCTCGTAGTGTCCAAATATGGACTAGGCCAACGTTGGCACTATCCTGATTCTTATGCCTCTGTGTACAATTGCTACAGAAGACATGAAGGCAATTAACGGCTTGTCAACTGTATACTAGACTGGTGCTCTAGTGACAGTGACACTGAGTTAGCCATTACTCTAAGCCACTTAGGATGTTGGGTTTGAATTGATGGTCCAGTTGTAGATTTCTTGTCGTATGAGACAATATCTCTTGCAAGTCTTATTATCAATTGGTGTGGGTTTTGCAACCGTTCAAGTTACATATAACGTATTTGGTTTACGACTTCTGAGCCGTATTGCTGCAAGCTATGCTCTTTGCAAGCTGCTTATACATGTTTCCACTCCATGTATACCGTCATAGGTTGGAGATATTATTGGGCTCCATGGTAAGTCGTGGCATCACGCTTCCGTTCATAGGAGACTCTTAGGCAATCTGGTGCTGATCAGTGCCTTTTGTAGACTAGGGTATTTCCTGTCAAGTGAAATCCCTTCGGTGTCTTAACCGAGTGTTCGTTCCAGCTCCTGTATTCTTATCTTGACGCTTTGTTTGGCTGTTGTTAATCCAGTCACCCTCAAGGATTGCTCCTGGGTGTTGTTAGATTATGCCGTTACCTCCGGCTAATGTTTATAACATGTGTTGTCCTCAATACCGTCTTATGGTATTGTATTAAGCTATTCCCTTTAGGTTTATAACATCTCCCGTCGTTGGGTAGACCGTTACACCTTCTCCTAGGTTCTTGACTAGGTTTACATTCTTTTCCAATGATGGATTTTACTTTATGGTGATCTTGTGATTGCTCTTGGGAGTTCTGTCCGTTTGTCGAGCATTGTGGTGTTCACGTTAGGCAACTGCCTTACTGTGTTGAGGCTGGGTATGCTTTCCAGCTGTCATATATTTGCTTGATGTCTTTGAGACATACCCAATGTCTATACTTATCAGTCTGTGCTCTTTGCATTTCTTAGTCCTTACTCCTTATCTTTCGATGGATTCTCTGAGTTTCTTACACTTGTTCCTTAACTGAGTTTCCTTCTCCTTGATTGTCTACGGTGTCCAGTCGTTCTGGTTAAAATTTACTCATGGCGTCCGTAGAACGGAGTTGACTACTCCCGTGTCGTACACTACATGTATACATACGTGGGGTATCATGTTGATACGTTACCACTTACCCAACTATATGTCAGGCCCGCAAGCCTTCGGAGTGCGGTTGTCCCACATCCCGTAATTGGGTACACTCGTAGTTCGTCACAGCCTAGGTGAAGATTCTATTGTCAACTCCTCTTGTACTATTCTTTGATACTCACCGTAATTATGTTGGCTCGATTTTTTAAAATCCAAGGTTTAAAAGAAGGTTTGTGGTTTGAAAGAAAACTTGGTTTGAAACTATGGTTCGGTGTTTAAAAGAAGTTCTTCATGGCATAGCCATGTTCGAAATCTTGACCAAGTCCAGCTTCTCTGCTGACTGGTATATTCTAAATACAGTGGTCGGGCCGTTAGGCCTTTCCAAGGTTCCATTCTTTCAGTGTCAGGATTTGTGATCCAGTATTGTTTCATTATGGTCACAGCACATTACTATGTACTTGTGACGTGTTAGGGTTCTCTGTATGTTCCTGTCCTTGCTGCACTTGCCGTGGCAAGTGCGTGGTATATGGTGGTTTTGGGTAACCTACACCGGTCACGGATGGTTTCACTGGTACTTGATTCTTGTTGACTCTTCCGTCGATCTTATCGATCTATAATTGGTATACTTGATCCCTTAGGTAGCTCCTTAGTGGTCTAGACATGGCTGTCGTAGATCTGGGTACTTCTCCAATCCTTGGAGATTCCCACTCCATTTGGTTTAGTGTCGTTCCTTGTGGCTCGTCCCCACACATCTGTGGTGGTTACTGAGCCTTCCTTGTTTAGGACTACTCTGGTAGTCCTATTGGATTATATCTCATGGTCGTTCTTGTAATTGTCTGAGCTATATTGGCCAGGTATTGCAACCTTAATGGCGTCGTAGTTTCGGAGTTAACCGCTTCTGACTATGTCCTTAGTCAGCTAGCATACCGTTGGTGGTATTATTCAAGTATTACTATCCGTAGACTTGTGTCTCAGGTTCCGTTACTGCTCCCTTTTCCAATCCGTTACACGGTTAATGCCTCTTTCCTGTTGTTGGTTGACTAGCTAGGTTTCGCGACTGCTAAGCACGTCGCCCCATGCTGTTGTAAGTTGTAGCCTCCTCGTGGCTGGAGTGCTTATTCCACCGCTATTAAGTGCGGGTCTTGTTGCTCAACCGGGATCCCTCACCGGGTCTTCCATTTCTTGGAATCTACGATATGTCCGGTTCTTTCCTCTTGTAGGGATAACTCATTACTGCCAGATCGGGTTTTCCCCGAGTATGAGAAGGCTTTTCTTCTCTCTGGCGTACTTCCCCAAGTTATACAATAGAGTTAGTGGAGGGCGGGTCTGGTATTGTAGGTATCCGGTACTCACCGGTAGTTCCTATCTAGCATATCTCTAATGCTAACACTCAGCCCTTAGCCCTAAGCTTCTAATTCCCAACTCGGCATTCCTAAACTCGGTATTTCTAGTCATTAGAGCGATACTTCGCTCTGATACCACTTTTTGTAACACCCCTACCATTAAAACATTGCTTACCGTCCAATCTCCTTACACATCAGATACACGCAGCGGATACATACTTACATACAGTGGGTGATACAATGCCGTTAGTCACCCACGTGACTAACAAGGCTACTTCTTCCACATACAGCATCGGTCTGATGGACCGGAATATCCGAGTACTACACACTTATGATACATACTCCAATTTCCAAATCAGATACTAGAACTTCCCATTCATTACAATACTCCATTTCATACAATGCTCCATAAGTTCGATACATTACAATACTATACACCGAGTTTACTAAGATCCTTATACAAATATGATACCTCTACCAAATTCATATCTACAACTACCCATTCCTCACAAACTACTTACTTCCTAAGTACAAGGGTGTTCCACTTAGTACACCTCTACATTCTACTTCTACTATCCGAATGTAGCCACCGGTCTCTTACCTTGACCATATCCGCTTCGGGTACCTGCACACTAAAAACGTTCCCCCTAGGGGGGTCAGCTTTCGCTGCATATGATAACCGCATACCCTGCGTACTAGTGAGGGTATGCCGACCACTTGGTCGAATACATGCGATTGATTTCATTCAAACATACATGCATACATGCTCTTATACATAATACTACAATACATTACGCAAGGAATACATACATACACTTCAATACATACTCTTCAGTACATACATGGTAAATCATACAAGCCATCACATATATACTTACCTTTCCGAAATCCACAATACACAATACATGTACAATACATACGCAATACATACACAATCCACCATACTTGTTAGCTCATGTTGGTCCACCCGGGTTAATCGGGTGGAGATTACTCTTTTACTACGCACAGTACTTACGCATACATACTCATTCTCATACATACTTACTTACTTACTCGTACTCATGTTAAGTTGTCGGGACCTCCGGCCCGGGGACTACTCCGTCCCACCACCGGGATTTACTTGACTCACCAATCCGGGATGCTACCCATTTAAGGGGTTTGGGCCGCGGACCAGTTTAAGAGTCAGGAATCGGATCCAACCTCTTGTGTCTCCTCATCCTCACGCGTGGCCGAAGCTATATCGGACTTCTACTCATTCCAATTTACTCACTTAAGTTAGGAGTTAGGTAGTTAGGAATTAGTAGAAGTCATTCATTCAACCACATACACAAATACATTATGCATATACACAACCATACAACATACAATACAATATACAAGTACACTACGGGATACAATTACACTTCAACATCATTCATATATTTCATGAATTATACAAACTATTGTTCAAGACAAATATCGAGAACAATGTAAACAAGCACAAGTAAGTGCAATATAGTCCGATTCATGCTTTTATCTTATTTAGGTGGTCAAATAAGCACACAAATCGGGGTAACCAGATTAGGATATAGGGCATGAAGAAATCATACCTTTCACCGTTGACTTTGGACTCACCGACTCCCTTCGGTGTTCAACTATTTGAATCCTATCACATACATACAGTTGGATGGTTAATTATCCATAATTAACCTTACTTATTACTTTCCTAAAGTTTCCTAGTTTATACTTACTAACTCTTTGTTACTTGAATACATTTACTTAAGTTACTTACTTACAATTATTTTCTAAGCTTGTTTATAGCCTTAATGACCTTTAAACATCATTAATTATGTCTTAATCATCTTATACAATCATTACCCATCCTTACCCTACCTTAGAATAGCTTTAAAACACATTCTTGAAGAATTTTAGTAGTGTCCGGGTTTACAAACCCGGACCACTACTTTGCAAAAGTCCTCGGGTGTGAAAAACTACTGGTCCGGGTTTGTGTCCCTATCTACAAACCCGGACCACCTGTTGTTATAAGTTACGGGTGTCTTTTTTGCACGGTCCGAGTTTGTGTATTCCTTTGCAAACCCGGACCACTTGTTTTGGTATGTTACGGGTATGTTTTTGGGGTGGTCTGGGTTAGTGTCTTGGTTTGTGAACCCGGACCACTCCTTCTGTAAAACTTTCTGTCGAGTTTTCATGCTAGTCCGGGTTTGTGTGCTGGTTTGCAAACACGGACTAGTTACAGTATTGCAATATATATACGTTTTTTGAGTTTGTTTCCATTCCAAACTTCTTCCAATCTCTTCCCTAATATTCCCACATATAATTTAGCATTTTTGACATTGATTAAGCATTTTAAACTAGCCTAATCCAACACTATAAAAATCTGTTACAATAACACTCTTACTGTAATTTTTCCTCCTCTGTTACTATTTCTACTTCTTCCAAAAATGCTACAGACCTTCCCATTCTTATTCCCACTAACTCAATGACTCTCAATCCATCCTAACTTAGTTTGACTACTCACGTTTTACCATTTACACTCCACTCAACTACATTTCCTTTCCTGTTATACAACAAAGTGAAAAATCCCATTCTTTGCTTCTCTGAAATCCTCTTCTGTTTCTTTCTTTTCTAACAGCACACAAGACACTCCATTCCTAAACCAATTTTAACAGAGGTTCCCTACATTTCTAAGTGTTCTCACCACATAATTTTACACCCTCAATATGTTCACAACCTGTACAACACATACATTATTCTCACATCACATCCTAAATATCACTGCACACTTACTACTTACACTTAACCATTTACACCTAGCACTTGTTTATTTGTTTCTCAAAGGTTTCAAACTTCAAAGTCGATTAACATCAACTTACTCCATTCCTTTCCTACGGTTACAGTGGCTTAGACAATGTTACGGTAATACATTTATACATACACGAACATTAAAATTATACAGAGCTTCTCATTACCTTGGTTTCCTTGTTTCTTTTCCTTTTCCCCTCCTTCTCTTACTTGCTCCTCTTTCCTTCTTTGTTTTCTTGATTTATTTACACCAAGCTACACCATGTAACAAGGCACAAACTTACACACCCATAACTAGTAAATTTCCTACGTAGGTTTTAAACCCTAACTTATGAGAACTTACTTAAACTCTTAGGAGATCTTACCTTGATCTTCTAATGGAGTTTTTGGAGTAGGAAATGACAAGGCTTCAACCCTCAAGATGGAACACCAAAACCGGCTAACAATGGAATAGTGGTGTTATGTGAGTTTTGTATTTTTTGCAAGGAAAGATGAACAAGAGTGAAGCTTTGGTCTACTTCTTACCTTAGAACATGGAGAAGAAGATGGTCTTCAAATGGTGCCCTTCAAGCTCTTAAACGATTATACCCTCAAAAATAAAGTTGGAGGTTTTAGATTTTTGAAGGGTGTAGAATAATCTCCTAAGCGATACGAATCAAACGGTATAATTTTTATAGCATTTGGTGGTGGTTTAGGCTTCCGAAAATGGAGAGAAAGTGGGCTGTTTGTGAGTGGCTCTCAAATCGCCATCGCTGGAATCAGAGAGGAGAAGAGAAAATAGAGAGGAAGAAGAAGAGTGCTGTACGTGGGATTTGTGAGTGAGAGGAGAGAGAGTTACTTTTTGACTTTTAATTTTGTTTGTCTTTTGTACATAAGAAGAGAATAAGAGAGTGTGAGAGAGAGCACAAAACCGGCTGCACCCACACACACAACTCTTTACATTTTATTTTTAAAAGTGGACACACTACTTTGTTTTAATTACACTCTCACCCCACAACTTCCCGTTTTTGACAGTTTTTTACTATTTTCTCCTTTTATTGATTTTATTGGTTCTAGACCTTCACTAATGTTTATTAATGACTATTTAGTCGACCAAAATTATTACAAGTCTATTTGACCCGCTTGAAGTCGTGTTTTCCCGGTTACCTCGAAAAATGCGCTTTAATGTTTGTTAGTGTTTTTAATCCATTTTAAGGATTCGTTTCCTTCAGGAGTTGTTCCCATATACTACTTAGGTCTTATTAAGCCCTTAGAATCCATATAATATGCTAACCGAGGTCTCGTACCTCTTATGGTTATTTAACGCTTATTCAGCGTTTTTGCTTTTTAAGCATTTCTTTATTTCTTTTGGTTTTATTTTTCCTTACCAATATTACTTAGGCGTCATTAGGCCCTTAAATACGTATTAGATTAATTTTAATCCTTATATTTAAGTTCAGGGTATTTCAGAGACATGGGACGACCGCACTCCGATAGGAGCATGTGGGCCTGACAGACTTATTTATGAGTTAGTCGGGTAAGTAGTAATGTATCAGTAGGGTACCCCATGCAAGTAGACAAGTAGTGTTACGAACACGAGAAGTAGTCAACTCCGCACTAAGGACAGTGATGCATATTACCTCGAAGATGGACGAGAAGAGCCGCAGTTAAACCAACGGGCTAAAGAAATCAAGGACTTTCAACACACAGAGCAGTAGACAGTATACAGTGAAGACAAGGAAACCTTTCAAGGACGTGAACACTAAGGAAAGAAACATGAAAACCCATGATGGACAAATATTATGTAGGACCCTCTTAAGGATCGAGCAATTCTTACAATGTAGAGGAAATCTACCAGATTATGTGGACAGAAACGCGTGACTACGAAATGATGAGAGACAAAGCTAATATACTAGCAGATACCTTGCTTAAGGAACAATGGACTTGGAATGTACCACTCACATGATAATTCACGCATCTTATCTGTTGGACTCATTAGATATTAGCTGCTGAGAGTTTACGCCTCTGCACTCTGTAGGACTGAGTGTTTTGGCATTGCACTTGTCCAGTTATTAATCTGGTGGGAATACGGGAAGATGTAATGGATATCAACACGAGTGTGTATAAAAAACTACAACAGTGTGTTACTCCGGAACAAAACCACCAGGAGACATGGATGACAATCATCATCTACGTGGACATGTAGGCTGGTACGTCTTAGTATTACAAAGAAAAGTGCAAAGAGCACTAAGTACTAACAATAGCCAATGTAATATTATACCTCAAGCTGAATATCAGTGAGAGAAGACACACGCATGTATGCCAGTGATCTAAACGAGAGGATACACAACAACAAAAAGAGGCAAATTGAGCCTATGTTCATGGGTCTGCACCTCATACGGAGCGAGTGGGCCCATTAGAACGAACTTGGGAGAGAGCACAAACTGATCAGTGCTACACCCTTTATGTATTGTGGAGCCCAGAAGGGCTAGAGTCATACCCGTCTCTCTGATATGACGATAATCCATGAGTTGGTAAACTCTATGAGAGCCAAGTATCCAGCGCTCCTTGTTGAGCGACTGTTGTATACTTGTGGGGTACGGGGGCGTAACCCTTTTTAAGGGGGGTAGAGCCTCTTGGTTGTGCACGTGTGTGCACTAAGTTTTGTTGTTTCGTATGCGGGGCATACAGTAGTTTGTGGTATGCGGGCATATGAGGTTTGTTTGTTTGGTTGTTTCGTATGCATGGCATACAGTGAATTGGTGGTGTGCGGGGCACACGAGATTTTGTTGGTTATGTTTGGTACACGGGGCGTACGTTGTTTTGGTTTGTTTGTGTGTGATGTGCACTTGTATGTATGTATCTTATGAGATACCTGTTTTGAATGTTGTATTTACACCCATGTGTGTAGTACTTTTCTTATGCTACTTGTGATATATATATTTATATTGCTTTGTAGAATGATTACATATGGTATCGCCTAGATACGAAATGAATCGTTAGAGATGGAATGTGGAACGATGATATGTTATGGACACCTCGGGGAGGTTGTCTGGGTTTGTAGAACTGATAGGAAATAATGGTGTTGATGGATCACCTATATCCATATATGATTGAACTAACGCCACAAAGTGATGACTATGTGCTGTATAAGCACAATACGATGTGTGTAAATGTTATATCACATAGATATACATTATGGGTATAATGGGTAGTTATATATTTATATACAGACCTATTTGATTAAGCGACTTCGGGACGAAGTCTTTTTAAGGGGGGTAGATTGAAATACCCCAAACTAATAAAACATGGATTAAATATCTAATCACATTAATTAAGGCCTAAACATGCCTTAAAAGTCAACTGAGAACAACAGTGGTCAACACAAAGCAAGATATTGCACCCCTTTGACTGTTTAGGGTAAATAAATACCCAAATGAACTTCTTAGGACCTAAAACTTTGTCCTAAGATTATTAACACATTACTAAACATATTAAAATTGTTGGACAACACTCCAACACAAAGAACAAGCATTTTCATGCTTCAAGGTCAAGTAGGGCAAAAATGTGCTCTAAGAAAACCTTAAAGGTCTAATGACCTCTAAATGATATAAAATTGGATTCCATGATCAAATATCATGTAAGGAACAGAAAAAAACTGTTCTCAAAGAAAACAGAGCTCAGAAACACCCTGCGACTCAAAATGTGCACTAAAATACCTTAAAGCATGTTTTTTGTGTATGAGCTCTAAGATAATGACTTATTGTGTAACACCCCATCCAACATTAACACACTTATAATGAACTGCAGTGGAAATACAAACCTCTTCACATTACTTAACTCGTTGGTGTTACACGCCGTTAGCCACCCACGTGGCTAACAAGGCTGATCCATATACATTGTACCGGTCTGATGGGCTAAATTCCCGAGCAACTACACATTATTATCCCTTTTCGTTAACAACAACAACAACATACACCTTATCAACTATACCGAGTATTTATAAACTGGTGCCGACAACAATATCGGTCTTACTACACCTACTGTATATATACACTTAAATGAATACCCATGTACAACGACTACCCGTCCTACTCTCGAACGGCTTCCAGCACTTCGTACCTGAAATAAGAAAAGAAGAGAAAGGGTGGCCCCCCAAGGGGCTCAGCACCTTTGCTGGTATGGTAATCCCGCAGCCCACATGCTACCGGGCCACGCACAACTAATTGTCGTCTTAGCATGCGGTTGATTATTTTTAAATCATGCATGCAACTGTAAACACACAACACACAATCATTTCGCCTCAACGGGCTCAACAAACGGATAATATATCCTTACTTACTAAGTCACTCATGGTATTCATTATCCCTAGAGTGTTCCTCCTCTAATGGAGCTACTTCCTTAATAGGCGACACTTACCCTTAAATCGGGTTATCCTTAAACGCCTCTTATCACAAACTGGGAATCATATCCATGATCCACACACTCCACATTATACAACATATAACATACACTACATACAACACCTAACAACACCTTGCACGTTTCCACGTGCACAACATAATACCGCAATAGATATTGCATCACAACAAAATACATAACATAACGGAAATGGTTCTCTTAGGAACCAACCCAAACACAGTTAGTTCACTGGGAGAGCCTAGAGGATGCTGTCAAACTCATGCTAAGCTCGTTTACATAACTCGTTACCGTTCTGTTAGGCGAACGAATAACTTAACATAAAGATGGATCGGGTTTAGTGACCCGAACACAACATACATAATCCCCAACAGACGTGAGTCAAGAGCCTTGGTTAAGCTCAGGGGTGATCGAAGACCAATGAAGGAAGACAATCAACAGAGAGGAAGCTGAAGAAACTGTATACAACAACTCCCAAACAACGCGCGACCGGAACAACCGGATTCCTCACCCCCCATAATATATAAATATTCACAGTTAAAGACTCCGCTGTGGAACCTATCACATCATCACACAATACAGTATTACAACTGAGTTAATCACGCAAAGGAGGGTCATACACTTACAGCAACATCACACAACTAACTCACGCATAGCCATGGTTAGAACGTTCCTTAGGTCGGAAACGTTATTACCGGATACCGTTCTCTTACGTTTACCTAATTGTGGTTAACTAGCCCTTCAAGCGCATTTGAGGTTACCGGTATCGGCACGTAAACATACAACAACAATAACGACTGTAAACTCGTTTCATGATTTATCTTATAACGTGGCAAACACACAGAAAAACACATTGGCATACAAGCCGGTGTAATCCGGTAGGACACAGGTTGCAAGAAAACCATACCTGTCACCGGAGTCCATTTTACCACGTCCACTTATGTTCCTCGAGCAATTCTCGAACAACTGTTAACATTACATGTACTTTTATTAACATCGGGGTAGCATGGTTATTTAATGTCTAATGCTTATAACTTCTCCCCGTTAACTTAGTTACATAACTTAACATTTTTAACTTGTTTTACTCTCACATTCTAATACAACTTTTCACCCACTTAATTGTCATTAAAACTCACCTAACATGTCCTTAACAACCTTATAACATCATTACCTATCAATCCCCATCATTACATATCATTTCATAACCTTAAACAACATTTTTGGTCCGACCGACCTTGCCGACCGGACTTACCCAAGTCCGGTCGATTCCAGAACACATTTCCGTTAAAATTTTCTACTCCGACCGACCTTGTAAGTCCGGTCGCATGTCCGGTCGATTCCAGTAACTCAATCCGTACACAAAATACAAGCCCGACCGACCTTGCAAGTCCGGTCCCCAAGGTCGGTCCATTCCAGAAGCTAATTCTCGCAGGGTAAACTGGGCCCGACCGAACTTGCAAGTCCGGTCGCAAGTCCGGTCTGTCCTAGATCTTTGTTTTCCTTTTTACATTCAACTCCAAACTTCACCCCATATATCCTAGTATACCCTAACCTCATTTGGGCACTTCAAACACACCTTTATCCATGTGCTAAACTCTTTAAATCACTCACCAAAACCATTTTATCATTCACAAACTTCTTACAAAGTTCCTAGCACTTGGGATGTTTTCTCCTTAAGATTTATAAGTGGTAGTTCACCAATAATGACCACTACACCAAGGTGTTTCCTCTACACCTTAACACCTTCTCTCAACTTCTTTTCTTACTAACTAAACCTCCTTTTTCACATCTTACCTAATCATCACTTATTCCTTGGATATCAACCTTACCTAAACCTTGAACAAACTTCTCCAAGACTTAAATACATTCTCAAAACACACATTGAATTCCTAGAACTTCCAAGATAACACCTAAATCCTTGCATCACTCTAAATCACCTTAATACATGTTTTCTTCCCAAGTAAAACATTTGTTCACCTTTCACACTTCCTAGTTCACCTAAAACCATTTAAAACACTTAGAACTTCTCACACATTTTCCCAAATTGGCCATAGCTTCTCTTGTATATACTCACATCCAAACACTTAGGTTTTTACCTTATTTCATTCAAGAACACCTAAAATCCATCAAACACATTTTTATACACAAACTTCACACATTTAGCACTACATCACAATATAGTGCATAACTTAAATTGCTTGGCACTTAGGCCCTTAAATAACATGGCTCTTAGGCCCTTAAATTGCATAAACCTTAAACACTGAATTTCCTACATAAGTAATGCCTTTGACCTGCAAATACACCCAACACTACATTGAGATAGCTTGTTTACCTCTTTTTCCTCACAAACTTCTTTCTTGTTTCCTTGTAAAACCGGTGGGGTGTTTGGTTGTTTGTCAACTTCTAAACAATGTACAAACAATAGAATGAGTATTCAAGCATTATGCTTCATCTCATTGTAAACCCTAGTTACACATATTGTTTTAACACATTAAGGTAATTGTTTTACCTTGGAATTGGAAGAGAACTTGAATAAGTATCAAGAGAGGACTCCTCCTAGCCCTTGGAAGATTCAAATGAAGCTAAAACAAGCAAGGTAAAGACACCATGGTGAGGTGAATTTTCGGCCATGTACTAAAAGGAGAGGAAACTTGATTTTTCTTTGAGATTCCTTACCTAGAAGCAAAGGAGAGTAATAATGTGTAGAAACACAAGCTCAAGCTCCATCAATGGTGATTCTCCATGGCACCAAAATTGAGCTCTTGAAGATTTGAAAAGGTAGAAGTGTAGAGCTTGACCTAACTAAGACAAATATGGTCTTAGAATTTGATTTGGAGCATGGAGTTGGATTTGGCAAGGAAATGAAGATGGAGAAGAGAGGAGCTGTAGCAAATCGTAAATGGAGGAAAGGAGAGGATGAAGAAACCGTGTGAAATGAAAGAAGAGAAGGAAATGAGAAGGTAAGTTTGCTTTTGGAGATATTTGTTATAAAGCAAAATAGTACTTTACTTTAAGCTTTACTTTACTTATTTGATTTCTTTTACATGTTGGTGACTCACACCATGAAAAACCGGCCCCCATATGCTTAGGAGGGTATAATAGTCTTTGTTGACCAATTTAATTACTTATAACATTATATGTTACAAACTAGCTTGTAAAAATCACTATTCACAAAACAAGGCACATAGAAGTGAAATTTTTGATTTCCCATTGATATAGACTTCCAAATGTAATACTATATAGTACACATATATATTTAAGAGTAATGATGGAATTTAGCCACTCCAAACTCATTTACAAGACAATTTTTCAAAAACGTGCTTTAAGACTCCTTAAAGCACATTTTGTGTTTTAACTTGTTTTCAAGCTTGGTTTTCTTTAGTAATTGATTTAATATGTTCATTAACACATTTATAAGGTATAGGTATGACCATTAGGTCTTACACAAATTTATCCCAAGCTTAGAGCACATTTTTGCTCTTTTTGACTTTAAGGTATTTTCTTGTGTTTTGTGTGGTTTCATTGTCTACCAAGGTTTCCTAAGGACTTAATTAGCCTTATTAAATCATACTTGAATATTATTAAGTCTTGGTAGGCTCTTTGGGTCCTAACCAAGTTCACTCATAGCTTAGAGCATGTTTTTTGCTCTAACTGTATCTTAGCGTTTTATTGCATTTACTATGGTTTAAACTGTTCATTGATGTCTCTAAGGCACTTTTTAGCCTTTATATAACATAGTTTGATATTTAAACCACATATCAAGGTTTGGGGTATTTCAATCTACCCCCCTTAAAAGAACTTCGTCCTCGAAGTTCACATTTCCCACACATCAATAGATTAGAATACGGGGATTACTTATAGAGATAAAACTTCCATAACCAAACACACTTTACATCACAACCTCGGACTTAATGGTCCGGGCAACACATTCACATCCACACATAACACAACATATTCACATGATAACCTCGGACTCAATGGTCCGGGTATCTTAACAACATTTACACATACATAACAACCCCTTAGACTCTCTGGTCTTGGGTAACATAACAACATTAGACACATAGGTCCCGATAACATAACAGTCTTTAGACACATAGGTCTATGCAACACAACACATTTAGACTCATAGGTCTTGATAACATACACTTTAGGAACTCAAGGTCAAAATAATATTTATTACACATACCACACAACATGTCATAGCATGTATAGCAATCAAAAATATCTTTTACATACACACTGTGATCCCGCAGAACCCGGTCGCGATGGACACCTTCCGTCCCCGTGCCTTTGGGAGATTAAAACAATCACATAAATTTGAAATTTTTCCTTGTGAGGTTAAGTAAGAAGACTTTAATTATGTAAAGTATCTATCAACGTTTTATAAATACCAATTGAAAATCCTTTTTAAAACACACACAACTCCAAGTCCAACTTAAGCTCTTTGCTTCTTTTCTTAGCGTGGTTATTTGTGACCACTTATAGGGAGCTTCAAGAATCATCCAACCCTGATGTGATCAGCATCAGTGTAGAACTATCCTTCCACTCCAATTTGTGTTCGGCTTCCCTTGATCACATGCAAATCAAGTTCCACCTCCCACTTCATTTTCAAGCATCAATTAAATCACTCATTTCCAATTTTCTATCTTTTTAATCATTCTAATCATGATCATACATCTCCAAGGATAGAACTTCGTCTATCAGTTATTTCCATACACTTTAGTCCTGTTGCCTATGGAATCTTATTCTCATTAGGTTTTATATCGGTCTCATACCCTTTCTTGAATCACTATATAGTATATATATACACATATATTTTATCAAAATACAACACACAATTTCACATTTATACACTGTCGGGGTTTGCTCCCCCGGGAGTTTCTCTACTCCCACACTTGTACTATCACTCACAACTGTTAATAAATCAACACACTTATCACAATGGTATTCGCATCTTCTGTGCGCAATTACCACAATTAAACCATGAATGAATGTGTATGTTTACGTAACACACACACCAGTCATCAAAACAATAATTTTGTGCTATGCACAATATAAGTCACATACACTACGTACACTTGTACGGTAACATACACTAAGTGGTTTTGCGCTCTACCCCCCCTTAAAAGGGATTACGCCCACGTAATCAATCACTAAACATTGGCTTATAATGTTCTGCCGTCGTGAAGTGTTTTAACTTCCACGCGGTCTATTACACAATGGATTCTGATTAGAGGATCTTAATCATATTGGCGGTTTAGTTCCTAAACCAGGAATTCTCATTGGAGTTTGCTTAAACTCTTAGTTGGTTTCGATTCTGGCCTGTTAGGCTTCTAGGCGTTAATGATTAGCCATTCACTCATGTTCACCATGTACATTCCACATTTGAATCACTGGCTCACTAGTTTCTGCTGCGAAACTCTAGTGACCGTAGAGCTTAACTGTCCCTTTTGTTATTCTTACTGTATTGTACATCCCCAATTGTCACCTTCATCTTGGTAATAATGGTTTCTCAACCGACGCGTGGTATCTCTTACCGTTAGCGAATTCGGTGAGTTATACACTTTCTATCCACTCCCATAACAATTGACTGTATATGCAGCTATGTATTTCACAATGATTGACTTGTTTCCTTCTGACTTACTGTCGGTTGAGATTGAGCTACTACCTAGTATGTAGTGCTCTCTCAGCTATTTACAACATTTGGGGTATATTCTATACCGATATTTGGCAGTTATTGCTACTGTAGTCACTTACTGTTAATCATGTCTCCGCATTTGGTTTTGTACAAGTACTCTTTTATTGGTGCGGCCTTGCATTTCCTATGCCTCGGCCATTATAACATTATTCCTCCACCATTAACATGTTTCCAATTCCTAGCTATCCCACTCGGTTATTACTGCGCAAGTGCAATACCAAAACACTCAGTCATACAGAGTGCAGAGGCGTAAATGGAGGAAAGGAGAGGATGAAGAAACCGTGTGAAATGAAAGAAGAGAAGGAAATGAGAAGGTAAGTTTGCTTTTGGAGATATTTATGTTATAAAGCAAAATAGTACTTTACTTTAAGCTTTACTTTACTTATTTGATTTCTTTTACATGTTGGTGACTCACACCATGAAAAACCGGCCCCCATATGCTTAGGAGGGTATAATAGTCTTTGTTGACCAATTTAATTACTTATAACATTATATGTTACAAACTAGCTTGTAAAAATCACTATTCACAAAACAAGGCACATAGAAGTGAAATTTTTGATTTCCCATTGATATAGACTTCCAAATGTAATACTATATAGTACACATATATATTTAAGAGTAATGATGGACATTTAGCCACTCCAAACTCATTTACAAGACAATTTTTCAAAAACGTGCTTTAAGACTCCTTAAAGCACATTTTGTGTTTTAACTTGTTTTCAAGCTTGGTTTTCTTTAGTAATTGATTTAATATGTTCATTAACACATTTATAAGGTATAGGTATGACCATTAGGTCTTACACAAATTTATCCCAAGCTTAGAGCACATTTTTGCTCTTTTTGACTTTAAGGTATTTTCTTGTGTTTTGTGTGGTTTCATTGTCTACCAAGGTTTCCTAAGGACTTAATTAGCCTTATTAAATCATACTTGAATATTTTTAAGTCTTGGTAGGCTCTTTGGGTCCTAACCAAGTTCACTCATAGCTTAGAGCATGTTTTTTGCTCTAACTGTATCTTAGCGTTTTATTGCATTTACTATTGTGGAGGGTGATTTTTCGGTATGAGGGGGGTCTATCTAAATATGGTCAGACTAAAAAGCCTAGATCCTAGAAAATGCCATTCTGTGGAGGGTAAAAACCCGTTATTCTGGCATCCCTCAAATACCTACTACATCGTCCGTCTTTCCCAGAAAGCATAAGGGGAATGCTAGTGAGCACTACACCCACTCTCAATGGGCTCCACGCGGACTTATGCCTCTATAACAGAGTTGACTAGAGTCGCCACCTAGTTTGACCTAAGATACTAGGAAGGAAGGGAAGGAGGGTTATAAGAACCGTTGGTTGACTCTGATGATTTGTTGCCTATGGATAGGACTTATCTGATCATACTAGAGATTCTGATGTGGGTTCGCACTGGGTTACACCCCTTAGAAGTGGCAACGACCACGACTTCGGATTGGTGCCCGAGGAAACCTCGGTCTCCAATTGTCGGGATTGCCTTCTTTCAAAACCTTATTTAAAGAGATTCATTTGAAAGCCAAGGATAGAATTAAGAGGGGAAGAGAGAAAAGAGAGTAGATGAGGCGGGCTTTTCTGTCAAGCTAGCGCCAAATGAAAGGGTTGAAAGCTGGTTGAGTGAAAAAAGGCATTTTGTTCGATGTGGGGTCGCACCCTGTGTGGGTTGCCTACGTACTCAACTTCCTGCTGAGATCAGACCTTACGTAGTTCAGAGTTTTGGGGTTTTGGAAGTTTTGAAGGGTTTGAAGTTTTGGGTACGAGAGATTAGTCTGTGAGGCGCTCGGGTCTATGAGACGGTTGGGATGGGATGTCAAGGCATGTGAGACGCTCGGGTCTGTGTGACGCTTGAATTGAGATGTTCGAGTCTGTGAGGCGCTCGGGCCTGTGAGACGTTAGAAGTTAGAGAGGAGTTGGGATTAGGGAGATGATTCGAATTTGAGGCGATTTGGAGTTTGAATGATGATTTGAGTATGAAGTGTTTTGGGGTTTTGAAGATGATTTGAGTATGTGTGAGGCAAATGAAGTTTGAGTAGAGATCCCGGGTTTTTCGGATTTGAGATTCAAAAGGGGTTGAGGTTTTGGGATATTTCGAGTTTAGAGTGAGATGATGGTTGACAGAATTGTTTGGAGGAATGATTGTCGAGATCGTCTTTCTTAAAGCTTTTGAAACCGAAAAATCATTTTTTGTTGTAAAAGGGCGGATAATCCCGAGGGATTACCCTATGTACCCCCTCGAACACGACACTTAATTAATGGTAAGTGCCGAGGCTCGAAAGATGGGGCAATGAATTTATGTCGAAAAATAGGATTCAGAGAGAAACACCATGAATGAGATGTTCTCGGTCAAACCCTAATAACGTCTCTAACTCCCGGGGTTTTAAAACATTAAGAAACGAAAACATTGAAATCGAGTGGAAGGGAGTTAGACGATTCTAAAATCCCGGCTGCAACTAGGAAGGCCGTTATTTCCCTAGCACCCCGCCTTGTAAAAATCTAGGCTGCAATTAGAGGAGGTTTGTCACCCTAATGCCCCGCCTAAAGAGATCCAGACTGCGACAAGGGAGGTTACGACCCCAGTGCCCCGCCTCGGATTTTTATTTAGAGGAGAGACAAGTTATGTCTAACAAGGAAGAAAACGTTCTTTGAAGGTGTTAGACATCCCATGTTCCCCGAAAACGGTTTAGTTTTGTGTTTGAAAACTGGGTTAGAAAAATCTTTGAAGTTGTTCGGAATTCTCGATGAAGAAACACTGATTTTGAGAAATGTTTCAGGAGAAAACTTTCTGTATATGTGAGAAGAACTTTCTGCATTTGAGAAGAGTTTTCTGTGATGTGAGAAGAGTTTTTCCTTTAGAATTCCACAAAATAGTTTCTTTGAAATCTAAGAAAACTTGATGAGATTTGAATGAGATGAATGTTTGAATTTTGAAAAAAGAGATTTTTGGAGCTTGAATGGGATTTCCAAATTGTTTGGATTAGATGAATTGAATGGAATTGGATTGAATTGGACCGAATTGAAACGAATTGAAATGAGTTGGGTTTGAATTGGGTTGAATTGAATTCGGGTTGGGGTTGGAAAACAGGTCGGGTCAAAGTTAGACCAGGTCAAAGTTGTGATAGGTCAAAGTCAAAGGTCAAAGTCGAGGGTCAAAGTCGGGATGGGTCAAAGTCAAGGTTCGGATTGGTCAAAGTTAGACCAAGTCAAAGCTGGGTCAAGGTCAAAGTTGGACCAGGTCAATCAAGGTTGGACCGAGTCAAAGTCAAAGTCGGGTTGGTCAAAGCTTGGGTCATGGTCAACATTCGGTTGGTCAAAGTTTGGGTTTGGTCAAACTTGGACTTCGTTTGGGTTTTTGGGCCAAAATGGGCTTGGGCCTCAAAATGGGCTTGGGCCTCGAAATGGGCTTGGTTCAAAATAGACTTGGGCCCAATTTGTGTTTGTGGGTTTTTTATGAACTTGGTCCCTTTTGTGGGTTTGGGCTTTTCATGAACTTGGGCTTTGCTTGTGAAGTTTATTTTGGGCTGAATTGGCCTTTGGGGATAGACTTAGGTTTGACTTGGCCTTTTGGGTGATTTGGGCTTTGGGCCGATTTGGGCTTTGAAGTGGGGTTGGGCCTTGAAGTGGGGTTGGGCTTGAAGTGGGTTTGGGCCTTGAAGTGGGTTTGAATTTGAATGTTGGGCTTGACTTGATTTTTAGGCCTAATCTTGGCCTCAGGCTTTATTTGGGGTGAAGGTGAAATGAAACTTCAAGTTGAATTGATTTGAATTTATTCTTGTGTTTTTTTTTTTGGTAAAGTTTTTTAATGAAATTAAGGGGTGATTTGGGATAGGCTTTAAAAGTTTGGAGGGTATTGTTCCCCACAAAGCAAATCAGAAATAAGCTAGCTGTGGGGTACCCTCAAGCTTAAAAGATTTTCAAAGTTTTGGATGGTATGGTTCCCCACAAAGCAAATCATAAATAAGCTAGATGTGGGGTACCTTCCAAGACTTGAACAATAAATGGGTGACCTAAAGGGCTGTCTAGGGCTTATCAATAGTTAAAAACAATGAATGAAACCACAACAATGATGGATCGATATGAAATGAATATAAGCAGTAGCTACACAATAAAGAACCAAATAACGAATAAATAAAAATATGGCACAAGACTTAATCAAGCTCTAGGAATCAATCTTGTTGTTTTTCCTTCCTCTTTACACCTCCTTTTTTTTTAAAAAAAAAACATAAACATACACCCTAAAAAAAAAAAAATCTATTTTGATCCAAGTCAATCCCTATTTATTCGGCTATATGTTCAGAATCAAAATCAAAATCGCAGCCTGAGCGAAATACGAACATGAACTTCAATGGGTTTTCCTTGAGTCATGCAAATGTATTGGACGTTCTTTCATTGTTTATTCAAATCTAGTTAACGGCTAGATTAAGCCTAGGTGGACTAATAATGTACGCGCATGAACATTATTGCAGAAACGGGAATAATGCTTTATCGTCATGAATACATAATAACGATGGAGTAACAATAAAAAGCTACCAAGTAAAACAGCCTACACATACATAAGTAATAACAAAGGTTAGGATCAAATACCGCCAGAAGAAATACACAAATTTCCTGCAATGACAATTAAAATGAAACACGAGGCCAAAATGGAAGTCAGCTTACAATCTGGGCTAAATAATCTGGAAGGATATAATAAAGAAGTTCAAGGGAGGAGACTGATGATTCAGTTTTATAAGGATAGATGGGTTTGGCTTCCTATCAACCAAAGTAGCTCAGGAAATAGGGTCGCATGTTCCATAATCAACTCCTGCAGAGAGTGCCTTGTCCAGATGAGGTGAGATCTACTTCTGTCTCCGCTTAGAAAGGATATAATTAACTCCTGCAATAAATAAGGAGGATGTACTCCAAGATTTTCTTGCAAAAAACAGATTGAAGGTGCAAACATCAAAACAACAGAGAACAGTGAAGGGTTAGTTCCAGATCTTTAAACAAACAGCCATAACAATGAAAGAGATGAGTTAGAACACAACACTTCCCTTATGTAGATCAGAACTGATGTCGTTAAATCTCTCCGGAACAACGTATTCCTCAAGTCACAAACTCGCACACCAGCACACCCACGAATGTCAGCAACAGAGGAGCACGAAAATATCAAGAGAGCACAATGGCAGCCTTACTGAAAGGAGATTAAATGACTACTGACTCGAAACAAAGGTCAAACCAAAACTGAGATAGAACTTCCGTCAATTTGAGTCACAATGCACATTCGTAGCACATAATATCTTCATAAAAAGCTGAGTGAAGTAGATGGTTCTTCATTTCACAACGAAATGAGAGGCATGACCAACTTTGAATTCGAATTACGCATGGGTTTGGTGTTACTCGAACTATTGGTGATTCGAGAATAAACAGAAGGAAATGAAACGGAACTCAATACAGATTGCACATAGTCTTGAGGAGCCGCGAACCCATCGTGGGTCGGGTGTCACTCGAGCCAGAGAGATTTGGTAAGCAAACATAGTACCAGTATTCATACACATCTCGGAGTCCCGAGGATCCCTGAATTCATAATAGGCTAGGCATCGCTCATACTAAAACGAAGAAGAAAATAAGAACAGAAGCCGAAGCAAAACGGGAATGAGAACATGGGCGAAAAAGGTAGCGGGAAAGTACACGACACCAACACCAAGGATTCTGATGTTATTTTTGATGGTGAATCGACGGGACACGATTTTGTTTTCCCAATTTCAGTCATGGCACCTCGTTGGAGAAGACAATCAAAGAAATACCCAAAAGCTTGTGAAAATTCAAACCAGGAGAAGGGAAAAAAAGCGAAATCCGACTCAAACACCGATGGCTCTTCGATGAAATCGGATTCGAGCATACCATCACCGCTTAGGGTTCATTTGGCGAAGAGGAAGAAATCGAAGAAAATGGAAGCATGTTTTCAAAAAGAGAGCGGTGATGTTCGAGGACATTCTTGACATAGAAGAAACGAAAGGTTGACTTACTCTATTGATACCCGAAACAAATCGAAAATCGAAATCAGGTAACTTCTGATGGATTGCAGGGGATGAAAGTTTGGAGTGAAGATGACAGGTCTCAGCAGAGGAGAAAACTCAGGAGTGTGGGCTTCGATTTTGGTTTTCTGGAGGGAGTTTTCGTGGTGGATTTGGTCGATGAACAGAGAGGGAGAATCGAATGTGGGTAAGACTTGAATAGGGCTAGTGCTGAAGAAACGTGATGAAGAGATGTGTGTGAAGATGAAGGACAAGAGAGAAGACGGGTATGGCTACGTCGAGCTCTCTAACGTTTTTTTTTACAGAGGGGAACCAAGAGGAAGAAGAATGTCGGGATCGGTGCGGCTACTGATTCCCAGGAGCCCCATGGTCTTTTAGGTTTTTTTCACTATATAGGCAAGAATGGGATGGTTTTGACTAAAAAAAAGGGCTAATATAACGTGGGCCGTTTGTAGTGGCTGCAATTTGGGCCCTAGGCTTGGGTGTTTGTTTGGGTTTATAGGTCCAGTGTTTGGGGCTGGAATGGGTTTAAGGGATTGGGTTAGGTCAGACTTCAATTAAATGTGGATTGGGTTTGAAAACAGGAGGATGTTGGAAATTCATTTTAAAGAGATTGGGTTTTTCGAGAATGTTTTCAAAAAAATTGATTTGAAAAGGTTGACATAAAAAGATGATTTTGTTTTGGCACGCATGTTGATATGTTTTGAAAAAGAAAGGCGACGACCCCCCTTATTGTATTCATTATTTTGGAATTTGCTTTATGGGGTGAGAATTTTTGGTGTCTACAGATGGCTCCCCTTGATTCAATTCTGCAAGCCCTTGCAGAATTGGATCAAGGTTGACGTGGCGCCAAAAATTCTCACAACGGCTTATGGTGCATTGGGATGCGGCCGTGAGTGTATGAAGACGATTGAAAGTACGAGGACTTATGACGAGCCTCAGTTAGACCTCTTGATATCTAACCCTAGGACTTATGACGAGCCTAGGATACTGACAATAGGGTTGGCTTGGGGTGCACGAGGACTTATGACGAGCCTCAACTAGACCTCTTGACATCTAGCTACAGGACTTATGGCGAGCCTATAATGCAATTGAAAGTACGAGGACTTATGACGAGCCTCAACTAGACCTCTTGATATCTAGTCATAGGACTTATGACGAGCCTATGATACTAACAATTAGATTGATTGGGGTGCACGAGGACTTATGACGAGCCTCAACTAGACCTCTTGACATCTAGCTATAGGACTTATGACGAGCCTATAATGCAATTGAAAGTACGAGGACTTATGACGAGCCTCAACTAGACCTCTTGATATCTAGTCATAGGACTTATGACGAGCCTATGATACTAACAATTAGATTGATTGGGGTGCACGAGGACTTATGACGAGCCTCAACTAGACCTCTTGACATCTAGCTATAGGACTTATGACGAGCCTATAATGCAATTGAAAGTACGAGGACTTATGACGAGCCTCAACTAGACCTCTTGACATCTAGCTATAGGACTTATGACGAGCCTATAATACCTTTCATTGTTTACCGTACTAGTAGCGTAATAGCTGTCTAGCAGGTGGGTGTGAAACGATCTTGCACTAGTAGCGTAATAGCTGCCTAGTGAAGGAAAAAACAACGGGACCGCACTAGTAGCGTAATAGCTTCCTAGTGGGTTATGAAATGAACGATCTCGCACTAGTAGCGTAATAGCTACCTAGTGGAGGAAAAAAGGCGAGACCACACTAGTAGCGTAATAGCTGCCTAGCGGGTTATGAATTGGACGAACTTGCACTAGTAGCGTAATAGCTGCCTAGTGGAGGAAAGAAAAGCGGGACCGCACTAGTAGCGTAATAGCTGCCTAGCGGGTTATGAAATGGACGATTTCGCACTAGTAGCGTAATAGCTGCCTAGTGGAGGAAAAAAGCGGGACCGCACTAGTAGCGTAATAGCTGCCTAGCGGGTTATGAATTGGACGATTTCGCACTAGTAGCGTAATAGCTGCCTAGTGGAGGAAAAAAGCGGGACCGCACTAGTAGCGTAATAGCTGCCTAGCGGGTTATGAATTGGACGATTTCGCACTAGTAGCGTAATAGCTGCCTAGTGGAGGAAAAAAGCGGGACCGCACTAGTAGCGTAATAGCTGCCTAGCGGGTTATGAAATGAACGAACTCGCACTAGTAGCGTAATAGCTACCTAGTGGAGGAAAAAAGCGGGACCGCACTAGTAGCGTAATAGCTGCCTAGCGGGTTATGAAATGAACGAACTCGCACTAGTAGCGTAATAGCTACCTAGTGGAGGAAAAAAGGCGAGACCACACTAGTAGCGTAATAGCTGCCTAGCGGGTTATGAATTGGACGAACTTGCACTAGTAGCGTAATAGCTGCCTAGTGGAGGAAAGAAAAGCGGGACCGCACTAGTAGCGTAATAGCTGCCTAGCGGGTTACGAAATGAACGAACTCGCACTAGTAGCGTAATAGCTGCCTAGTGGAGGAAAAAGGTTGGGACCGTACTAGTAGCGTAATAGCTGCCTAGCGGGTTGTGAAGTGAACGATCTCGCACTAGTAGCGTAATAGCTTCCTAGTGGAGGAGAAGATAGGGACCGCACTAGTAGCGTAATAGCTGCCTAGCGGGTTATGAAGTGAATGATCTCACACTAGTAGCGTAATGGCTGCCTAGTGGAGGAAAATGACGGGACCGCACTAGTAGCGTAATAGCTGCCTAGTGGGTTGTGAATGTGCATTAGATTGTGAACGAACTTTGTGGGTATATGCAAATGATACGCGATGTGAGGTGATTAACCGATGTATTAATTGAATTAAACTCCCTGTTTGTGGATGTAGGTTTTTGTGTGAGCAGATGGCTCTATAGTAACATCAAAACCTCGGGATGGCTCTGGTGGCTCCGGCATGGCTTCGAGGATCTGAGATGGCTCCAGCATGCGTTGATGGCTCCGGTATGCCCTGATGGCTTCGGTATGCACTGATGGCTCCGGTGTGCACTAATGGCTCCGGTTTGATTTGTGATTCCCTTGTGAGCGACGGCTCTGGGATGGTTGGTGGGTTTTGATTCAAGTAGAGATTTTCGGGATGGTTGGTGGGTTTCAATTTGTTTTGGATTTTGATTCGAATGGTGGGTCGATGTGATTTGTGTCCTTTGATGTGGTTGACAATTTTTGTTGTGGATGAATGGTTTTGGTATGGATTTGAATCGAATGGTGGGTCGATGTGATTTACTGTGGCTGACAGTTTTTTTTTTTTTTTGTGGATGAATGGCTTTAATACGGTCGGTTTCAGCTTCAGTATCCTCGAGAGGGCTCCGGGATAGTTCGAGATGGCTTCGGGGAGGCTACGAGATTGCTCCATTTGATGATAGTGGTGAACAAAAGGGGAATCTTCTTTTGAGGTGGTCGCACCCTGGGCGGGCTGCCAACGTACTCAATTTCGTATTGAGATCAGACCTGACGTAGTTCGAAACTATGTAAGCAAGACCCTGGTGATGAAATGGCTCTAACAGGGATGTTAGGTGGCTCCTATATTTCTTGAACTGTTGAGATGGCTCCTGTGTAGCTCTAAATATGGTCACAATGTCTGAGGACGGCTCCCGTATGGCTCCAATTTGGCTTTGGGAGGGGGTGTCGATGAGACTCAAGTATGACAGTGGATGGCTCCGAGATTGTCTTTGTTCGACTTAGGATGGCCTTATTTTGGTTCGATGTAGCTCAAAGGTAGCCTGGGATGGCTCTGAATGCTTCGATGTAGTTCGAGGATGGCCCCGGATGGCTTCATAATGATTCGACGTAGCTCAAAGATAGCCTGGAATGGCTTCAGCTTGATCTCCTTTGATAGGAAGTTTTTACTTCAACTGCAGCAACTGAAGTCGACTCTCAGTGAGACTAGGTAGAGTTCTTACCAATCAGATGTTGATGATGGAGTGCTTATGATGCATGCAAATATTAAATGCTAGATACAATGCAAAATGCATATGCAGTTTTTTGGAGAGAAAGTATAGTCCTATCTTTATTAATATGAGGTTTACGAATATAAGTCATCTTCAGTTTGATCTTGAGTGATTGTTGAGCTAGAATGCGTGAATCACTTTCCTCTCACGGAGGGATATGGGTCAATCTTTCATGAGTATGACTGTGTGTGCAAAATGTGTGATGATGCTCTCGATGCTCGGAGCAGTATTTACCTTAGAATTTCATTTTGAGGTTATGGATCTTCCATTCCTCACAAATTCCTCACCTGCAACAGGGTAGGCTGTTTATGATTTGGTGGTTGAATCGAAGAGTCACTCGCACTCTAAAGACCTTCTGAGATAAGGTCACACTCATTCGCTCATGGTCCCTTTGGGATGATGGGACATGTTAAAAACAAGTACGAAGCTTATGATTCATGTTTCAGATCTGGTACTTTCAATTAACGCTCATCAACTAACGAGTCAGAGGTCTTTTATTGGGTTATAACGGGGCTCAGGGGTGCGATGTATGTCACATGGGACCGGAGGATTTGTTTGGGGAGTTGTGGAGCTTTTGTGCAATAAAGGACATGTTTCACCTTTGCCATGGGTGGAATGATTAGACAGGTTTTGATAACCCCTTATCGGTTTCTTTGGGACATCAATGATCTTTTTGGTTCGGATTTCTCCTTCTTGTCCCTTCTGATGTTCGATTTGAACTTTTTCTCATTTTTCTTTTGAAATTTGCATTTGGCTCATCAACTTTCTCAAGCGTTCTCTGCTTTGTATTTTGGCTTTCAGCTTTGGAGTTGCATTGGCTCATCAATCTTCTTGAACATTTTCGGTATTCTCTTTGGTGTTTGGCCTTGGATTTGCATTGACTCACTGATTTCTTCAAACATTTCATTTTTTTGTTTTCGTGAAAGATGATGGGGAGGGGTCATGGCTCCGGCTCCTTCGAGATCCTCTATTGCACGGGTAAGTGTGTATATATGGGGTGGCATATTGTGGAGTTTTTTTTTTTGACGAAAGAGTTTTTCATGAAAGGCTCAGCGGGGCTCACTAAGGGATGATGTAAAGGGTAGTCGAAGCTTTTTGGTTTTGCGGAGATTTTTATTCCTAAGTGCCTCGTCATTCTCATTAGTCAATGATTGTTTTCTTACTATTGTCAGATCTTTGCATGAATCATAGTTCATATCTTGTTTATCAACACTGATCTCTCTATGTATTGTGCCTCTCCATGTGCTGAAGGAATGCACATGTCGCTCGTGGTTTTACCTCCATTGGATCTCTCTATCTGCCCTCATCACTCAATGGATTGTCCAGTACTCTCATTCAGAATTCAAGGGAAAATACCGCTCTTCGCACACTACTCACTTGGTCTGTGGTGCTGGTTTTAATTAGACCCTTGTGTTAATTGATGGGTCAAGAGTTAAGTGGTTCACGCACTATGTTCAATCAATCTCCCACGATTTTCCCAAAGATGTCATTTCGATATGGGGGTATGCAAATGCGATTATCTACCATGCGATGTATTGTGGTAATATGGAAACTACTACATATATGATGCATGAAATGCTGAAAATGGTGAATGAAAATGGTCGATTGAATGTTTTTGACTGAATGTTTGTTTTTTGTTTGTTTTTTTTGTTTTTTTTTGATGCAATGCATGCGTGGTAAGGCTACACCTAGTCTCGCTTGAGTCGGTTCTAGTTGATGGTCCATGAAATTCATCCCGCCGTTATAAACTCTGAAGCTGGTCTAGATGTTGGGGTTGCTGTAAGGGTAGTGACTCTCAAATGAGGCCGGGTTGGTGATTGGTTTTTGGATTTTGGATTTTTAGGGAGTGACAACTCCCGCATGGTGGTCCCACGGTATGACACGCTCTTTCCCTTTTAGTCACTGGCGTGCAGGGTGATTCTGGGTGGGAGAGGTTTGAACTCGGTTTTCTTTTCTATCCCTCTGAGATCGGGCTCTGACGGTCGAGATATTGGGATGAAAGTGTGCATGGTGTGGTGACAATGAAACACATGCTTATGCAATTTTTGAGGTGGACACGACTCGTGAATGATTGATGGAATTGAAATGACTGGAAATGCAAGTGACTCTTTTTGTCATGAATGTGATGCATGTGTTTTGCTTTGTGCTCGGTTGCATTTGTTGGTATTGTTTATTTATGGGATACCTCCTGTAGATACCGCGAATTTTCACCCCATAAAGCAAATTTGATGAATGACATATAACTACGAGGGGTTGTCCTTTATTCGCTCTTTTATTATACGTGCATGCCAAACGAAACCAAGTTTTAGAAAACGATTTTAAAAACGCGTGTTTTCAAAGTGGTGGATTTTCTCGATACGAATTCTGACGCTCGGTCATTCGCAAATAAAATAGGGAGTGGGGAACCCTATACACATTGATCTAAATAAATTCAGAGGGAATGTGTAAACCTATACATGTAATCTATTCAGAAATGGACAAGAGAGAAAAGAATGCTAGGGGAAAACCTATACATCAATTCTAAAAGTCATTAAATGGGGAAGTTCTAGCTTAAAAACTTCTCCCGAATTCTTCTGCTTCGTCTTCGAGCTCCTGACTGACTGCTCACGCTCGTACGGTTCTTAATGGGCTGCTCGCTCATCTTCGGGCTCTTGATCGGCTGCTCGCTCGTTTTTAGGCGCGTGACCGACTGCTCGCTTCGTTTTTTGGGCGCTTGACCGGATGCTCGATCGTTTTCAGGCTCTTGAAGCAGTACCGTGATCAAATAGAACGGTTGGTGTTCTTCTGATTTTCAATAGTTTGAACTCGAACAGTCGTTGCTGGTCTTCATACCGCTTGACTCGGGTTGGTGCACCTCTGATTTTCGGTTTAAACTGCTGTTGTTGATCTTCATGCACTCCACTTGCTCCGGCGAGGAAAATGAGGGGCGTTTTTTTGAGAAAGGAAAAGTGAATGATCGAGCACAAAATCGTTGAGAAAATCCACCACTTTTGTGAAAACACGAAATGACTAGTACACTCCACAGTAATGACCGCTACTCTTGAAGGTGGGTTGAACTTCAAAAATAGCGGGTCACAACATGGGGACTAAATCATTTTTTGAAATACGTTTGTGAAATTCAATTTTGAAAACTGTTTTCGAAAACTATTTTGAAAATCATGTTGGTGAAGAATGTTGTTTGAAATTCGTTTGTAGAAAGTAGGTTTTCGAAATCTATTTTTGAAAATTGTTTTGGGAATAACATTTTAATGAAACAAAGGTTTTCAATGATGAAGTGACGGGTCCTAAAACCCCAAGTGTTTATGAGTAGAAATTAGGTGGGATTCTAAATTGAACGAGCTCGTAAAACAGTTTTAGGAGATATTCAAAAGAGAATTCCGAACGTTTTGTAGAACTTAAAAGATATTGGTTCAAAAAAGCGGTTTGCACACTTGTATCACATGAAGTAAATCGTGGCTATTTGATGTGGAGCTGTAAGTGTTAATGTTGGGATAATCACTTTCCAGGTCAATTATGATTCCGTCTCACCGGGGAACCGTCGTCCCTTCACTATCATCTCGGGATTTTTCTCTGCTATGCCTTTGAGGACACGTTATCAAGAAATTCCGGAGTGCTTAAGTTCGAAAGGTCAGGACACCCGAGATGATAAGGAAACATACGCCACGGCCAGTGATGATCCGACAACACCCCACTTTTCGGGAAACTCAGGGAAGTATTGCATGGGAACCGGTCTCTCGTCACCTGCACGGTCAGGTGTGTCTAAAGTCCAAATTATTCACTGACTACGTTGTGCCATGTGGGTATCCGGTAAATACGGGATCCTCTATGGACGTATAGCGCGACATTGGGCTTTAGAGACACATGTAGCGCAGAGGAACAATGGAGAACTGAGCCCATGCAATCTTCAGGGTAAGGCAAAAGGGCGGTCAGACAGGCGGCATACAAGGGGGTGACTTCCATAAACCCGTCTTAGACACCGGACCAGGTAGCTGGACACTGAAGGCTCAAAGTTCACTATATGCTGGCATCGACTCGGATAATGGAGGATAATTTGGATCATGAGCTCAAGGCGTCGGTCAGAAACCTTACCACCTCGTGGGTTTGTTCACTCATAAAGTGACCCTAGCTCATGGGGAATCAACCGTGGACCGGTTGGGGATCCCGTGACATCGTGGGTAAATCGGGTGACACAGAGGAATGCATGTCCTAAGCTACCCACCCCATGCACCCCACAATTGTAACATAAATATGAAAGCAGTAAATGAAACAAATGAAGTTAGCACCGACCTATTTACTAAGGGTTTTATCTTGAGATTAGTGACACCAAATTGGTTGTTTATTAACCTAAAGGGAAGTTAGCTTCATTCAGTCCTAAGTGTCTCTTTCTAATCGTGAGCTAATTATTAACCCAATTGTTGCAAAGTTTGCTAAGGATCTAACAAATCCTATCTGTCCTCATCAGATACGCACTCTAAGTGTGGAGTAGAATAATCCTAGAGGCTTTGAAAAGAATCTCTTGAAGGTTTTGAAAGAAGTGGGGAAATCCCGACAATTTGAATGGAGTTCAGTCTTCCTTGAGTTTGAGAAAAACTTACTCAAGTTTTCCCCAGCAGAGTCGCCATTCTGTGGAGGGTGATTTTTCGGTATGAGGGGGGTCTATCTAAATATGGTCAGACTAAAAAGCCTAGATCCTAGAAAATGCCATTCTGTGGAGGGTAAAAACCCGTTATTCTGGCATCCCTCAAATACCTACTACATCGTCCGTCTTTCCCAGAAAGCATAAGGGGAATGCTAGTGAGCACTACACCCACTCTCAATGGGCTCCACGCGGACTTATGCCTCTATAAGGCAGAGTTGACTAGAGTCGCCACCTAGTTTGACCTAAGATACTAGGAAGGAAGGGAAGGAGGGTTATAAGAACCGTTGGTTGACTCTGATGATTTGTTGCCTATGGATAGGACTTATCTGATCATACTAGAGATTCTGATGTGGGTTCGCACTGGGTTACACCCCTTAGAAGTGGCAACGACCACGACTTCGGATTGGTGCCCGAGGAAACCTCGGTCTCCAATTGTCGGGATTGCCTTCTTTCAAAACCTTATTTAAAGAGATTCATTTGAAAGCCAAGGATAGAATTAAGAGGGGAAGAGAGAAAAGAGAGTAGATGAGGCGGGCTTTTCTGTCAAGCTAGCGCCAAATGAAAGGGTTGAAAGCTGGTTGAGTGAAAAAAGGCATTTTGTTCGATGTGGGGTCGCACCCTGTGTGGGTTGCCTACGTACTCAACTTCCTGCTGAGATCAGACCTTACGTAGTTCAGAGTTTTGGGGTTTTGGAAGTTTTGAAGGGTTTGAAGTTTTGGGTACGAGAGATTAGTCTGTGAGGCGCTCGGGTCTATGAGACGGTTGGGATGGGATGTCAAGGCATGTGAGACGCTCGGGTCTGTGTGACGCTTGAATTGAGATGTTCGAGTCTGTGAGGCGCTCGGGCCTGTGAGACGTTAGAAGTTAGAGAGGAGTTGGGATTAGGGAGATGATTCGAATTTGAGGCGATTTGGAGTTTGAATGATGATTTGAGTATGAAGTGTTTTGGGGTTTTGAAGATGATTTGAGTATGTGTGAGGCAAATGAAGTTTGAGTAGAGATCCCGGGTTTTTCGGATTTGAGATTCAAAAGGGGTTGAGGTTTTGGGATATTTCGAGTTTAGAGTGAGATGATGGTGGACAGAATTGTTTGGAGGAATGATTGTCGAGATCGCTCTTTCTTAAAGCTTTTGAAACCGAAAAATCATTTTTTTGTTGTAAAAGGGGGCGGATAATCCCGAGGGATTACCCTATGTACCCCCTCGAACACGACACTTAATTAATGGTAAGTGCCGAGGCTCGAAAGATGGGGCAATGAATTTATGTCGAAAAATAGGATTCAGAGAGAAACACCATGAATGAGATGTTCTCGGTCAAACCCTAATAACGTCTCTAACTCCCGGGGTTTTAAAACATTAAGAAACGAAAACATTGAAATCGAGTGGAAGGGAGTTAGACGATTCTAAAATCCCGGCTGCAACTAGGAAGGCCGTTATTTCCCTAGCACCCCGCCTTGTAAAAATCTAGGCTGCAATTAGAGGAGGTTTGTCACCCTAATGCCCCGCCTAAAGAGATCCAGACTGCGACAAGGGAGGTTACGACCCCAGTGCCCCGCCTCGGATTTTTATTTTAGAGGAGAGACAAGTTATGTCTAACAAGGAAGAAAACGTTCTTTGAAGGTGTTAGACATCCCATGTTCCCCGAAAACGGTTTAGTTTTGTGTTTGAAAACTGGGTTAGAAAAATCTTTGAAGTTGTTCGGAATTCTCGAGAAGAAACACTGATTTTGAGAAATGTTTCAGGAGAAAACTTTCTGTATATGTGAGAAGAACTTTCTGCATTTGAGAAGAGTTTTCTGTGATGTGAGAAGAGTTTTTCCTTTAGAATTCCACAAAATAGTTTCTTTGAAATCTAAGAAAACTTGATGAGATTTGAATGAGATGAATGTTTGAATTTTGAAAAAAAGAGATTTTTGGAGCTTGAATGGGATTTCCAAATTGTTTGGATTAGATGAATTGAATGGAATTGGATTGAATTGGACCGAATTGAAACGAATTGAAATGAGTTGGGTTTGAATTGGGTTGAATTGAATTCGGGTTGGGGTTGGAAAACAGGTCGGGTCAAAGTTAGACCAGGTCAAAGTTGTGATAGGTCAAAGTCAAAGGTCAAAGTCGAGGGTCAAAGTCGGGATGGGTCAAAGTCAAGGTTCGGATTGGTCAAAGTTAGACCAAGTCAAAGCTGGGTCAAGGTCAAAGTTGGACCAGGTCAATCAAGGTTGGACCGAGTCAAAGTCAAAGTCGGGTTGGTCAAAGCTTGGGTCATGGTCAACATTCGGTTGGTCAAAGTTTGGGTTTGGTCAAACTTGGACTTCGTTTGGGTTTTTGGGCCAAAATGGGCTTGGGCCTCAAAATGGGCTTGGGCCTCGAAATGGGCTTGGTTCAAAATAGACTTGGGCCCAATTTGTGTTTGTGGGTTTTTTATGAACTTGGTCCCTTTTGTGGGTTTGGGCTTTTCATGAACTTGGGCTTTGCTTGTGAAGTTTATTTTGGGCTGAATTGGCCTTTGGGATAGACTTAGGTTTGACTTGGCCTTTTGGGTGATTTGGGCTTTGGGCCGATTTGGGATTTGAAGTGGGGTTGGGCCTTGAAGTGGGGTTGGGCTTGAAGTGGGTTTGGGCCTTGAAGTGGGTTTGAATTTGAATGTTGGGCTTGACTTGATTTTTAGGCCTAATCTTGGCCTCAGGCTTTATTTGGGGTGAAGGTGAAATGAAACTTCAAGTTGAATTGATTTGAATTTATTCTTTGTGTTTTTTTTTTTGGTAAAGTTTTTTAATGAAATTAAGGGGTGATTTGGGATAGGCTTTAAAAGTTTGGAGGGTATTGTTCCCCACAAAGCAAATCAGAAATAAGCTAGCTGTGGGGTACCCTCAAGGCTTAAAAGATTTTCAAAGTTTTGGATGGTATGGTTCCCCACAAAGCAAATCATAAATAAGCTAGATGTGGGGTACCTTCCAAGACTTGAACAATAAATGGGTGACCTAAAGGGCTGTCTAGGGCTTATCAATAGTTAAAAACAATGAATGAAACCACAACAATGATGGATCGATATGAAATGAATATAAGCAGTAGCTACACAATAAAGTAAACCAAATAACGAATAAATAAAAATATGGCACAAGACTTAATCAAGCTCTAGGAATCAATCTTTTTGTTTTTCCTTCCTCTTTACACCTCCTTTTTTTTAAAAAAAAAACATAAACATACACCCTAAAAAAAAAAAATCTATTTTGATCCAAGTCAATCCCTATTTATTCGGCTATATGTTCAGAATCAAAATCAAAATCGCAGCCTGAGCGAAATACGAACATGAACTTCAATGGGTTTTCCTTGAGTCATGCAAATGTATTGGTCGTTCTTTCATTGTTTATTCAAATCTAGTTAAACGGCTAGATTAAGCCTAGGTGGACTAATAATGTACGCGCATGAACATTATTGCAGAAACGGGAATAATGCTTTATCGTCATGAATACATAATAACGATGGAGTAACAATAAAAAGCTACCAAGTAAAACAGCCTACACATACATAAGTAATAACAAAGGTTAGGATCAAATACCGCCAGAAGAAATACACAAATTTCCTGCAATGACAATTAAAATGAAACACGAGGCCAAAATGGAAGTCAGCTTACAATCTGGGCTAAATAATCTGGAAGGATATAATAAAGAAGTTCAAGGGAGGAGACTGATGATTCAGTTTTAAGGATAGATGGGTTTGGCTTCCTATCAACCAAAGTAGCTCAGGAAATAGGGTCGCATGTTCCATAATCAACTCCTGCAGAGAGTGCCTTGTCCAGATGAGGTGAGATCTACTTCTGTCTCCCGCTTAGAAAGGATATAATTAACTCCTGCAATAAATAAGGAGGATGTACTCCAAGATTTTCTTGCAAAAAACAGATTGAAGGTGCAAACATCAAAACAACAGAGAACAGTGAAGGGTTAGTTCCAGATCTTTAAACAAACAGCCATAACAATGAAAGAGATGAGTTAGAACACAACACTTCCCTTATGTAGATCAGAACTGATGTCGTTAAATCTCTCCGGAACAACGTATTCCTCAAGTCACAAACTCGCACACCAGCACACCCATGAATGTCAGCAACAGAGGAGCACGAAAATATCAAGAGAGCACAATGGCAGCCTTACTGAAAGGAGATTAAATGACTACTGACTCGAAACAAAGGTCAAACCAAAACTGAGATAGAACTTCCGTCAATTTGAGTCACAATGCACATTCGTAGCACATAATATCTTCATAAAAAGCTGAGTGAAGTAGATGGTTCTTCATTTCACAACGAAATGAGAGGCATGACCAACTTTGAATTCGAATTACGCATGGGTTTGGTGTTACTCGAACTATTGGTGATTCGAGAATAAACAGAAGGAAATGAAACGGAACTCAATACAGATTGCACATAGTCTTGAGGAGCCGCGAACCCATCGTGGGTCGGGTGTCACTCGAGCCAGAGAGATTTGGTAAGCAAACATAGTACCAGTATTCATACACATCTCGGAGTCCCGAGGATCCCTGAATTCATAATAGGCTAGGCATCGCTCATACTAAAACGAAGAAGAAAATAAGAACAGAAGCCGAGCAAAACGGGAATGAGAACATGGGCGAAAAAGGTACCGGGAAAGTACACGACACCAACACCAAGGATTCTGATGTTATTTTTGATGGTGAATCGACGGGACACGATTTTCTTTTCCCAATTTCAGTCATGGCACCTCGTTGGAGAAGACAATCAAAGAAATACCCAAAAGCTTGTGAAAATTCAAACCAGGAGAAGGGAAAAAAAAGCGAAATCCGACTCAAACACCGATGGCTCTTCGATGAAATCGGATTCGAGCATACCATCACCGCTTAGGGTTCATTTGGCGAAGAGGAAGAAATCGAAGAAAATGGAAGCATGTTTTCAAAAAGAGAGCGGTGATGTTCGAGGACATTCTTGACATAGAAGAAACGAAAGGTTGACTTACTCTATTGATACCCGAAACAAATCGAAAATCGAAATCAGGTAACTTCTGATGGATTGCGGGGGATGAAAGTTTGGAGTGAAGATGACAGGTCTCAGCAGAGGAGAAAACTCAGGAGTGTGGGCTTCGATTTTGGTTTTCTGGAGGGAGTTTTCGTGGTGGATTTGGTCGATGAACAGAGAGGGAGAATCGAATGTGGGTAAGACTTGAATAGGGCTAGTGCTGAAGAAACGTGATGAAGATGTGTGTGAAGATGAAGGACAAGAGAGAAGACGGGTATGGCTACGTCGAGCTCTCTAACGTTTTTTTTTACAGAGGGGAACCAAGAGGAAGAAGAATGTCGGGATCGGTGCGGCTACTGATTCCCAGGAGCCCCATGGTCTTTTAGGTTTTTTTCACTATATAGGCAAGAATGGGATGGTTTTGACTAAAAAAAAGGGCTAATATAACGTGGGCCGTTTGTAGTGGCTCCAATTTGGGCCCTAGGCTTGGGTGTTTGTTTGGGTTTATAGGTCCAGTGTTTGGGGCTGGAATGGGTTTAAGGGATTGGGTTAGGTCAGACTTCAATTAAATGTGGATTGGGTTTGAAAACAGGAGGATGTTGGAAATTCATTTTAAAGAGATTGGGTTTTTCGAGAATGTTTTCAAAAAATTGATTTGAAAAGGTTGACATAAAAAGATGATTTTGTTTTGGCACGCATGTTGATATGTTTTGAAAAAGAAAGGCGACGACCCCCCTTATTGTATTCATTATTTTGGAATTTGCTTTATGGGGTGAGAATTTTTGGTGTCTACAACTATGGTTTAAACTGTTCATTGATGTCTCTAAGGCACTTTTTAGCCTTTATATAACATAGTTTGATATTTAAACCACATATCAAGGTTTGGGGTATTTCATATTGTCACTGTAAAGACTATATTAAGTTCTTTATAACATTAATGTGAAAAGATAGACTATATTATAAAGTCTAAATCAAAGATTAAAAATAAAATCAAAATTGGCAATTTAGTATGAATAGTACCCAAAAATAACATTTTAATTACTAAGTATTAACCATGGTCAATTGTGACCCATTGACCACACCACCCCTTGCCGACCTCCATTGGCTATAATGCCCACTCATTAAGCTACCTATAAACAAATAACTAGCTAATTTGGTGAGTCACCTATTACTATTCCTAAAGTAATGTTAATTAACTTATAAGGACAAATCTAGCTTATTTACTTCACTTCCTTCATTCCCTGCTGACACAGCAGCTCTATCCTCTCTAATTTCTTCTCCAAAACCATGGCTAACTCACCATATGCAGAGAAGAACACCTTGCTACCTAGGTAAGCTTATTTAGTCATTAAATGTTCATTCTCTTCACAATTCTTTCCTCTTTCCATGGAGCAAAGCATCAACCATTTCCATCAATGTTCTTAGGTTGTTTTGGAGGATAAATGGAGGGTGTATCTCAGCATTAACAAGGGAAGAAGGTGGAGAAAGCTAATCTTGTTCTTAAGGTATAAAAAATGTGCTTTAAGCACATATCTTTTGATTCCCTTCAAACTCGGCTGTGAAGCTTTGTTCCTAGCCTTATTATCTTCATCTTAACATACTTATTCAGTTGGTATATCAAGAGCTTCAAGGTATATCCAGATCCAAGCCAAAAACACCATTTTAGGCATTTTAAACAAGGTAAAAATTAGCCATCTCCTAATCTGAGTTATACCAGTTTAAAGCTTGGTTTTAGTAGCTCTTTTGATGCTCTTTATCTTCTGTAAATATAGGCCGACGTCAAGCTTGGTTACCTTGGTATTCTAAGGTAAATTTTACCTTGAAAATTGACATTAAACACTTCTTATGGTTAGATCTTTCTTGGAGACTAATCATGCCTTAATTTCTGTTTGAAAACATGAAAATGATGCTGTGGAAATTTTATCCTAAGCAGGCCGTGGCCAAACAAGGCCTTAACTAGGCAAAAACAAGGTATAAATCACTTAAACCTACACTTGGTATATTAATATGTGTTTACACATATGTATATATATATATGTGTCGTGAGTGAATGGTTATATTAAGGTCTTATTTTGACCTTAGGTGATTAAGGAATGGTTTAGTAAATTTTATAACTAATTAATTAGCATAATTGTCAAATTTAAGACATTATGTGGAAAATTGGTAAATAGGGAAAATATTTGTGTAAGGCCGAGTGTTTAAGGCTTTTATGGGCATTTATGTGTAATTCATTTTATAAGCTAATGTTTGTAATAAGGCCATGTACTTTAGGCCATTTTATTTATGCATTTATAAGCTTTTAATTAAGTTTAGGTGCTAAAAATAAATTACCGCAACGAATTGGGGTTTTAGTGTAAATAAATTAAATTTGGGGGCTATATATTAATATAGCCGAAAATTGGAGGTTTAAATGAGTTTATATAAAAATTATAAGATTATATAAAGTTTAGGGTTTAAATGGTAATTTCTGAAAAGATATGGGTATAAACCGTAATATAGGGTATTGTTGGTCAAGGAAATATTAAGGTGGTCAACCTTGACCATATGGTAGGTTTTGACCAAATTAGATAAGTTAAATAACTTATTTAAGGTTTTTAACACAAGATAAGTATTTAATTGTAACAATTTTAACATATGTGGTATATATGTTATTACCGAAAATAAAGGGTGTATAATGGTATTATAAACACCATGGGCTATTAGAAATTTTTAGGATATATTGGGTTGATTTTGGAATTAAAATAAACTATATATGTATAATATATAGTTATTATGTCATTATGACACTTTGGAGAAATATGTGGTGGATTGTAAATACCGAAGTTATGGGATAGTAAGGGTAATTATAACCCTTTGGTGAAATTTGGTGATTTTAGAATTATATAAGAGTATTTATTAAGATATATGTATAATATATAGTTTTAATGATATTATAAAACTATATGTTATAAATTGGGCCAAATGGCAATTATAAGAATATGGTGGGTCTGTTCGGAATTTACAAAATATAACCATAGGTTATACCATTTTATAAGTTAAAAATGTTATATTATATGATATATATATATATATATATAACATGTTATAAATAATAGGGTGATTTTGTAAATAAAGGAAACTATGGATTATGAAAAAAGAATAAGGTTTTTATATTGTGCCCATGCGGCAATAATAAATAGTTTTGCATAAAAACTATATGTTATAAATTAAAGGGAATAAAAATATCATATTATATGATATTAGTATAAGGTATAACATTACAAAATGTTATGTGGTTTTAATGGAATTAATAAGTAAAGGAATTCACATTAAATAATGTGACAAACTATAAATAAATAAGATTTATAAACTAAGGTATTTATTGATTAAACCTTAGGAGTTGTAATTATACAACATAAAATGTTACATAATGTTAGGATAATAATCTTAATATAAGTTGTATGATATAATACAACTAATGGGGAAAATCATCTAATATAAGATGATAAAATGTAACATATAATATAAGAGTTTTATAACTCATGGAACTTACCTATATTGGTAAATATATACATATACGAGGATAATGTATATAAGGATGGAAAAATATTATGGTTGGAAACCATATAATATAATAGTGGTGGTTATTACAAAAATAGTTACAAACTATAAGTATGAGTTTAGAATGCAAATATAATTTGCTAAGGTAATGGATTATATAATACAATGTATTATAATGGATGGTGGGAAAATAATACAATATAAGATAACAATGCATGCATCCATGCAACTATAGGTTATATACCTAAATTTAATGGTGGATAGGATTTAAGAAATATAATGAATTAAACTTAACAGTCGAAATATTTTGACATGCGAGTTTTAGTAACAAAGCCGACCGGTTTAGAGAAATCCGTAACAAATAACTGTAGAAATCCGGGGATGAATTGTCGGGGTTACTTGTTATTCGGAAATACCGGATGTAGTTAGTCATGGAGAATGACTTATAGTTTTAATACCGTTTAGATCATACTTCAGACAAGGACGCTTGACGAGCTAGTGGACTACACTGCGCATCCTAGGTCTTGGTGAACGGTATGTAAAGGGGTTTGATCCGAGTTGTCCTAAGGAAACTCCTTGGGCTCGGATTTGGTTGATATAACTTGTGTGTTATGTGTATGGATACATATATGTGATTAAGTGTTACTGCATTATTTATTTATGCACGAGCGTCCCACGGGACTAACACTACGTCGACTATAGATCGACTTATATAACATACATATTCGTTATTGTGATGGCAAGACGGTTACTTGGTATAATACCATAGTATTAATATTAAGTATATGGCAACCTAAGTAAAACACTTAGGAAACGAGTCACGACATTGTCGGTCTCTAGAGCATGGATCTCGAACATGAATATGACCTAGATTACTTCTAGGTATGCATGAGACCCATTGGGCAGCTAATTGATAATTATATTCTCCATAAGACTAAGAGCATATCTTAAACATTATGAGAGAGAGATGGTATGAGTTGAGGTGAGGAATCCTGGTAGTTTACGAACTACTTGGTTGCGCATATGTGATCACTGAGAGGTTCCCGATTGGGTTCCGCTCCAGGTTTATACCCAACGAGCCCTATTTGGATCGTGGGTCAGGTGGCTACGGCCTTTTATATGGACGTCTTACGAGACAAAAGAGAATAGTCAGGGGCCTCTAGACCTCTGGCGAAATGAGCACCTATGTGTGTACGGGAGGACTACTGTCCATGGTGAGGTTATCGGGTTGTCTTAACATGTCGCCCAACTGGTATTAATTAAACATGGTTTGGATGGGGCCTTTAAGGCCAAGGTAAATTAACTATGGAAACTGTTCGCCACGACGATTGTACATTGTACATTATACTGTTATTATTCGATACGTTCTATATACAATTGTTGTTGTGATATTTTATGACTGTTTTTGAAATACCCCAAACCTAAGTATTCTAAGTAAACATCAATTTATGATGTAGTAAGGCTAAAATATGCCTTAGAAAGATTGGTAGACAATTTAAACCAAGGAAAACACAAGAAAATGCCTTAAGGGCAATTTGGCAGAAACGTGCTTTAAGCTTGGAGTGACTTTGATTAGCACCCAAAATACCATTATAAGACTTTAGTAATATGCTAATGGACATTTTAAATCAATTACCAAAGAAAACCAAGCTCAAAAACAAGCTTAAACACAAAATGTGCTTTAAGACCTCTTAAAGCACCTTTTTGAGAAATTGTCTTAGAAATGGGTTTTGAGTGGCTAAATTCCCATGATTACACCCTAATAAACATGTGTGCTAATTAGTATCACATTAGGAAGTCTAAATCAATGGGAAACCAAAAATTTCACAAATATGTGCACTAGTTTGTGAATAGTGCCAAATAGTGACTAGTTTAAGTTTTAGTCAACATAAGTCAATTGGTTGGTCAACCAAGACCATAAATATCTTGGTTATTAAGGGGGTGGCCGTTTTTGATGTGGGGAGTCACCACATGACTAAGCAAATAAAGGAAAAGAAGAGTAAAATAGAGAATAGTACTATTTGCTTTTAAAAGTAAAATACCTTACCTTTAGCTTACCTTCTCTCCTCTTCATTCACCCTCTTCTTCCACGGTTCTCTTCTTCTTTTCCTCTGTTCCAAACCATCCCATGCAGCCTCCATGGTTGCCTCATCTTCAAATGTCCATAACTTGCTCATGTTAGCTCCAAATCAAAAACTAAACACATATTATTCTTAGTTAGCTCAAGCTCTAGCTTTCTATCTTTACAAAATTGGAAAAGCATCATTTTGGAGCCATGGGAAATCCCCATTGAAGGAGGAAAAACTAGCTTAAGGTGTTCATTATCTTCTCGATTCACTCAAGGTAAGGAAAATGTAAGAAAAGCCATGTTTCCACCACTTCTTCTACATGGCCGAAAATTACCACTCATGGGGCCTTATTTTCATGCCTTGTTCTAGCTTGTTTTATTCACCAAGGACTAGTGGAGGTCCTCTTTCATTCAATGCCCAAGTCTACTTTGAGACTTCAAAGGTAATCATCCACTTTTATGTCTTAAAACACATTTTAAACCTAGGTTTTCATTCCTCAAGGTTGGTGTATTGTTTAGCACTCATGAGAGTCATTGTATATTGATTAGAACATTGGCAAAGGAAATTTAATGGGTGGCCGAGATTCATTCAAGAACAAGGTCTAAGGAGGAAGTAAAGTTAAGCTTGGAAAAACAAGGTAAAATGCTTACCTAATGGTGGTTTAAGTTTTAAGGGGTGGTATTAAATTGAGTACCAATGTAGCTTTAAGCTACATTTGGTAATGGGTTATATAACCTAGGAAAAGGAATTTAAACAAGCTTGTGAACTTATGACTAAGGAGCCAAAGGGAATGAGTTAGTAATATAAGTTTAAGATGGATTTTAAGAGCATTATAACTACTATGAGGTTGATGGGTGTATTTGCAGGTTGAAAGCTTTTATCTGTGAGAAATTCAGTGTTTAAGTTTAAGTTATTTAAGGGCCTAAGAGCCATGTCATTTAAGAGCCTTAGTGCTATGCAATTTAAGATTATTGCAATATATTGAGTTTGTTGTGAATGAGGTGGTTTGGGTGATAAAATATGATGAGAAAGAACTTGATGTGTGTGGGATGGTTGAATGAGGAAAACAATGCATTTGGGCATGATAATATACTAGAGAAGCTATGGCGAAATTTGAGTAGAAAACAAAGTGTTTAAGTGGTAGTGGTGAGTTAAGATGCCCTAGGATTCACTAGGGATCATCCTGAGGCATTTGAGTGGAAATGAGTTAACTAAGCAGTTCTTGAGGTTTTGAATGACCTAGAAGTGTCTACAAGGAAATTAGAATTTAGGTGGGTGTATTGAACACACCAAAGTCATGGTAGGAGTAATGGTTAAACTTGTGCAAAAATTTGGATGAAAATATGTGTAATGCTTTAAGGTGATTTAGTTATGAACTAGGGAATATAACAATGAGAGTTTTGGGAAGTTTGTGTAATTAGTGAAGATGCTAGCGGTGGAACAATAAGGTTTTAGTTTAGATGGTAATGAGTGGACTTAGGTGATGGGAATGAAGATTGAAGGAGAATGTTGTAGATTGACTAGGAATGTATAAGAGTGTAAAATCATGAGAATGGTGAGTAATTGAGTAAAAGAAATGTAGATGTCTAAGGAGGGTGTAGGAAGGTCAAGGTAAAGAAGAACAAGGTTAAGGTGCTAAGAGGGTGGGAAGAAATGTTTAGGTATGTCCAAGAGTTTAGGAATGATGAGTAACAAATGGAAAAGAGAGGAATTTGTGCATGGATATGTAAGATGACTTGAGGAAGTTTTGGTAAATGAACTGAAGATGGAAAATAATGTTTATGAAGTGCTCAAACTGTTAAGGAGGGAACACTTGGGTTGAAGTTTTGGTAAGGTTACAAGTTGGAAATGTAAGGAATTATATGATAAGTGTTAGGAGTGTTTGTAAGAATTTAGTAAATGTTTAAGAAGATCTTTGGAAATTGTTTTGGAGAGTTTGGTGGAAGTTCTAAGGTGAGTTTAAGTGCCTAAGTGGTATTAGGACACATGGGGGAACTTGTGGAGAAGTTTGGAGTCAAATAGGAATTTAGAAACAAGGTTCTGGAGCCGACCGACCTTAGGGACCGGACCTGCAAGGTCGGTCGAGCTCAGTTTACACCACCGGAAAGAGTTTCTGGAATCGACCGAACTTGGGGACCGGACTTACAAGTTCGGTCGGGCTTGTATTTTGGGTACAAATTGAGTCTCTGGAATTGACCAACCTTGGGACCGGACTTACAAGGTCGGTCATGTCTAAAATTTTGTATGAGAATTGGTCTCTGGAATTGACCGAACTTGGGACCGACCTTGGCAAGGTCGGTCGGGCTTAAATTTTCCACGGGAAAAACTCTCGGGAATAGACCGACCTTGGGGGCCGGACTTGCAAGGTCGGTCAGGGTAAAAATTTTCTGACGGTAATAAGTTCTGGAATGGACCGACCTTGGGTAAGGTCGGTCGGTAAGGTCGGTCAACCCTTAAGTTGTAAAAAAAAAGAGAAAGAAACCCTAAGGAAGTTTAGTGGTATTAATGGTACCCCATTAAGAGGGCATTGGTGATTAGAGGTATAAAGACCTAAGGGATTAAGTTAAGTATAAACTTAAAAGTTTAAGGTTAAGTTGTAAGAATAAGCTGTAAAACTTAAGAGGTGCTAGGTGGGGAAACATTATGGGTCGAGTAAGTTAATTAAGTTGAATTCAGTTAAGTGATTAACAACTTAAAACTGAATCAATGTTTTAGGACTTGAGTATTTGGACTCCGAAAGAGAGTAAGCAACCGAACGACCAACGGTGAACGGTACAGTTCTTCATGTGACCTGCTTGCTAACGAGGTGTCCCTCAGCTTGTGTGCTATTTGTTTTTGTGTGCACACTAAACAAGATAAAGCATGCAACCGGAACATTATGTTTATTGTATTGTTGTGTGACGTTTGAAAACTAACATAACTTACCGTGAGAACTTACTAACCAACGTTTAGTAAGGAATTGAGTGAGACTAAGGAACGCTCCCTAATATTAGTTTGTTAATAACCGAAAGAGGTTTAACCAACAAACATTGTCTTGAGACTTCTACTAACTGGAACTTAAGGGGGGGGGGGAGTGAGGAACCCGGGACTGACTCCGGTCATGCATGCTAAGGAAAAAGGGGGTCGGTATCTAAAGCAGATCCGACTTCCGTTTAAGGACTTGTCTTCGGACTGGTTGCCTAGGGTCGGTTGCCGGCTCAGCTACATTGGACATACAGTCCAAGGTAGGAGGCATTAAGATGGTGCGGTAGGATCACCTAAATCCTAAATTATAAGATAAGTTGTTTATTCAACCAGTGGAGTTAATAGCTCATTGGCTAGGGTCGCTTTTGACCCGACAAAAATAAACATTGAGATAAGATACAATCATTTCTATTTAAAGAGTGGTTTGTATCCTAAGATTAAGATAAGGTTTGAGATAAGTTGCAACCATTCCTATTTAAAGGATGGTTTGTATTATAAGACTGAGATGAGCTACATCCATTCCTTTTTAAAGGATGGTTGTTTTCTAAGACTAAGATAAGACTAAGATTGAGGTAAGATAAGGATGGACTAAGATTAAGAGGAAACATAAGTTAAGGAGTGAAATAATTGACTCACTAAATAAGGGAACGCATTTAAGTCGTTCATTGTGTTTGAACTTTGATTGTTCATAATTGGTTTGTTGTTTATTGCACCTTCTATTATGTTGTGCATCTAATCAACCTCCATGCTATCGACAATTAGTCGTCGGAGCCACGTTAGCTTGGGGGCCATGAGAGGATCGTACCAGCATTCGTGCTGACCCCCTTTGGGGGCTGTATTTACTACACAGGTGAACGTCAGGAGGCGGCCGTCGCAAGAGTAAGAAGGCGTACAAGCGTTATGGGTTAAGAGTGGCCTACGAGTTGTGCATGTACACTCGTATGGCATTTTGAGTTAGTAAGATGTATAGGATGTGAGGGGATTGTAAGAAGGATATGTATTTGGTTAAGATTGGTATGTACTAATGTTCTGTATATTTTGTAGTCAGACCGTGGCAAGGTCCTGGAATGTATTTGAATCCGCTGCAGAGTTTGCATATATGGTGATAAGTTTGTGATAACCACAATTGGATCGAGATGGGGTGTTACAAAAAGTGGTATCAGAGAGTAGTTATGCTCTGAAGACAAGAATTACCGAACTTAGGAGAATACAGATGTTGAGTTTGAGTTATGGGTTAAGGGTTGAGAGATAGAGTGAGAGGTGCGTTAGTCAGGACTTCCCAGTGTTTACCGGATATCCATAGTACCTAGACCCGCCCTCCACATCCCTAACCTTGAATACATGGAACAAACGCCAGAGAGAAAAAAGCCTTCTCTTACTCGAGAAAGACCCGATCTGGCAGTTAGCTAACAGTAAGCAATACAAGAAACATCTTGTTGAACAACCGTTTATGAGAACTTGAACGTTTTAATTGGAGTGCTAAAGTGAAACAGGCACTGCCAACGGAATTCTACCAATAAGAGAACAGTAATTACCGGCAACATGGGTCGACATGCTACACAGTCGAAATAACCCGCCATACCAATAATAAGAAAAGCACTACGGGTGCAATAGAAAGGAAAAGGGAAGCGACATGAGTACCGGACAGTGGTCGAATGAGCATAACAGTGGGATAATACATAACATGAGAGTTAAGATTACTGGAAGGTCTAGTTGGAAACGGGGACTCCAAACCCCATACAATGAGGAAGGTTACAAAACCTGGCCGACATAGCGCAGACGACAATAAAGACGCGTACAACTGTATATCGGAATAGGACTACGATGTAGTGCCTAAAGTAGAATCATTACTTAGTAACCACGACAAAATGTGTGGAAACGGGAGTGAGGATTAAGACGTAAGAAAATAACAAGGGGTTCCCTCAGGAAGAGGAACACCCGGATAAGTGACAGTACGGTCAAAACAATAGGAAACTGCCGGATGGCTAGTTATCCAAAACGGAAGAACATCGAAGGAGTCCCGAGGACTATCAAAGATATAAAAGATCAGGTGGAAGTACCACTACCGACGCACACAGTACCGGTAACCCATCTTGCATGGCGCACTTGCCATAGCAAGTGCTACCACAGTTAAATAGTACGGAAAGCCATCATGGCGAGGTAATAGAACGCTACAGTTGTAGTACACACTAATACCGGATTGTAAATCTATAAGAACTGGAGAATGAGACCTTGGAAGGGCCTGACGGCCTGACCATGATGAGATGAGCGGATACACCAGTCAGCAGGGAGTTGAACTTGGACAAAATACTAAACGATATAAATATTAGCAATGGTACAACCTACTACAACAACAACCGACAGTGCGGTAAGAACATCAATCCCAAACCCCGAGAGGAAAACTTAAGAGATCGCTCAATAATCCAAGCAAAACATTATGTAAGCAATAACATACAAGGGATGTATTATAAGATACGATTGAGACTGTTGAAGCAACGACTTCCAACGAGAACGGGATAAGACTCCCAGAGTGACCATTAAGACTCCCAGAGTGACCATTAAGAATACCAATAACAGCGTTCTTCAATGAAGATGTTGGAAAACCTAGAAAACAAGGATAAAAGAAATAAACGTAAGCTATAACTTACTAAGGATTAAAGTCGTACAACCCTGGAAAAGGAAAGCTCAGAGGACTACCCCCACAGAGCGGGCATAGTCGAGACGAACAAACTGATGAATGACAGTTAATACTGTTCGTCTAACTCATTAACACCCAATTATGATTGATCATCAACGGGTGGCATAGTCAACGGAAGTTGAACGAAGCGTTGAGATGGAAGTATAAGATGACAGGATGATATCCAACTTGAACACAGTAAGGCAAACGCCTAATACGAACTTAGCCTTATTCGCTAAAAGACATAAGTCTAGTAAAATGATAGTATTGTCAAAGACATTAAGTAACCTCAGATCACCTGAATAAACTTCCATAGCAGGACGCAGGATGCAGCAACTTACCATGAAATCCGATACTACATTTAAAATGTAACCTAACGGTGGATAGCGTCTAAGAACCAGAATCTTATGAGGATAACCCACAGATGAGTAAGAGTACAGGGAGTGAACCGAGCACCGGCTCTCACCCAATGACATTAAGCACTAAGAGCCTACGAGCCAAGGATGTTAACCAAATCAGAGCCGAGGGCGCAGTAAGTTGTAAAAGAGCTTATTCAAGCCATGAAGGAACTACAATGTGTAGATGTTAACGGTTACAAACCTATAATTTAGATTGTGTAAGAATTGCCAGGAAAGGGCACCAATGAGAATAAGAGGATAATGCTAAGGACAGGGGGCGGAGAACGAACCATTCCTTTTTAGGGTGGGGACACCTCTCCTTGTTGTGAGGCCAAGAGTGGGAATAAACCCCTCAAAAAGGGCTTTCACTTATTAGAGAAATAATACGTTTGTTAGAGAATGGAAACTGTAAACCTTGAAATTACCTTAGAACATACCAGATACACTTGAGTAATAAGGTAGGCTGCAGAGACAGACCTCATCTCCAACACCCAGGATTTAAGAATCAGTAATCATCAGAGATAAACATGGTGAGTGCACAGAATGACCCGTCAAGTGACCAACGCTCAGAAGAGCTTGTGAGTAAACGGATGACTTCTTCAGTAACCGGTAAAATTACATGGTAGATAACATCATAAAGGATGAAAGAATGTGAGAAAAAAAAAATTTAGCCTACTTATGAACCTGAGATTGACGCAGAACACCTTCGTATTAAGAGATAACCATTTTACAGCACGGTATGACAACCGCCAAACACCAAAATTAGAGAACTCGAGTGTGTTTACACAAGAAGGGATTGAATATAAGATAAGATGTTAGAGTAAATGAGTAAGTAATTGCGCCATCAATGGGTAACATGGTAAAGGCCAGCTACCACGGTAGTAGTGGTCGTGAGTACAATATTTATATAAGGGGATTAAGTCATGGTGCGCGGTAAAGCGACAGTTATGTATAAGCCATCAAATATTGACATTGAGGCAATTAAATTTATGAGTTAAGACCAATATAAGTAAGGAAATAAGATGGTAGACGAACTGTGCATTGATGCCAGTAGTCTGGACCTGGGGTAAGATTTCACAGGAAGCACACTACCCATTCCTTAAGGAACTGGAAGTGCATTCCTAGTAGAACAAAAATGAGAAAGAAGATAAGAGGCTCTATGGAAAGAGACCTCAGTTACTAAGAGACCGAATCAGTACGGGATACAGAAAGAACTAGAGAATACCATACTTAAGAACATAGTAAATAAATTTCCCTTGATTAAGTTCAAGAAGAACAATGAATGTTATCATGGAACGATGAAGAGGAGATCGACAACAGAATACTTCATAATTAGCAATAGCTAAACGTGTGACGAACACTATGAGTTTACTAAAACGAGACGTGGGACCACTGCACCCCGCAGGGGCTTGCAGGCCTAACACGCTCATTTATGAGTTAGTTGGGTAAGTAGTAATGTACCAGTAAGGTACCCCATGCATGTAGACGAATGGAGTAAGGAACACGGGAAGTAGTCGACTCCGTACCACGGACGACGACGCGAGATCAGACAAGAGCGGCTACTACCACAAACAGTCGAAGAGAAGAATTCAGATTGAACCAACAACACAAAGGAATCAGAGAACAAATAATTAAGGACTATGAAGTGCAAAGAGCACGGATTGTTAAGTACAGACATTGGACATGTCTTTAGGTGTTAGAGATTAAACTGTAAAGCGCAATAAGCACTAAACAGTAGTTTCAGATTAAGAATCATCCTCAGACCAATGGTTAGATGGAAAGAACAATTTAGAAACTTGAGAAAACACTAAGAATACAAACACTAGATATCCAGGAAGACTGGATAGACGAGCTACAACTCATCAAGGCCGTGTATATATAAAGATAACACGTGACCATTGAGGGACCTTTAGTGCTAAACCATAAGCACGCAGGAGGAAGATATACAATACTATAAAAAGGATAAGCGAGACAGTTAAGCCTAAGATTATCAGAGTCGCGCAGCTGAAGCTAGCAGACCACTACCTTTGAGATTAAACCAAACTAAGTTAAGAAAATGGTATAAGTACCGTTAAGAATCCTCGATATAGAGACTAAGCCATTAACATAGTTATGACCCTTTGATCAAATTATATGTGAGATAGATGACATGGAAGCTAGAATGCTTGGTAAGAATTAGACATCTTGAACCTATGTTCAAGAATGATATGGTGTTGATTACGTGGGCGTAATCCATTTTAAGGGGGGTAGAGCGAAAACCGCTTAGCGTATGCTTATGTACTTAGTACATAAACTACGGTGCGCATAGCACAAAATAATTTGAGAATATGTTTTACATAAACATTTTGAGATAAAATATGGTTATTGCGCACAGAAGATGTGAATACCATACATATTAAGTACCCATCTTGTTAACTCCGGTGTGAGTACAAGTTAAGAGAATTAAGGAAGAGGATTAAGGAGACTTAAGGAATAAGGAATATATGAGATATGAGTTGATATGAAAGTATGTGGAGATAAGAATAAGATAACACTATGAGATATTAATTGATATGAGCATGAGTTAAGGAATAGTAATGCTATGAGGTACAAGTTGGTGAGAGTTGGTATGAGACTGGTATAGAACTTAGTAGGAATGAGAGCCTTGAGGTAATTGCTAAGAGATGAATTGGGAATGTAGATGGACTGAGTCCACACCTTGGAGATGTAATGATTACGACTAGAATCACTAAAAGATAGAAAATTGGACATTAGTGAATTATTTGATGTTTGAAAATGACGTGGGAGGTGGAACTTGATTTTCTAGGGATCAAGGGAAACCGAACACAAATTAGGGTGGAAGGATAGTTCAACACTGATGCTGATCACATCAGGGTTGGATGATTCCTGAAACTCTCTACCAGTGGTCACAATTAAATCACACTATGGATAGAGGATTTAGGATAAAACGAAATCAGAGTTGATTGTATTTTCAAATAGAGGGAACTATCCCTCAGTTGACCTCGTAAAAAGGATTTCCTTTTTACTACGTATCGCCCATGAAGTCGAGGACGCATGAGCCTTTGTCTTCGGACCGGTGACATGGGGAGAACAGAGTTGATTTGTATTCTGGCCCATGGTGGCATGGACGAATGTGCCTTTGTCTAGGACCGGTGACATGGGAGAATACGATGAAAATTATGTGATTGTTTTAATCATAAAAAAGGAACAAAGAGAATTTTGAGTGCTATACATGCTTAAGCATGTTGTGTGATATTTGAGTATAAGCATATGGCGGATCTAATGATTCAGTGAGTTTAAGTATACATAAGTATGATCTATATGATCTATGGAATGAGGTAAGACATATATTCTAATAAGATAAGATGCATGGGAACTTTGGGGACAAAGTTCTTTTAAGGGGGGTAGATTGAAATACCCCAAACCTAAGTATTCTAAGTAAACATCAATTTATGATGTAGTAAGGCTAAAATATGCCTTAGAAAGATTGGTAGACAATTTAAACCAAGGAAAACACAAGAAAATACCTTAAGGGCAATTTGGGCAGAAACGTGCTTTAAGCTTGGAGTGACTTTGATTAGCACCCAAATACCATTATAAGACTTTAGTAATATGATAATGGACATTTTAAATCAATTACCAAAGAAAACCAAGCTCAAAAACAAGCTTAAGCACAAAATGTGCTTTAAGACCCCTTAAAGCACCTTTTTGAGAAATTGTCTTAGAAATGGGTTTTGAGTGTCTAAATCCCATGATTACACCCTAATCAACATGTGTGCTAATTAGTATCACATTAGGAAGTCTAAATCAATGGGAAACCAAAAATTTCACAAATATGTGCACTAGTTTGTGAATAGTGCCAAATAGTGACTAGTTTAAGTTTTAGTCAACATAAGTCAATTGGTTGGTCAACCAAGACCATAAATATCTTGGTTATTAAGGGGGTGGCCGGTTTTGATGTGGGGAGTCACCACATGACTAAGAAAATAAAGGAAAAGAAGAGTAAAATAGAGAATAGTACTATTTGCTTTTAAAAGAAAATACCTTACCTTTAGCTTACCTTCTCTCCCTCTTCATTCACCCTCTTCTTCCACGGTTCTCTTCTTCTTTTCCTCTGTTCCAAACCATCCCAAGCAGCCTCCATGGTTGCCTCATCTTCAAATGTCCATAACTTGCTCATGTTAGCTCCAAATCAAAAACTAAACACATATTATTCTTAGTTAGCTCAAGCTCTAGCTTTCTATCTTTACAAAATTGGAAAAGCTTCATTTTGGAGCCATGGGAAATCCCCATTGAAGGAGGAAAAACTAGCTTAAGGTGTTCATTATCTTCTCCATTCACTCAAGGTAAGGAAAATGTAAGAAAAACCATGTTTCCACCACTTCTTCTACATGGCCGAAAATTACCACTCATGGGGCCTTGTTTTCATGCCTTGTTCTAGCTTGTTTTATTCACCAAGGACTAGTGGAGGTCCTCTTTCATTCAATGCCCAAGTCTACTTTGAGACTTCAAAGGTAATCATCCACTTTTATGTCTTAAAACACATTTTTAACCTAGGTTTTCATTCCTCAAGGTTAGTGTATTGTCTAGCACTCATGAGAGTCATTGTATATTGATTAGAACATTGGCAAAGGAAATTTAATGGTGGCCGAGATTCATTCAAGAACAAGGTCTAAGGAGGAAGTAAAGTTAAGCTTGGAAAAACAAGGTAAAATGCTTACCTAATGGTGGTTTAAGTTTTAAGGGGTGGTATTTAGATGAGTACCAATGTAGCTTTAAGCTACATTTGGTAATGAGTTATATAACCTAGGAAAAGGAATTTAAACAAGCTTGTGAACTTGTGACTATGGAGCCAAAGGGAATGAGTTAGTAATATAAGTTTAAGATGGATTTTAAGAGCATTATAACTACTATGAGGTTGATGGGTGTATTTGCAGGTTGAAAGCTTTTATATGTGGGAAATTCAGTGTTTAAGTTTAAGTTATTTAAGGGCCTAAGAGCCATGTCATTTAAGAGCCTTAGTGCTATGCAATTTAAGATTATTGTAATATAATGAGTTTGTTGTGAATGAGTTGGTTTGGGTGATAAAATATGATGAGAAAGAACTTGATGTGTGTGAGATGGTTGAATGAGGAAAACAATGCATTTGGGCACGATAATATACTAGAGAAGCTATGGTGAAATTTGAGTAGAAAACAAAGTGTTTAAGTGGTAGTGGTGAGTTAAGATGCCCTAGGATTCACTAGGGATCATCCTGAGGAATTTGAGTGGAAATGAGTTAACTAAGGAGTTCTTGAGGTTTTGAATGACCTAGAAGTGTCTCGAGGAAATTAGAATTTAGGTGGGTGTATTGAACACACCAAAGTCATGGTAGGAGTAATGGTTAAACTTGTGCAAAAATTTGGATGAAAAGATGTGTAATGCTTTAAGGTGATTTAGTTATGAACTAGGGAATATAACAATGAGAGTTTTGGGAAGTTTGTGTAATTAGTGAAGATGCTCGCGGTGGAACAATAAGGTTTTAGTTTAGATGGTAATGAGTGGACTTAGGTGATGGGAGTGAAGATTGAAGGAGAATGTTGTAGATTGACTAGGAATGTATAGGAGTGTAAGATCATGAGTATGGTGAGTAATTGAGTAAAAGAAATGTAGATGTATAAGGAGGGTGTAGGAAGGTCAAGGTAAAGAAGAACAAGGTTAAGGTGCTAAGAGGGTGGGAAGAAATGTTTAGGTATGTCCAAGAGTTTAGGTATGACGAGTAACAAATGGAAAAGAGAGGAATTTGTGCATGGATATGTAAGATGACTTGAGGAAGTTTTGGTAAATGAACTGAAGATGGAAAATAATGTTTATGAAGTGCTCAAACTGTTAAGGAGGGAACACTTGGGTTGGTTGAAGTTTTGGTAAGGTTACAAGTTGGAAATGTAAGGAATTATATGATAAGTGTTAGAAGTGTTTGTAAGAATTTAGTAAATGTTTAAGAAGATCTTTGGAAATTGTTTTGGAGAGTTTGGTGGAAGTTCTAAGTTGAGTTTAAGTGCCTAAGTGGTATTAGGACACATGGGGGAACTTGTGGAGAAGTTTGGAGTCAAATGGGAATTTAGAAACAAGGTTCTGGAGCCGACCGACCTTAGGGACCGGACCTGCAATGTCGGTCGAGCTCAGTTTACACCACCGGAAAGAGTTTCTGGAATCGACCGAACTTGGGGACCGGACTTACAAGTTCGGTCGGGCTTGTATTTTGGGTACGAATTGAGTCTCTGGAATGGACCGACCTTGGGACCGGACTTACAAGGTCGGTCATGTCTAAAATTTTGTACGGGAATTGGTCTCTGGAATCGACCGACCTTGGCAAGGTCGGTCGGGCTTAAATTTTCCACGGGAAAAACTCTCGGGAATGGACCGACCTTGGGGACCGGACTTGCAAGGTCGGTCGGGGTAAAAAATTTCAGACGGTAATAAGTTCTGGAATGGACCGACCTTGGGTAAGGTCGGTCGGTAAGGTCGGTCGACCCTTAAGTTGTCAAAAAAAGAGAAATAAACCCTAAAGAAGTTTAGTGGTATTAATGGTACCCCATTAAGAGGGCATTGATGATTAGAGGTATAAAGACCTAAGGGATTATGTTAAGTATAAACTTAAAAGTTTAAGGTAAGTTGTAAGAATAAGCTGTAAAACTTAAGAGGTGCTAGGTGGGGAAACATTATGGGTTGAGTAAGTTAATTAAGTTGAATTCAGTTAAGTGATTAACAACTTAAAACTGAATCAATGTTTTAGGACTTGAGTATTTGGACTCTGGAAGAGAGTAAGCAACCGAACGACCAACGGTGAACGGTACAGTTCTTCTTGTGACCTGCTTGCTAACGAGGTGTCCCTCGGCTTGTGTGCTATTTGTTTTTGTGTGCACACTAAACAAGATAAAGCATGCAACCGGAACATTATGTTTATTGTATTGTTGTGTGACGTTTGAAAACTAACACAACTTACCGTGAGAACTTACTAACCAACGTTTAGTAAGGAATTGAGTGAGACTAAGGAACGCTCCCTAATATTAGTTTGTTAATAACCGAAAGAGGTTTAACCAACAAACATTGTCTTGAGACTTCTACTAACTGGAACTTAAGGGGGGGGGGGTGAGGAACCAGGGACTGACTCCGGTCATGCATGCTAAGGAAAAAAGGGGTCGGTATCTAAAGCAGATCCGACTTCCGTTTAAGGACTTGTCTTCGGACTGGTTGTCTAGGGTCGGTTGCCGGCTCAGCTACATTGGACATACAGTCCAAGGTAGGAGGCATTAAGATGGTGCGGTAGGATCACCTAAATCCTAAATTATAAGATAAGTTGTTTATTCAACCAGTGGAATTAATAGCTCATTGGCTAGGGTCACTTTTGACCCGACAAAAGTAAACATTGAGATAAGATACAATCATTTCTATTTAAAGAGTGGTTTGTATCCTAAGATTAAGATAAGGTTTGAGATAAGTTGCAACCATTCCTATTTAAAGGATGTTTTGTATTATAAGACTGAGATGAGCTACATCCATTCCTTTTTAAAGGATGGTTGTTTTCTAAGACTAAGATAAGACTAAGATTGAGGTAAGATAAGGATGGACTAAGATTAAGAGGAAACATAAGTTAAGGAGTGAAATAATTGACTCACTAAATAAGGGAACGCATTTAAGTCGTTCATTGTGTTTGAACTTTGATTGTTCATAATTGGTTTGTTGTTTATTGCACCTTCTATTATGTTGTGCATCTAATCAACCTCCATGCTATCGACAATTAGTCGTCGTAGCCACGTTAGCTTGGGGGCCATGAGAGGATTGTACCAGCATTCATGTTGACCCCCTTTGAGGGCTGTTTTTACTACACAAGTGAACGTCAGGAGGTGGCCGTCACAAGAGTAAGAAGGGGTACAAGCGTTATGGGTTACGAGTGGCCTACGAGTTGTGCATGTACACTCGTATGGCATTTTGAGTTAGTAAGATGTATAGGATGTGAGGGGATTGTAAGAAGGATAAGTATTTGGTTAAGATTGGTATGTACTAATGTTCGGTATATTCTGTAGTCAGACCGTGGCAAGGTCCTGGAATGTATTTGAATCCGCTGCAGAGTTTGCATATATGGTGATAAGTTTGTGATAACCACAATTGGATCGAGATGGGGTGTTACAAAAAGTGGTATCAGAGCGTAGTTACGCTCTGAAGACAAGAATTACCGAACTTAGGAGAATACAGATGTTGAGTTTGAGTTATGGGTTAAGGGTTGAGAGACAGAGTGAGAGGTGCGTTAGTCAGGACTTCCCGGTGTTTACCGGATATCCATAGTACCTAGACCCGCCCTCCACATCCCTAACCTTGAATACATGAAACAAACGCCAGAGAGAAAAAAGCCTTCTCTTACTCAGGAAAGACCCGATCTGGCAGTTAGCTAACAGTAAGCAATACAAGAAACATCTTGTTGAACAATAGTTTATGAGAACTTGAACGTTTTAATTGGAGCGCAAAAGTGAAACAGGCACTGCCAACGGAATTCTACCAATAAGAGAACAGCAATTACCGGCAACATGGGTCGACATGCTACACAGTCGAAATAACCCGCCATACCAATAATAAGAAAAGCACTACGGGTGCAATAGAAAGGAAAAGGGAAGCGACATGAGTACCGGACAGTGGTCCGAATGAGCATAACAGTGGGATAATACATAACATGAGAGTTAAGATTACTGGAAGTTCTAGTTAGAAACGGGGACTCCAAACCCCATACAATGAGGAAGGTTACAAAACCTGGCCGACATAGCGCAGACGACAATAAAGACGCGTACAACTGTATATCGGAATAGGCCTACGATGTAGTGCCTAAAGTAGAGTCATTACTTAGTAACCACGACAAAATGTGTGGAAACGAGAGTGAGGATTAAGACGTAAGAAAATAACAAGGGGTTCCCTCAGGAAGAGGAACGCCCAGATAAGTGACAGTACGGTCAAAACAACAGGAAACTGCCGGATGGCTAGTTATCCAAAACGGAAGAACATCGAAGGAGTCCCGAGGACTATCGAAGATATAAAAGATCAGGTGGAAGTACCACTACCGACGCACACAGTACCGGTAACCCATCTTGCATGGCGCACTTGCCATAGCAAGTGCTACCACGGTTAAATAGTACGGAAAGCTATCATGGCGAGGTAATAGAACTCTACAGTTGTAGTACACACTAATACCGGATTGTAAATCTATAAGAACTGGAGAATGAGACCATGGAAGGGCCTGACGGCCTGACCATGATGAGATGAGCGGATACACCAGTCAGCAGGGAGTTGAACTTGGACAGAATACTAAACGATATAAATATTAGCAATGGTACAACCTACTACAACAACAACCGATAGTGCGGTAAGAACATCAATCCCAAACCCCGAGAGGAAAACTTAAGAGATCGCTCAATAATCCGAGCAAAACATTATGTAAGCAATAACATACAAGGGATGTATTATAAGATACGATTGAGACTGTTGAAGCAACGACTTCCAACGAGAACGGGATAAGACTCCCAGAGTGACCATTAAGAATACCAATAACAACGTTCTTCAATGAAGATGTTGGAAAACCCAGAAAACAAGGATAAAAGAAATAAACGTAAGCTATAACCTACTAGGATTAAATTCGTACAACCCTGGAAAAGGAAAGCTCAGAGGACTACCCCCACAGAACGGGCATAGTCGAGACGAACAAACTGATGAATGACAGTTAATACTGTTCGTCTAACTCATTAACACCAAGTATGATTGATCATCAACGGGTAGCGTAGTCAACGGAAGTTGAACGAAGCGTTGAGATGGAAGTATAAGATGACAGGATGATATCCAACTTGAACACCGTAAGGCAAACGCCTAATACGAACTTAGCCTTATTTGCTAAAAGACATAAGTCTAGAAAAATGACAGTATTGTCAAAGACATTAAGTAACCTCAGATCACCTGAATAAACTTCCATAGCAGGAAGCAGGATGCAGCAACTTACCATGAAATCAGATACTACATTTAAAATGTAACCTAACGGTGGATAGCGTCTAAGAACCAGAATCTTATGAGGATAACCCACAGATGAGTAAGAGTACAGGGAATGAACCGAGCACCGGCTCTCACCCAATGACATTAAGCACTAAGAGCCTACGAGCCAAGGTTGTTAACCAAATCAGAGCCCTCGGCGCAGTAAGTTGTAAAAGAGCTTATTCAAGCCATGAAGGAACTACAATGTGTAGATGTGAACGGTTACAAACCTATAATTTAGATTGTGTAAGAATTGCCAGGAAAGGGCACCAATGAGAATAAGGGGATAATGCTAAGGACAGGGGCGGAGAACGAACCATTCCTTTTAGGGTGGGGACACCTCTCCTTGTTGTGAGGCCAAGAGTGGGAATAAACCCCTCAAAAAGGGCTTTCAGTTATTAGAGAAATAATACGTTTGTTAGAGAATGGAAACTGTAAACCTTGAAATTACCTTAGAACATACCAGATACACTTGAGTAATAAGGAAGGCTGCAGAGACAGACCTCATATCCAACACCCAGGATTTAAGAATCAGTAATCATCAGAGATAAACATGGTGATTGCACAAAATGGCACGTCAAGTGACCAACGCTCAGAAGAGCTTGTGAGTAAACGGATGACTTCTTCAGTAACCGGTAAAATTACATGGTAGATAACATCATAAAGCATGAAAGAATGTGAGAAAAAAAAATTTAGCCTACTTATGAACCTGAGATTGACGCAAAACACCTTCGTATTAAGAGATAACCATTTTATAACACGGTATGACAACCGCCAAACACCGAAATTAGAGAACTCGCAGTGTGTTTACACCAAGAAGGGATTGAATATAAGATAAGATGTTAGAGTAAATGAGTAAGTAATTGCGCCATCAATGGGTAACATGGTAAAGGCCAGCTACCACGGTAGTAATGGTCGTGAGTACAATATTTATATAAGGGGATTAAGTCATGGTGCGCGGTAAAGCGACCGTTATGTATAAGCCGTCAAATATTGACATTGAGGCAATTAAATTTATGAGTTAAGACCAATATAAGAAAGGAAATAAGATGGTAGACGAACTGTGCATTGATGCCAGTAGTCTGGACCTGGGGTAAGATTTCACAGGAAGCACACTACCCATTCCTTAAGGAACTGGAAGTGCATTCCTAGTAGAACAAAAATGAGAAAGAAGATAAGAGGCTCTATGGAAAGAGACCTCAGTTACTAAGAGACCGAATCAGTACGGGATACAGAAAGAACTAGAGCATACCATACTTAAGAACACAGTAAATAAATTTCCCTTGATTAAGTTCAAGAAGAACAATAAATGTTATCATGGAACGATGAAGAGGAGATCGACAACAGAATACTTCATAATTAGCAATAGCTAAACGTGTGACGAACACTATGAGTTTACTAAAACGAGACGTGGGACGACTGCACCCCGCAGGGGCTTGCAGGCCTAACACGCTAATTTATGAGTTAGTTGGGTAAGTAGTAATGTACCAGTAAGGTACCCCATGCATGTAGACGAATGGTGTAAGGAACAGGGGAAGTAGTCGACTCCGTACCACGGACAACGACGCGAGATCAGACAAGAGCGGCTACTACCACAAACAGTCAAAGAGAAGAATTCAGATTGAACCAACAACACAAAGGAATCAGAGAACAAATAATTAAGGACTATGAAGTGCAAAGAGCACGGATTGTTAAGTACAGACATTGGACATGTCTTAAGGTGTTAGAGATCAAACTATAAAGCGTAATAAGCACTAAACAGTAGTTTCAGATTAAGAATCATCCTCAGACCAATGGTTAGATAGAAAGAACAATTTAGACACTTGAGAAAACACTAAGAATACAAACACTAGATATCCAGGAAGACTGGATAGATGAGCTACAACTCATCAAGGCCGTGTATATATGATAAGTGCGAAATATATAGACTTTTAAGGGTTTAATTACCTTATAATTTGCAGTATTTCAAGTAATATTTCTCACTTATCTTACGATTTTCCTAGATTTATGTTTCGATATGAATTGATATATTTTTATGTGTTAAATGTAGGAAAAAGTGTTGGAATCAAACAGTTTATCTCACAAGCTTTCCAACGCAACAAACGGTGAGTAAAACGGACTTATAATGAAGAATCTGGAGCCGGTTGAAGATTGCAGTAAAATAGAAAACAGATTCACGCTGTCAACAACTTCGTCCGCATGAAGAGGCGCGGACGCTTGGGCGGACAAGAGGCTCGTCCGCATGAAGAGGCGCGGACGCCTGGGCGGACAGGAGGACAGATAGGCGGACAGAGGAGGCGCATGAACTTAGGCACGTCCACATGTACTCGCGCGGACAGGAGGGCGGACAGCAATGCATCCGCATGCCCTTGCATGGACAGAGGCGCGAACACACGGAAAATTCAGACGCGATTCTTCTTCCTTCTTCTTTCCGGCGCCGCAATCGAACTGCTCCTTCATTAATTGCAGACGGCGCCTACCTTAATTCACTCACCCGTGACGCCGGCTCTGTCTGCAATTAATTGCTACTCTCTGACTGCAAATCTTCACGGATCTGCTCACCAACTCCACCGCCATCTTGACTCACCAACTGCACCGTCCCTGACTTCTCCGTTGTCTGCTTCTCATTTCCTCAGCCTATATAAACCCACACTCTGGTTGCTAAAAAATCATGGATCGACCCAATCATCTGCCATACTCCCTCTCCCACGATCGTGCTCCATTCACTTCATTCCCTCTATCAGAAATCATCACCCATCCACTCCATTAAATTCCCACGTAACACATACATCCCACTTTTCATTTTATTTTCCTGTTACACACCAGCTTTACAGGAATAAAGTTAGCAGTCGGGGCAACGCAAGACGAAGTTGAAGCGAGGAACCGGAGTGAACTTCTAAACTGGAGTTACCTCTTACCCTTACTTTAATTTATTTAATGCATTCCTTCTCTGTTATCGTTGTTTTTGTAACGATGAGCGAGTAAGTATTTTAGCTTCCCGGGTTGGGAAGCGAACCTATTTCTTGAATTCTGCTATGTGATTCTTCAAATAAATTTTGTTAACTGCAACAGTTCAATTCCTGTCCTTCAAATGTTTTAATTATTTGGCCAGTAATTAGAACAACCCTTGTAGTTATCTTATTAATGCGAGAGCTGAGATAAATAACGAGACGAAGGAAGTTGAACCTAATTAACAGCTAGAAGCGTGATCCCGCCTATAGGTTAATTAGACTCCAATAGAAACTGCTCTTTATGCAATTAATTGTGTCCGGTCTAGAGCATTAGTCTGCTGCTAGATCTAACAATTGGTTAGGATTCATTATACTTAGTCGTTAATGAATTAATTAAAGTTTCTGAGTTATTGCAGTAAAATTAAAGGAAGAATTTATAACAGATAAAAAGGAATAGGTAAGCAAACAACCCGGGGTGCGCTTTTCTATTTATCACATTCACCACTCTTTAAATCCCTCTTTGTTTATTTACCTTTTAAATTGTTCTATTTCTCCTTGCAGTTTAGTTTTTCTTTTTAATCAATCTTCAAAACCGAAAAAGTGATATTTCCTGTTTTCTTTAGTTTAACTTAATTTCCCAGTTAATCAATTATTTGTCAATTAATTGTACGAGGTCCCTGAGATCGACAACCCCATTTAATCACTATACCCGCAAAACGATAGGTACACTGCCTATGTGGTAGAAGTAGTCACATATTTCTCCATCAAGTTTTTGGCGCCGTTGCCGGGGACCTCCGGCACGGTTAATTGACAATTGTTATTTAATTGGGATAAGTTCAATTTTTCATTCTTTTATTTTTCTTATTTTTTGTCTGTTATTTTCTCTTTATTTTTCCACGTATATAGTTAATCTAGTTTTTCCATATTCATACCAACTCGTCCCTTATGCGTCGGACTCGATCTGCAGGAGAGCCTATAGCTGAATTTCAGCCAGAAATCGAAAGAGTTCTCCACAGCAGGCGACAACTGCAGTTTGCCATGACGACCAGACAAACTCTGGGGGAGTACCAGCAACCATCAGTAGAAGGACGATCCTCTGCTATCGTCCCCCTCAAGTGACGCAAGCTGAGCTCGACGCCTGGCAATTCAAGACGAGCTTCATCACCACTTTGTACCACCAGGGACAATTCAGCGGGCTTGACTCAGATGATGCCCCACACCACATCTCTGCATTCCTGGACTTCTGCAATACATTCAACAAGACGGGGAACCTGAATGAGCGCATTCGTCTACAGCTGTTCCCCTATTCTCTGAAAGACGGAGCGTCCAGGTGGCTAAGGAGTCTGCAACCGGGTAGCATCCACACTTGGGCTGACTTGGCAAACAAGTTCCTGGCGAAGTACTATCCACCGTCAAAGACAAGGGAGAAGATCGCTGAAATCACAAACTTTTGTCAAGAACCAGGTGAGTCCCTGTATGACTCTTGGGATAGATTCAAGGAGCTGCAGATTCAATGCCCACACCATGGTATGAGTAGCGAAGAACTAGTACTGTCGTTCTTTAAGGGATTGAACGATTCAAACAAGATGGTACTAAGTTCCTCATCTGGAGGAAACTTTATGGCAAGAACTGGGGATGAAGCGATGGAGCTTTTGGACACCATGACCGCTAGTACCAGACAGTGGTGCAAGAACAAGGGGAGAGGTGAGCCAAAAGCAGGTATGTATAATATTCCCCCACAGGATCATGTATCCGCTCAACTAGCAGCTCTTACTAAAGTTGTGGAGAAGTTAGCTGTAAACCAGACGCAACAGCAAACCGCGAAGGCAGCTACTTCTTCGCCTTTCCTGAATCCTTGCTGTGAGAATTGTGGAGGAGCCCACGAAACATTCAACTGTGAAGGTCCTAGCTATGCAGGTAACCCCGAAGAGTTAAAATCGATCAACAACAGACCAGGTAACCCTTATCCTAACAATTTCAATCAGAATAATTGGAGGAACAATCAACAACCTCCATGGAGGGGTAATGATCAGTCTATAGGTAATTTTGGGTTCAACCAAAATAGACCACCTTACTTTAGACAGCAGGAGCAATCCCAAAATTCTCAAGGAGGCAGTGGTAAAATTGAGAATATGCTGGCAGAAATCCTTAAACAAGGCCAAACTACAAACTCCAGGTTTGCCGAAATAGAAGCTAAACTTTCTGAACAAGCCGCTAAAAACGTTGATCAAGCTTCTATCAACCTAAGCTTAGAGAGGCAAATGAGTCAAATTTCACAACAGCTGGCACAACGACCAACGGGGTCACTTCCCAGTCAGCCTGACCCTAACCCAAGGGAGCACGCAAAAGCAGTAACTCTGAGAAGCGGCAAGGAACTAGTTTCTGATGTTCCAGAAATTGAAGAAGATTTTAATAAACCAGCTGAATCTCAACCTGAAATGGAGGGAACAACAAATCCCAAGGAGAAGGAGTCTCCTGAATCTCTCACTATTAAACCCTCTCAACTCTCTTATAATCCTCCTATTCCATTCCCTAACAGACTAAAGAAAAAGAACATGGACGAGCAATATGGGAAATTTCTTAATATCTTTAAGAAATTAACTATTAACATCCCTTTTTCTGATGCTTTGTCTCAAATGCCTATGTATGCTAAATTTATGAAGGATATTTTGTCTAACAGGCGTTCTTTGCTAGAGTCTGACACAGTCAAATTGACAGAAAGAGTGTCTGCAGTTCTCCTGAAGAAACTGCCACCCAAGTTAGGAGATCCAGGTCTTCCCATCATTCCATGCGCTATCGAGAAGGTGGATTGTGGTAACGGTTTATGTGATTTAGGAGCAAGTATTAATTTGATGCCTTTATCTATTTTCAAGAAATTAGGCGTCGGTCAATGTGCTCCCACTTCTGTTCAATTACAACTAGCAGACCGTTCCATAATCTATCCTAAAGGAAAAGTTGAGGACCTGGTAGTTCTATCGATAAATTTATTTTCCCTGCTGATTTTATCATCATTGATATGGAGGAAGATACAGATGTACCGCTAATTTTGGGCAGACCGTTTATGAGAACTGCCCGCACTCTCATTGATGTGGAAGGAGGAAAGATTATTCTAAGATTTCATGATGAGCAGGTTGTTTTCGACATGACACGCAACATGAAGCGTCCTGCCACTGTTCAATCCTGCTTTGCAATGGATGTTGTTGACTCTTTAGTGCAGGAAACTATTTTAAGCGGAGAAGAGGAGGAAATCCTGGAAAGATGTCTTATGGCATCTTGTGAAGCTAATGATGAGGATCCAGATATGGCCCTCATGGCTGAAGAGTTAAACAAAAGGCGGCCACACTTCCACAAGTACCAGCAGCAATTTGAGAAAGTCGAGCGGAGTGCTGACCGACCAAGACCGTCTATTGAGAAACCTCCTATAGTGGAGATGAAACCCCTTCCCTCTCACTTGAAATACTCTTTTCTTAATGAACCATCGGAATTACCTGTTATAATCTCTTCTGACTTGACAGGAACTCAAGAGAAGCAACTACTGGAGGTATTGCGCAATCATACATCAGCTATTGGTTGGTCGATAGCAGATATTAAAGGAATCAGCCCTCAGTTGTGTTCTCACCGAATCTATATGGAAGATAACTACCGACCATTGGCTCAGCCTCAGCGGCGTCTTAACCCAGTCCTAAAAGAGGTAGTTAAGAAAGAGGTAATCAAACTACTCGATGCAGGCATTATTTACCCTATTTCAGACAGTAAATGGGTAAGTCCAGTTCAGGTAGTACCAAAGAAAGGAGGAATAACTGTGGTTCCTAATGAAAAGGGTGAGCTGATTACCCAGCGCCCCACTACAGGATGGCGGGTTTGTATTGATTATAAAATTAAATGACGCCACTCGTAAGGACCATTTTCCATTACCTTTCATTGATCAAATGTTGGAAAGACTAGCTGGACATGACTACTACTGCTTTCTGGATGGCTTTTCAGGTTACTTTCAAATCCCTATAGCTCCTGAGGATCAGGATAAGACAACTTTTACCTGTCTGTATGGAACCTATAGTTATAAAAGAATGCCATTTGGATTATGTAATGCTCCTGCCACGTTTCAACGTTGTATGATGGCCATCTTTGCTGAATATATTGAGAAGTGCATTGAGGTTTTTATGGACGACTTTTCTGTTTATGGTCTAACATTTGAATCCTCTCTAGAAAACCTAGATTTTTACTGTCCAGGTGTGAAGAAACCAATCTGGTGTTAAATTGGGAAAAATGCCACTTCATGGTTCGAGAAGGAATCGTCCTGGGCCACAAAATTTCTTCAAAAGGTATTGAGGTAGACCGGGCTAAAGTCGAGGTAATTGAAAAGCTCCCACCACCATCTTCTGTTAGAGATATTCGTAGTTTTCTTGGACACGCAGGTTTTTATAGAAGATTCATTAAAGATTTTTCCAAAATCTCTAAACCTTTGTGTGATCTACTCGCAAAAGATGTTAAGTTCCATTTTTCTGAAGAATGTCTAAAAGCTTTTAATTTATTAAAAGAAAAGCTAATTTCTGCACCTGTCGTTGTGTCTCCTGATTGGTCACTCCCTTTTGAGATAATGTGTGACGCTAGTGATTACGCTGTGGGAGCCGTTTATGTCAGAAGATTGATAAAATTCTTCGGGTAGTATATTATGCAAGTCGAACTTTGAATGATGCCCAGAAAAATTATGCAACCACAGAAAAAGAATTACTAGCTGTAGTTTTTGCTCTAGATAAGTTTCGATCCTATTTACTGGGTGGTAAAATTATTGTACATACTGACCACTCTGCTCTTAAGTATTTGTTTGCTAAGGCAGAGTCAAAACCCAGGTTAATTAGTGGATTCTCCTATTGCAAGAATTTGATATTGAGATCAGGGACAAAAGGGAACACAAAATGTGGTAGCTGATCATCTGTCCAGAATGGAGGCATCTGATGATGGGACTCCCATCAACGAGTCCTTCCCTGATGAGTCAGCATTTGCAGCAGAAGATGTTGAGGATCCATGGTTTGCTGATATCGCTAACTACCTTGTTAGGAAGATTGTTCCAGCTGATATGACTTATCAGCAGAAAGAGGTTCTTTTCCATTGTCAAACATTATTTTTGGGATGACCCTTATCTGTTTAAAGTCTGTGCAGATGGAATCATTAGGAGATGTGTCCAGAAGTCAGAGGTCAGAAACATTCTCCTCCATTGCCATTCCAGAGAAGCGGTGGACATCATGGCGCCACTCGAACCGCCGCAAAAATACTAGAATCAGGTTTTTTCTGGAACACCCTTCACAAGGATTGTCATGTTTGTTTCGACATGTGATCGGTGTCAAAGGCAAGGTAATCTATCTCGTCGGAATGAGCTACCACTGAATAACATGTTAGAAGTTGAGCTATTTGACGTCTGGGGTATTGATTTTATGGGTCCCTTCCCAAACTCTTTCGGTAATCTTTACATCTTAGTAGCTGTTGATTATGTTTCAAAATGGGCGGAAGCCCTTGCCTGTTCTACTAATGATGCTAAAACTGTTGTGAAGTTCCTCAAGAAAAATATTTTCACTCGATTCGGTGTTCCTCGAGCCATAATCAGTGACGGTGGCTCCCATTTCTGTAACCGCCAGTTTGAAGCACTATTAAAAAGTATGGGGTTCGACATAAGGTTGCCTTACCCTACCATCCTCAAACAAATGGGCAGGCCGAAGTGACAAACCGAGAGCTCAAGTGGATCTTACAAAAGACGGTGAACTCTTCTCGTAAGGATTGGTCACTTAGATTAGATGAAGCGCTCTGGGCCTACCGCACTGCTTTCAAGACACCAATTGGCATGTCTCCCTACAAGTTGGTTTTTGGGAAGGCATGCCACTTGCCTGTGGAATTAGAATACAAGTCATATTGGGCCTTGAAAGCTCTTAATTTTGACCTACAGCAAGCCGGTGATAAACGCAAGTTCCAGTTGACAGAGTTGGAGGAACTCAGGAACGAATCTTACGAGAATGCTGTAATATATAAGGAACGTACCAAGCGCTGGCATGACAAGATGATTGCCAATCGAGAATTTAAGGTGGGGGACCAAGTCCTGCTTTTCAACTCCAGGCTCAAATTCTTCCCAGGTAAGCTGAAATCATACTGGTCAGGACCTTACCCTATTAGCATTTCCCCATTCGGTGCGATTGAACTCGCCAATGCAAAGGGGGAAACATTTAAAGTCAATGGGTCAAGAGTAAGAAATTTCTGGGTACTACACTGGATCAAGCTGCTACATATGAATATCTCTTAAAGATCCAATTGCAGGTTAGCTACTCCACAAAGTCCAGCCAATGACTATAAAGAGGGCAGCTGACTGGGAGGCAACCCAGGGGTACTTTTCAATTCATGTTTTAAAGCTACGCATATATTTCTCTCTAATATATAGTTATATATATATATATATAAAGAGAGGGAGAAAGAAGAGGAAGGAGGTAAATGTACCTGTGCTATTAACGCAACGCTTCCTAGCGTTATTTTGGTATTCGACAGTGTGTGTAGGTAAACCGTTTGTTGCAATCACTCCAAGCTGAACCCTTGCTTAGACTCAAGTGTGAGGATCATCGACCCCACCGCCAATGCTTTAAGTGTGAGGAAGGGCACCTTCCTCAACCTCACGATATCAGGGGAGTCTCAGTTCCTTTATTTTTAATATTTATGTTCAGCCACTCGTGCTTTAACTGTTGATTGATTAAGTCCATAGTCCTAAATGATCCTTCATGAGTCTGGCATATTTTGAAAGGTCTTTTCTTGATTATTTTATGAACAATGAGGACATTGCTCCTCTTAAGTGTGAGGAAGTTTTGACCTTTCCCTGAAAATATGCCAGTAGTACCTAATGCCACACTTGATTTTTATTGTTCTCTAATTATGATAGTAAGCTTCTCTAAAGGCCAATACATGTTGAATTTTCGGGCTAAAATTTTTGTGGAAGTTTTTGAAATCAAGCCTGATGACAACCTCAAGAATCGTTCTGCTTGACGTTGTTTGTATGTATCAAATTCTTTCTTCAAAATTAAATCTATTTTCACTGAAATCTGGTGGATAAGCTGATTGTGGAAATTGAACTACCTTAGCTTGGCAATCATGGAACTAAGTGAAAGTTTGGTATGGAAAGGATAAGGCAAGGTACTCCTCTGATCATATAATGAAGTTTTCTGAACCAAAACAGGCCTCTTCATTCGGTTATTAAGTCCTTGGGGTGCCTCATCACCCATCTACCTAAGGTCTTGTGATCTGGGATAGAAGGCCCAAAGCCGCTACATGGGTGAAGAGAAAAGTCTGGGGGATGAAACAAATTGTGCGAACAAGAAAAAAAATGAACATGCAAAACTCTTAATGCTGAATGATTGTCGCAATTTTTCATATTTTGATCATGAGTATGTGGTGTTGAAAGGTATCACGGAATAAGGTGTTACTTCACACCCCTTGTCATCCAAAGGTTAGAAAAAGAAATTGGTGGAAGGTTCCAAGCTAATCTATGTTCAATTTTTACAATCTAACTTATCCATGCTCTTATTAAAAATTTTCTGTTTCACTGTTTACAAAAACCTACATCTAAGAGCAGGATTATTCTTTTGATTGCCATTTAGCTTGATTTCCTTCCACGATTGTTGAACCCCGGAGTTTGATACTATGACCTTAGAGAAAGTTTGTTCTTTATTTGCTTGAGGACAAGCAAAAGATAAGTGTGAGGAAGTTTGATAAGTGCGAAATATATAAACTTTTAAGGGTTTAATTACCTTATAATTTGCAGTATTTCAAGTAATATTTCTCACTTATCTTACGATTTTCCTAGATTTATGTTTCGATATGAATTGATATATTTTTATGTGTTAAATGTAGGAAAAAGTGTTGGAATCAAATATTTTATCTCACAAGCTTTCCAACGCAACAAACGGTGAGTAAAACGGACTTATAATGAAGAATCTGGAGCCGGTTGAAGATTGCAGTAAAATAGAAAACAGATTCACGCTGTCAACAACTTCGTCCGCATGAAGAGGCGTGAACGCTTGGGCGGACGAGAGGCTCGTCCGCATAAAGAGGCACGGACGCCTGGGCGGACAGGAGGACAGATAGGCAGACAGAGGAGGCGCATGAACTTAGGCACGTCCGCATGTACTCGCGCGGACAGGAGGGCGGACAGCAATGCGTCCGCATGCCCTTGCGCGGACAGAGGCGCGAACCCACGGAAAATTCAGACGCGATTCTTCTTCCTTCTTCTTTCCGGCGCCGCAATCGAACTGCTCCTTCATTAATTGCAGATGGCGCCTACCTTAATTCACTCACCCGTGACGCCGGCTCTGTCTGCAATTAATTGCTACTCTCTGACTGCAAATCTTCGCGGATCTGCTCACCAACTCCACCGCCATCTTGACTCACCAACTGCACCGTCCCTGACTTCTCCGTTGTCTGCTTCTCATTTCCTCAGCCTATATAAACCCACACTCTGGTTGCTAAAAAATCATGGATCGACCCAATCATCTGCCATACTCCCTCTCCCACGATCGTGCTCCATTCACTTCATTTCCCTCTATCAGAAATCATCACCCATCCACTCCATTAAATTCCCACGTAACACATACATCCCACTTTTCATTTTATTTTCCTGTTACACACCAGCTTTACAGGAATAAATTTAGCAGTCGGGGCAACGCAAGACGAAGTTGAAGCGAGGAACTGGAGTGAACTTCTAAACTGGAGTTACCTCTTACCCTTACTTTAATTTATTTAATGCATTCCTTCTCTGTTATCGTTGTTTTTGTAACGATGAGCGAGTAAGTATTTTAGCTTCCCGGGTTGGGAAGCGAACCTATTTCTTGAATTCTGCTATGTGATTTTTCAAATAAATTTTGTTAACTGCAACAGTTCAATTCCTGTCCTTCAAATGTTTTAATTATTTGACCAGTAATTAGAACAACCCTTGTAGTTATCTTATTAATATGCGAGAGCTGAAATAAATAACGAGACGAAGGAAGTTGAACCTAATTAACAGCTAGAAGCGTGATCCCGCCTATAGGTTAATTAGACTCCAATAGAAACTGCTCTTTATGCAATTAATTGTGTCCGGTCTAGAGCATTAGTCTGCTGCTAGATCTAACAATTGGTTAGGATTCATTATACTTAGTCGTTAACGAATTAATTAAAGTTTCTGAGTTATTGCAGTAAAATTAAAGGGAGAATTTAATAACAGATATAAAAGGAATAGGTAAGCAAACAACCCGGGGTGCGCTTTTCTATTTATCACATTCACCACTCTTTAAATCCCTCTTTGTTTATTTACCTTTTAAATTGTTCTATTTCTCCTTGCAGTTTAGTTTCTTTTTAATCAATCTTTCAAAACCGAAAAAAGTGATATTTCCTGTTTTCTTTAGTTTAACTTAATTTCCCAGTTAATCAATTATTTGTCAATTAATTGTACGAGGTCCCTGAGATCGACAACCCCATTTAATCACTATACCCACAAAACGATAGGTACACTGCCTATGTGGTAGAAGTAGTCACATATTTCTCCATCAATATTTAAAGATAACACGTGACCATTGAGGGACCTTTAGTGCTAAACCATAGGCACGCAGGAGGAAGATATACAATACTATAAAAAGGATAAGCGAGACAGTTAAGCCTAAGATTATCAGAGTCGCGCAGCTGAAGCTAGCAGACCACTACCTTTGAGATTAAACCAAACTAAGTTAAGAAAATGGTATAAGTACCGTTAAGAATCCTCGATACAGAGACTAAGCCATTAACATAGTTATGACCCTCTGATCCAATTATAAGTGAGATAGATGACATGGAAGCTAGAATGCTTGGTAAGAATTAGACATCTTGAACCTATGTTCAAGAATGATATGGTGTTGATTACGTGGGCGTAATCCATTTTAAGGGGGGGGTGACGGAAAACCGTAGCGTATGCCTTATGTACTTAGTACATAAACTACGGTGCGCATAGCACAAAATAATTTGAGAATATGTTTTACATAAACATTTTGAGATAAAATATGGTTATTGCGCATAGAAGATGTGAATACCATACATATTAAGTACCCATCTTGTTAACTCCGGTGTGAGTACAAGTTAAGAGAATTAAGGAAGAGGATTAAGGAGACTTAAGGAATAAGGAATATATGAGATATGAGTTGATATGAAAGTATGTGGAGATAAGAATAAGATAACACTATGAGATATTAATTGATATGAGCATGAGTTAAGGAATAGTAATGCTATGAGGTACAAGATGGTGAGAGTTGGTATGCGACTGGTATAGAACTTAGTAGGAATGAGAGCCTTGAGGTAATTGCTAAGAGATGAATTGGGAATGTAGATGGACTGAGTCCACACCTTGGAGATGTAATGATTACGACTAGAATCACTAAAAGATAGAAAATTGGACATGAGTGAATTATTTGATGTTTGAAAATGACGTGGGAGGTAGAACTTGATTTTCTAGGGATCAAGGGAAACTGAACACAAATTGGGGTGGAAGGATAGTTCAACACTGATGCTGATCACATCAGGGTTGGATGATTCCTGAAACTCCCTACCAGTGGTCACAATTAAATCACACTATGGATAGAGGCTTTAGGATAAAACGAAATCGAAGTTGATTGTATTTTCAAATAGAGGGAACTATCCCTCACTTGACCTCGTAAAAAGGATTTCCTTTTTACTGCGTCTCGCCCATGAAGTCGAGGACGCATGAGCCTTTGTCTTCGGACCGGTGACATGGGGAGAATAGAGTTGATTTGTATTCTGGCCCATGGTGGCATGGACGAATGTGCCTTTGTCTACGGACCGGTGACATGGGAGAATACGATGAAAATTATGTGATTGTTTTAATCATCAAAAAGGAACAAAGAGAATTTTGAGTGCTATACATGCTTAAGCATGTTGTGTGATATTTGAGTATAAGAATATGGCGGATCTAATGATTCAGTGAGTTTAAGTATACATAAGTATGATCTATATGATCTATGGAATGAGGTAAGACATGTATTCTAATAAGATAAGATGCATGGGAACTTTGGGGACAAAGTTCTTTTAAGGGGGGTAGATTGAAATACCCCAAACCTAAGTATTCCAAGAAAACATCAATTTATGATGTAGTAAGGCTAAAATATGCCTTAGAAAGATTGGTAGACAATTTAAACCAAGGAAAACACAAGAAAATACCTTAAGGGCAATTTGGGCATAAACGTGCTTTAAGCTTGGAGTGACTTTGATTAGAACCCAAATACCATTATAAGACTTTATTAATATGATAATGGACATTTTAAATCAATTACCAAAGAAAACCAAGCTCAAAAACAAGCTTAAACACAAAATGTGCTTTAAGACCCCTTAAAGCACCTTTTTGAGAAATTGTCTTAGAAATGGGTTTTGAGTGGCTAAATGCCCATGATTACACCCTAATCAACATGTGTGATAATTAGTATCTCATTAGGAAGTCTAAATCAATGGGAAACCAAAAATTTCACAAATATGTGCACTAGTTTGTGAATAGTGCCAAATAGTGACTAGTTTAAGTTTTAGTCAACATAAGTCAATTTGTTGGTCAACCAAGACCATAAATATCTTGGTTATTAAGGGGGTGGCTGGTTTTGATGTGGGGAGTCACCACATGACTAATCAAATAAAGGAAAAGAAGAGTAAAAGAGAGAATAGTACTATTTGCTTTTAAAAGTAAAATATCTTACCTTTAGCTTACCTTCTCTCCTCCTCTTCATTCGCTCTCTTCTTCCATGGTTCTCTTCTTCTTTTCCTCTGTTCCAAACCGTCCCAAGCAGCCTCCATGGTTGCCTCATCTTCAAATGTCCATAACTTGCTCATGTTAGCTCCAAATCAAAAACTAAACACATATTATTCTTAGTTAGCTCAAGCTCTAGCTTTCTATCTTTACAAAATTGGAAAAACTTCATTTTGGAGCCATGAGAAATCCCCATTGAAGGAGGAAAAACTAGCTTAAGGTGTTCATTATCTTCTCCTTCACTCAAAGGTAAGGAAAATGTAAGAAAACCATGTTTCCACCACTCTTCTACATGGCCGAAAATTACCACTCATGGGGCCTTGTTTTCATGCCTTGTTCTAGCTTGTTTTATTCACCAAGGACTAGTGGAGGTCCTCTTTCATTCAATGCCCAAGTCTACTTTGAGACTTCAAAGGTAATCATCCACTTTTATGTCTTAAAACACATTTTTAACCTAGGTTTTCATTCCTCAAGGTTAGTGTATTGTTTAGCACTCATGAGAGTCATTGTATATTGATTAGAACATTGGAAAAGGAAATTTAATGGGTGGCCGAGATTCATTCAAGAACAAGGTCTAAGGAGGAAGTAAAGTTAAGCTTGGAAAAAACAAGGTAAAATGCTTACCTAATGGTGGTTTAAGTTTTAAGGGGTGGTATTTAGATGAGTACCAATGTAGCTTTAAGCTACATTTGGTAATGGGTTATATAACCTAGGAAAAGGAATTTAAACAAGCTTGTGAACTTGTGACTATGGAGCCAAAGGGAATGAGTTAGTAATATAATGTTTAAGATGGATTTAAGAGCATTATAACTACTATGAGGTTGATGGGTGTATTTGCAGGTTGAAAGCTTTTATATGTGGGAAATTCAGTGTTTAAGTTTAAGTTATTTAAGGGCCTAAGAGCCATGTCATTTAAGAGCCTTAGTGCTATGCAATTTAAGATTATTGCAATATATTGAGTTTGTTGTGAATGAGTTGGTTTGGGTGATAAAATATGATGAGAAAGAACTTGATGTGTGTGAGATGGTTGAATGAGGAAAACAATGCATTTGGGCATGATAATATACTAGAGAAGCTATGGCGAAATTTGAGTAGAAAACAAAGTGTTTAAGTGGTAGTGGTGAGTTAAGATGCCCTAGGATTCACTAGGGATCATCCCGAGGAATTTGAATGGAAATGAGTTAACTAAGGAGTTCTTGAGGTTTTGAATGACCTAGAAGTGTCTACGAGGAAATTAGAATTTAGGTGGGTGTATTGAACACACCAAAGTCATGGTAGGAGTAATGGTTAAACTTGTGCAAAAATTTGGATGAAAAGATGTGTAATGCTTTACGGTGATTTAGTTATGAACTAGGGAATATAACAATGAGAGTTTTGGGAAGTTTGTGTAATTAGTGAAGATGCTAGCGGTGGAACAATAAGGTTTTAGTTTAGATGGTAATGAGTGGACTTAGGTGATGGGAGTGAAGATTGAAGGAGAATGTTGTAGATTGACTAGGAATGTATAGGAGTGTAAGATCATGAGAATGGTGAGTGAGTAATTGAGTAAAAGAAATGTAGATGTCTAAGGAGGGTGTAGGAAGGTCAAGGTAAAGAAGAACAAGGTTAAGGTGCTAAGAGGATGGGAAGAAATGTTTAGGTATGTCCAAGAGTTAAGGAATGATGAGTAACAAATGGAAAAGAGAGGAATTTTGCATGGATATGTAAGATGACTTGAGGAAGTTTTGGTAAATGAGCTGAAGATGGAAAATAATGTTTATGAAGTGCTCAAACTGTTAAGGAGGGAACACTTGGGTTGGTTGATGTTTTGGTAAGGTTACAAGTTGGAAATGTAAGGAATTATATGATAAGTGTTAGGAGTGTTTGTAAGAATTTAGTAAATGTTTAAGAAGATCTTTGGAAATTGTTTTGGAGAGTTTGGTGGAAGTTCTAAGTTGAGTTTAAGTGCCTAAGTGGTATTAGGACACATGGGGGAACTTGTGGAGAAGTTTGGAGTCAAATGGGAATTTAGAAACAAGGTTCTGGAGCCGACCGACCTTAGGGACCGGACCTGCAAGGTCGGTCGAGCCTGTTTACACCACCGGAAAGAGTTTCTGGAATCGACCGAACTTGGGGACCGGACTTACAAGTTCGGTCGGGCTTGTATTTTGGGTACGAATTGAGTCTCTGGAATGGACCGACCTTGGGACCGGACTTACAAGGTCGGTCATGTCTAAAATTTTGTACGGGAATTGGTCTCTGGAATCGACCGACCTTGGCAAGGTCGGTCGGGCTTAAATTTTCCATGGGAAAAACTCTCGGGAATGGACCGACCCCTTGGGGACCGGACTTACAAGGTCGGTCAGGGTAAAAAATTTCAGACGGTAATAAGTTCTAGAATGGACCGACCTTGGGTAAGGTCGGTCGGTAAGGTCGGTCGACCCTTAAGTTGTCAAAAAAAAAAAGAGAAATAAACCCTAAAGAAGTTTAGTGGTATTAATGGTATCCCATTAAGAGGGCATTGATGATTAGAGGTATAAAGACCTAAGGGATTAAGTTAAGTATAAACTTAAAAGTTTAAGGTTAAGTTGTAAGAATAAGTTGTAAAACTTAAGAGGTGCTTAGGTGGGGAAACATTATGGGTTGAGTAAGTTAATTAAGTTGAATTCAGTTAAGTGATTAACAACTTAAAACTGAATCAATGTTTTAGGACTTGAGTATTTGGACTCCGGAAGAGAGTAAGCAACCGAACGACTAACGGTGAACGGTACAGTTCTTTTTGTGACCTGCTTGCTAACGAGGTGTCCCTCGGCTTGTGTGCTATTTGTTTTTGTGTGCACACTAAACAAGATAAAGCATGCAACCGGAACATTATGTTTATTGTATTGTTGTGTGACGTTTGAAAACTAACACAACTTACCGTGAGAATTTACTAACCAACGTTTAGTAAGGAATTGAGTGAGACTAAGGAACGCTCCCTAATATTAGTTTGTTAATAACTGAAAGAGGTTTAACCAACAAACATTGTCTTGAGACTTCTACTAACTGGAACTTAAGGGGGGAGTGAGGAACCCGGGACTGACTCCGGTCATGCATGCTAAGGAAAAAGGGGGTCGTTATCTAAAGCAGATCCGACTTCCGTTTAAGGACTTGTCTTCGGACTGGTTGCCTAGGGTCGGTTGCCGGCTCAGCTACATTGGACATACAGTCCAAGGTAGGAGGCATTAAGATGGTGCGGTAGGATCACCTAAATCCTAAATTATAAGATAAGTTGTTTATTCAACCAGTGGAGTTAATAGCTCATTGGCTAGGGTCGCTTTTGACCCAACAAAAATAAACATTGAGATAAGATACAATCATTTCTTTAAAGAGTGGTTTGTATCCTAAGATTAAGATAAGGTTTGAGATAAGTTGCAACCATTCCTATTTAAAGGATGGTTTGTATTATAGGACTGAGATGAGCTACATCCATTCCTTTTTAAAGGATGGTTGTTTTCTAAGACTAAGATTGAGGTAAGATAAGGATGGACTAAGATTAAGAGGAAACATAAGTTAAGGAGTGAAATAATTGACTCACTAAATAAGGGAACACATTTAAGTCGTTCATTGTGTTTGAAGTTTGATTGTTCATAATTGGTTTGTTGTTTATTGCACCTTCTATTATGTTATGCATCTAATCAACCTCCGTGCTATTGACAATTAGTCGTCGTAGCCACGTTAGCTTGGGGGCCATGAGAGGATCGTACCAGCATTCCCCGTGCTGACCCCTTTGGGGGCTGTTTTTACTACACAGGTGAACGTCAGGAGGCGGCCGTCGCAAGAGTAAGAAGGGTACAAGCGTTATGGTTAAGAGTGGCCTACGAGTTGTGCATGTACACTCGTATGGCATTTGAGTTAGTAAGATGTATAGGATGTGAGGGGATTAAGAAGGATATGTATTGGTTAAGATTGGTATGTACTAATGTTCGGTATATTCTGTAGTTCAAACCGTGGCAAGGTCCTGGGATTGATTGAATCCGCTGCAGAGTTTGCATATATGGTGATAAGTTTGATAACCACGATTGGATCGGATGGGGTGTTACAGTTTGAATTGGATGGATGTTGAAGTTATGAAAGTTTGGATGGAGGATATTTATTATTTACATGTATATACAATATTGATTATAAACGTAAAATGGAAACTGAAACCCATCTAATAATAAGATGGTTTTAAAATGAAAGTGATGATAAGTGCGAAATATATAGACTTTTAAGGGTTTAATTACCTTATAATTTGCAGTATTTTAAGTAATATTTCTCACTTATCTTACGATTTTCCTAGATTTATGTTTTGATACGAATTGATATATTTATGTTAAATGTAGGAAAAAGTGTTGGAATCAAGTAGTTTACTTCACAAGCTTTCCAACGCAACAAACGGCGAGTAAAACGGACTTATAACGAAAAATCTGGAGCCGATTCAAGATTGGAGTACACTCGTATATAATACATATATATACACTTGTACATCCGCAACGAGGCGGACAAGGGGAGGACTGCAACCGTCGACTTGGAGCGGACAAGGGGAGTCACGACCGCCTGGTACGCGGCGGACACGAAGTAGAGTCGTCCGCCTGTTAACGCGCGGACACGAGAAGAGGCGCAGAGTAGAGACGACCGCCTCTTATCAGGCGGACGGGACCAAGAGGCAACCGCCTGTTAAGGCGCGGACAACACTGAATTCGACGCCGAAACAGAGTTCTTCTTCGTCTTCACTCGGCGCCGCAGTCGAACTACTTCATTAATTGCAGACGGTCGCCCACCTTAATTTGTGCACGCGTGACTGGCTCTGCAATCAATTGCTCTGCCCGATGAAATCTCTGACTGAAATCTTCACGGATCTGCACCAACTCCACCGCCATCTACTCACTAGCTCACTGTCCCTGTCACTTCTCCGTTGTCTGCTTCTGAAATCCTCCGCCTATATAAACCCACACTCTGCTTGCTAAAAAAATCATCCAGTCATCCACGCACCCATTTATCAATCCATCATTTATCAGTCCACGCATTAATCCGTTCACACAGCATTCTCCCACGATCGCACTCCATTCACTTCATCAAAAATCATCATCATCCACTCCATTAAATTCCCACGTAACACATACATCCCGCTCTTTATTTATTTCCACTATTACGCACCAGCTCTACAGAAATAAATTAGCAGACGGGACAGCGCAAGACGAAGTTGAAGCGAGGATCCGGAGTGAACTTCTAAACTGGAGTTACCTCTTACCCTTACTTTAATTTATTTAATGCATTCCTTTTCTGTTATGTTGTTTCTGTAACGATGAGCGAGTAAGTATTTTAGCTTCCCGGGTTGGGAAGCGAACCTATTTCCTAAATTCTTATGTATTTCTTCAAATAAATTCTGTTAACTGCAACAGTTCAATTCCTGTCCTTCAAGTGTTTTAATTATTTGCCGGTAGTTAAAACAACCCTTGTAGTTATTTTATTAAAATGCGAGAGCTGAGATAAATAACTAGACGAAGGAAGTTGAACCTAATTAACAGCTAGAAGCGTGATCCCGCCTATAGGTTAATTAGACTCCAATAGAAACTGCTCTTTATGCGATTAATTGTGTCCGGTCTAGAGCATTAGCCTGCTGCTAGGTCTAACAATTGGTTAGGATTCATTATACTTAGTCGTTAATGAATTAATTAAAGTTTCTGAGTTATTGCAGTAAAATTAAAGGAAGGATTTAGTAACAGATATAAAAGGAATAGGTAAGCAAACAACCGGGGTGCGCTTTTCTATTATCACATTCATCACTCTTTAAATCCCTCTGTGTTTATTTAAGTTGTTTATTTTCCTTGTAGTTCAGTTTCTTTTAATCAATCAATCAAAACCGAAAAAAAGTGATATTTCCTGTTTTCTTTAGTTTAACTTAATTTCCAGTTAATCAAATATTTGTCAATTAATTGTACGAGGTCCCTGAGATCGACAACCCCATTTAATCACTATACCCGCAAAACGATAGGTACACTGCCTATGTGGTAGAAGTAGTCACATATTTCTCCATCAAGTTTTTGGCGCCGTTGCCGGGGACCTCCGGCACGGTTAATTGACAATTTTTATTTAATTGGGATAAGTTAAATTTTCATTCTTTTATTTTTTTTATTTTCTGTTTGATATTTTCTCTTTATTTTGCCACGTATATAGTTAATCTAGTTTTTCCATATTCATACCAACTCGTCTCTTATGCGTCGGACTCGATCTGCAGGAGAACCTATAGCTGAATTTCAGCCAGAGATCGAAAGAGTTCTCCACAGCAGGCGACAACTACAGTTTGCCATGACGACCAGACAAACTCTGGGGGAGTACCAGCAACCATCAGTAGAAGGACGATCCTCTGCTATCGTCCTCCCTCAAGTGACGCAGACTGAGCTCGACGCCTGGCAATTCAAGACGAGCTTCATCACCACGTTGTACCACCAGGGACAATTCAGCGGGCTTGACTCAGATGATGCCCCACACACATCTCTGCATTCCTGGACTTCTGCAATACATTCAACAAAACGGGAACCTGAATGAGCGCATTCGTCTACAGCTGTTCCCCTATTCTCTGAAAGACGGAGCGTCCAGGTGGCTAAGGAGTCTGCAACCGGGTAGCATCCACACTTGGGCTGACTTGGCAAACAAGTTCCTGGCGAAGTACTATCCACCGTCAAAGACAAGGGAAAAGATCGCTGAAATCACAAACTTTTGTCAAGAACAGGTGAGTCCCTGTATGATTCTTGGGATAGATTCAAGGAGCTGCAGATTCTGTGCCCACACCATGGTATGAGTAGCGAAGAACTAGTACTGTCATTCTTTAAGGGATTAAACGATTCAAACAAAATAGTACTAAGTCTCCTCATCGGAGGAAACTTTATGGCAAGAACAAGGGGAGAGGTGAGCCAAAAGCAGGTATGTATAATATTCCCCCACAGGATCATTTATCCGCTCAACTAACAGCTCTTACTAAAGTTGTGGAAAAGTTAGCTGTAAACCAGACGCAACAGCAAACCGCGAAGGCAGCTACTTCTTCGCCTTTCCTGAATCCTTGCTGTGAGAATTGTGGAGGAGCCCACGAAACGTTCAACTGTGAAGGTCCTAGCTATGCAGGTAACCCCGAAGAGCTAAAATCGATCAACAACAGACCAGGTAACCCTTATCCTAACAATTTCAATCAGAATAATTGGAGGAACAATCAACAACCTCCATGGAGGGGTAATGATCAGTCTATAGGTAATTTTGGGTTCAACCAAAATAGACCACCTTACTTTAGACAGCAGGAGCAATCCCAAAATTCTCAAGGAGGCAGTGGTAAAATTGAGAATATGCTGGCAGAAATCCTCAAACAAGGCCAAACTACAAACTCCAGGATTGCCGAAATAGAAGCTAAACTTTCTGAACAAGCCGCTAAAAACGCTGATCAAGCTTCTATCAACCTGAGCCTAGAGAGGCAAATGAGTCAAATTTCACAACAGCTGGCACAGCGACCGACGGGGTCACTTCCCAGTCAGCCTGACCTAACCCAAGGGAGCATGCAAAAGCAGTAACTCTGAGAAGCGGCAAGGAACTAGTTTCTGATGTTCCAGAAGTTGAAGAAGATTTTAATAAGCCAGCTGAATCTCAACCTGAAGTGGAGGAAAAACAAATCCCAAGGAGAAGGAGTCTCCTGAATCTCTCACTATTAAACCTTCTCAACTCTCTTATAATCCTCCTATTCCATTCCCTAACAGACTAAAGAAAAAGAACATGGACGAGCAATATGGGAAATTTCTTAATATCTTTAAGAAATTAACTATTAACATCCCTTTTTCTGATGCTTTGTCTCAAATGCCTATGTATGCTAAATTTATGAAGGATATTTTGTCTAACAGGCGTTCTTTGCTAGAGTCTGACACAGTCAAATTGACAGAAAGAGTATCTGCAGTTCTCCTGAAGAAACTGCCACCCAAGTTAGGAGATCCAGGTCTTCCCATCATTCCATGCGCTATCGAGAAGGTGGATTGTGGTAACGGTTATGTGATTTAGGAGCAAGTATTAATTTGATGCCTTTATCTATTTTTAAGAAATTAGGTGTAGGTCAATGTGCTCCCACTCTGTTCAGTTACAACTAGCAGACCGTTCCATAATTTATCCTAAAGGAAAAGTTGAGGACCTGGTAGTTTCTATTGATAAATTTATTTCCCTGCTGATTTTATCATCATTGATATGGAGGAAGATACAGATGTACCACTAATTTTGGGCAGACCGTTTATGAGAACTGCCCGCACTCTCATTGATGTGGAAGGAGGGGAAGATTATTCTAAGATTTCATGATGAGCAGGTTGTTTTCGACATGACACGCAACATGAAGCGTCCTGCCGCTGTTCAATCCTGCTTTGCAATAGATGTTATTGACTCTTTAGTGCAGGAAACTATTTTAAGCAAAGAAGAAGAGGAAATCCTGGAAAGATGTCTTATGGCATCTTGCGAAGCTGATGATGAGGATCCAGATATGGCCCTCATGGCTGAGGAGTTAAACAAAAGGCGGCCACACTTCCACAAGTACCAGCAGCAGCAATTGAGAAAGTCGAGCGAAGTGCTGACCGGCCAAGACCATCTATTGAAAAACCTCCTACAGTGGAGATGAAACCTCTTCCCTCTCATTGAAATATTCTTTTCTTAATGAACCATCGGAATTACCTGTTATAATCTCTTCTGACTTGACAGGAACTCAAGAGAAGCAACTACTGGAGGTGTTGCGCAATCACACATCAGCTATTGGTTGGTCTATAGCAGATATTAAGGGAATCAGCCCTCAGTTGTGTTTCACCGAATCTATATGGAAGATAACTACCGACCATTGGCTCAGCCTCAGCGACGTCTTAACCCAGTCCTAAAAGAGGTAGTTAAGAAAGAGGTAATCAAACTACTCGATGCAGGCATTATTTACCCTATTTCAGACAGTAAATGGGTAAGTCCAGTCAGGTAGTAGTACCAAAGAAAGGAGGAATAACTGTGGTTCCTAATGAAAAGGGTGAGCTGATTACCCAGCGTCCCACTACAGGATGGCGGGTTTGTATTGATTATAGAAAATTAAATGATGCCACTCGTAAGGACCATTTTCCATTACCTTTCATTGATCAAATGTTGGAAAGACTAGCTGGACATGACTACTACTGCTTTCTGGATGGCTTTTCAGGTTATTTTCAGATCCCTATAGCTCCTGAGGATCAGGATAAGACAACTTTTACCTGTCCGTATGGAACCTATAGTTATAAAAGAATGCCATTTGGATTATGTAATGCTCCTGCCACGTTTCAACGTTGTATGATGGCCATCTTTGCTGAATATATTGAGAAATGCATTGAGGTTTTTATGGACGATTTTTCTGTTTATGGTCTAACATTTGAATCCTGTCTAGAAAACCTTGATCTTGTGCTGTCCAGGTGTGAAGAAACCAATCTGTGTGTTGGGAAATTGGGAAAATGCCACTTCATGGTTCGAGAAGGAATCGTCCTGGGCCACAAAATTTCTTCAAAAGGTATTGAGGTAGACCGGGCTAAAGTCGAGGTAATTGAAAAGCTCCCACCACCATCTTCTGTTAGAGATATTCGTAGTTTTCTTGGGCACGCAGGTTTTTATAAGATTCATTAAAGATTTTTCCAAAATCTCTAAACCTCTGTGTGATCTACTGGCAAAGGATGTTAAGTTCCATTTTTCTGAAGAATGTCTGAAAGCTTTTAATTTATTAAAAGAAAAGCTAATTTCTGCACCTGTCGTTGTGTCTCCTGATTGGTCACTCCCTTTTGAGATAATGTGTGACGCTAGTGATTACGCTGTGGGAGCCGTGTTATGTCAGAAGATTGATAAAATTCTTCGGGTAGTATATTATGCAAGTCGAACTTTAAATGATGCCCAGAAAAATTATGCGACCACAGAAAAAGAATTACTAGCTGTAGTTTTTGCTCTAGATAAGTTTCGATCTTATTTACTGGGTGGGTAAAATTATTGTGCATACTGACCACTCTGCTCTTAAGTATTTGTTTGCTAAGGCAGAGTCAAAACCCAGGTTAATTAGGGGATTCTCCTATTGCAAGAATTTGATATTGAGATCAGGGACAAAAAGGGGACACAAAATGTGGTAGCTGATCATCTGTCCAGAATGGAGGCATCTGATGATGGGACTCCCATCAACGAGTCCTTCCCTGATGAGTCAGCATTTGCAGCAGAAGATGTTGAGGATCCATGGTTTGCTGATATCGCTAACTACCTTGTTAGGAAGATTGTTCCAGCTGATATGACTTATCAGCAGAGAAAAGGTTCTTTTCCATTGTCAAACATTATTTTTGGGATGACCCTTATCTGTTTAAAGTCTGTGCAGATGGTATCATTAGGAGATGTGTCCAGAAGTCAGAGGTCAGAAACATTCTCCTCCATTGCCATTCCAGAGAAGCCGGTGGACATCATGGCGCCACTCGAACCGCCGCAAAAATACTAGAATCAGTTTTTTTCTGGAACACCCTTCACAAGGATTGTCATGCGTTTGTTTCGACATGTGATCGGGTGTCAAAGGCAAGGTAATCTATCTCGTCGGAATGAGCTACCACATGAATAACATGTTAGAAGTTGAGCTATTTGACGTCTGGGGTATTGATTTTATGGGTCCCTTCCCAAACTCTTTCGGTAATCTTTACATCTTAGTAGCTGTTGATTATGTTTCAAAATGGGCGGAAGCCCTTGCCTGTTCTAATGATGCTAAAATTGTTGTGAAGTTCCTGAAGAAAAAATATTTTCACTCGATTCGGCGTTCCTCGAGCCATAATCAGTGACGGTGGCTCCCATTTCTGTAACCGCCAGTTCGCAGCGCTATTAAAGAAGTATGGGGTTCGACATAAGGTTGCCTTACCCTACCATCCTCAAACAAATGGGCAGGCCGAAGTGACAAACCGAGAGCTCAAGTGGATCTTACAAAAGACGGTGAACTCTTCCCGTAAGGATTGGTCACTTCGATTAGATGAAGCGCTCTGGGCCTACCGCACTGCTTTCAAACACCAATTGGCATGTCTCCCTACAAGTTGGGTTTTGGGAAGGCATGCCACTTGCCTGTGGAATTAGAATACAAGTCATATTGGGCTTTGAAAGCTCTTAATTTTGACCTACAGCAAGCCGGTGATAAACGCAAGTTCCAGTTGACAGAGTTGGAGGAACTCAGGAACGAATCTTACGAGAATGCTGTAATATATAAGGAACGTACCAAGCGCTGGCATGACAAGATGATTGCCAATCGAGAACTCAAGGTGGGGGACCAAGTCCTACTTTTCAACTCCAGGCTCAGATTCTTCCCAGGTAAGCTGAAATCTACTGGTCAGGACCTTACCCTATTATTAGCATTCCCCATTCGGTGCGATTGAACTCGCCAATGCAAAGGGGGAAACATTTAAGGTCAATGGGTCAAGAGTCAAGAAATTTCTGGGTACTACACTGGATCAAGCTGCTACATATGAAATATCTCTTAAAGATCCAATTGCAGGTTAGCTACTCCACAAAGTCCAGCCAATGACTATAAAGAGGGCAGCTGACTGGGAGGCAACCCAGGGGTAATTTTCAAATTCATGTTTTATAAGCTACGCATCTATTTCTCTCTAATATATTGTGATATATATAAAAAAAAGAAAAAAAAAGAGGCGAGGAAGAAGAAGAGGAAGGAGGAATTAATTGTACCTGTGCTATTAACGCAACGCTTCCTAGCGTTATTTTGGTATTTGACAGTGTGTGTAGGTAAACCGTTTGTTGCAATCACTCCAAGCTGAACCCTTGCTTAGACTCAAGTGTGAGGAACATCGACCCCACCGCCAATGCTTTAAGTGTGAGGAAGGGCACCTTCCTCAATCTCACGATATCAGGGGAGTCTCAGTTCCTTTATTTTTAATATTTATGTTCAGCCACTCGAGCTTTAACTGTTGATTCATGAGTCTGGCATATTTTGAAAGGTCTTTTCTTGATTATTTTATGAACAATGAGGACATTGCTCCTCTTAAGTGTGAGGAAGTTTAGACCTTTCCCTGAAAATATGCCAGTAGTACCTAATGCCACACTTGATTTTTATTGTTCTCTAATTATGATAGTAAGCTTCTCTAAAGGCCAATACATGTTGAATTTTCGGGCTAAAATTTTTTGTGGAAGTTTTTGAAATCGAGCCTGATGACAACCTCAAGAATCGTTCTGCTTGACGTTGTTTGTATGTATCAATTTCTTTCTTCAAAATTAAATCTATTTTCACTGAAATCTGGTGGATAAGCTGATTGTGGAAATTGAGCTACCTTAGCTTGGCAATCATGGGACTAAGTGAAAGTTTGGTATGGAAAGGATAAGGCAAGGTACTCCTCTGATCATATAATGAAGTTTTCTGAACCAAAACAGGCCTCGTTCATTCGGTTATTAAGTCCTTGGGGTGCCTCATCACCCATCTACCTAAGGTCTTGTGATCTGGGATAGAAGGCCCAAAGCCGCTACATGGGTGAAGAGAAAAGTCTGGGGGATGAAACAAATTGTGCGAACAAAAGAAAAAAGAAAAAAAAAAAATGAACATGCAAAACTCTTAATGCTAAATGATTGTCGCAATTTTTCATATTTTGATCATGAGTATGTGGTGTTGAAAGGTATCACGGAATAAGGTGTTACTTCACACCCCTTGTCATCCAAAGGTTAGAGAAAAGAAATTGGTGGAAGGTTCCAAGCTAATCTATGTTCAATTTTTACAATCTGACTTATCCATGCTCTTATTAAAAATTTCTGTTTCACTGTTTACAAAAACCTACATCTAAGAGCAGGATTATTCTTTTGATTGCCATTTAGCTTGATTTCCTTCCACGATTGTTGAACCCCGGAGTTTGATACTGTGACCTTAGAGAAAGTTTGTTCCTTATTTGCTTGAGGACAAGCAAAAGTTAAGTGTGAGGAAGTTTGATAAGTGCGAAATATATAGACTTTTAAGGGTTTAATTACCTTATAATTTGTAGTATTTTAAGTAATATTTCTCACTTATCTTACGATTTTCCTAGATTTATGTTTTGATACGAATTGATATATTTTATGTGTTAAATGTAGGAAAAAGTGTTGGAATCAAGTAGTTTACTTCACAAGCTTTCCAACGCAACAAACGGCGAGTAAAACGGACTTATAACGAAAAATCTGGAGCCGATTCAAGATTGGAGTACACTCGTATATATACATAATAATACACTTGTACATCCCAACAGGCGGACAAGGGGAGGACTGCAACCGCTCGACTTGGAGCGGACAAGGGAGAGTCACGACCGCCTGGTAACGCGCGGACACGAAGTAGAGTCGTCCGCCTGTTAACGCGCGGACACGAGAGAGAGGCGCAGGAGAGACGACCGCCTCTTATCAGGCGGACGGACCAAGAGGCAACCGCCTGTTAAGGCGCGGACAACACTGAATTCGACGCCGAAACAGAGAGTTTCTTCTTCGCTCTTCACTCGGCGCCGCAATCGAACTACCTTCATTAATTGCAGACGGTCGCCCACCTTAATTTGTGCACGCGTGACTGGCTCTGCAATCAATTGCTCTGCCCGATGAAATCTCTGACTGAAATCTTCACGGATCTGCACCAACTCCACCGCCATCTACTCACTAGCTCACTGTCCCTGTCACTTCTCCGTTGTCTGCTTCTGAAATCCTCCGCCTATATAAACCCACACTCTGCTTGCTAAAAAAATCATCCAGTCATCCACGCACCCATTTATCAATCCATTCATTTATCAGTCCACGAATTAATCCGTTCACCCACGCATTCTCCCACGATCGCACTCCATTCACTTCATCAAAAAATCATCCATCCACTCCATTAAATTCCCACGTAACACATACATCCCCTCTTTTATTTATTTCCACTATTACGCACCAGCTCTACAGAAATAAATTAGCAGACGGGACAGCGCAAGACGAAGTTGAAGCAAGGATCCGGAGTGAACTTCTAAACTGGAGTTACCTCTTACCCTTACTTTAATTTATTTAATGCATTCCTCCTCTGTTATTGTTGTTTCTGTAACGATGAGCGAGTAAGTATTTTAGCTTCCCGGGTTGGGAAGCGAACCTATTTCCTAAATTCTGTTATGTATTCTTCAAATAAATTCTGTAACTGCAACAGTTCAATTCCTGTCCTTCAAGTGTTTTAATTATTTGGCCGGTAGTTAAAAAACCCTTGTAGTTATTTTATTAAAATGCGAGAGCTGAGATAAATAACTAGACGAAGGAAGTTGAACCTAATTAACAGCTAGAAGCGTGATCCCGCCTATAGGTTAATTAGACTCCAATAGAAACTCTCTTTATGCGATTAATTGTGTCCGGTCTAGAGCATTAGCCTGCTGCTAGGTCTAACAATTGGTTAGGATTCATTATACTTAGTCGTTAATGAATTAATTAAAGTTTCTGAGTTATTGCAGTAAAATTAAAGAAAGGATTTAGTAACAGATATAAAAGGAATAGGTAAGCAAACAACCCGGGGTGCGCTTTTCTATTTATTATTTCATCACTCTTTAAATCCCTCTGTGTTTATTTAAGTTGTTTTATTTTCCTTGTAGTTAGTTTCTTTTTAATCAATCAATCAAAACCAAAAAAAATGATATTTCCTGTTTTCTTTAGTTTAACTTAATTTCTAGTTAATCAAATATTTGTCAATTAATTGTACGAGGTCCCTGAGATCGACAACCCCATTTAATCACTATACCCGCAAAACGATAGGTACACTGCCTATGTGGTAGAAGTAGTCACATATTTCTCCATCAAGGACCATTAGGGTCCAGGCCGGCATACTCAGCGATTATCGCTGATACTACACCATTATGCAGGTGTTGATTATTGTCGAAGCCGAAGTGCGGGAACAGGGTAATTAGAGTTTATTTGATTACCGACAGGGAGTTTGTTTGTATAACAAAGAAGATGGTGAATTTATTATGGCAGGTTATGTATATTTGGGATTTGGTAGACGCTCACTTGCCGACATTTATGGTTTATGGACTTAGTATGATGTATAGGAAGTTATCTCGTTATCACAGCGTTAGTAGTTTGTATGTTGGAAGTTGGATATAGTTTGGCTTCGTTGCTTGCATGGGCGAGTAATGGCCGGTGACACCCGAGTGAGTATTGTTGTTGTTATTTATTGTTCCGCTGTAAGACGTTTTATTTATTGCTACGTGAGAGATTATTACGTGATTATGGAGAGGGGTGTTACACATGTGTTCTCTCCTTGTTTTGCATTAATGTCCCCTGAAATCCACCCATGAAGCGTTCAAACATTTTTTGGGCAAATCTGCACAAAACATCCTGGGTTAGTCTCTAAGGTAAAACTCTTCAAACCCACTTGTCTGTCCAGAAAATTGTAACCACCTTTTCGGTACTAATGTAAGCTATGAACTCACAAACTTTTCCTTGTGCATGGCTGGTTGTAAAGCCAAGGGTTCTGAGTCAACCCGCCCTTCAAAACCTGAAAGGAAATCCAAGGAGAAACTAGCTTCTAACCAAGGTAAGAAAGAAAAAAAAAAACTACCGTGAACTTTGGCATTATAACTCTTGATATCAGAATCTGAAATGGACAGCAACTCACCTTGGCACTTGGCTCTGTCTAGGTGCGAACATACCAAGGAGTACCATGGGCTAACTCAGGAAAAACAAGCCTTTAATATCAAGGTGGTGTTCCTCAACTCATGCTCAATTCATGCCTTAAAATTATACTATAACTAGTGCAAACCGCTGTTCAAAAATTTACTGTCAACCTGATAACTATTGCAGATTCTGTAACATTTGGGTTTTGTCTACTAAATGTCCAGAAGTGATATAGATGTAGTGTTGGGTTAATAATGAACTTAAGAAAATTCTAAAACCCTTAACTAAGTTGGGAGGCACCTTGTGATTGTTAAAAGGAAAACAAAACAGATTGGTGCAGAAAACTTGAGTCTCAAAAATCAGTAACTTCTGTTCTGCACAATCGGTTTCCAGAGGGGTTGTGAAGGTTGTATCGAGTAGTTGATGAACCTAAAACTTTGCTAACACACTTACCTAAGTAGTAAACAATCTAGTAGTGTTAGGAAAACCAGTTAGCATATTAAAAAGAAGTTAGAAGTAGAAGTGTGCAGGAGTTAGATTTAGTTTCTACAACTTTTGGTTTTCTGTATACTAACTTTTCAGAGGTAATATAAAGATTGTATTTGATGGATGATAAACTTAAAACCTTTCTAACACAATAGACCAAGTGTGAATAAGTTGGGAATGCTAGAGAAAGACCAGTTAGCAACTTAAAAGGGAAATAGGAGCAGTAGTGTGCAGACAATCTAAATCTCAGTTTTCTGCATTTTTTGTTTCAGTATAAGGGAAATTCAGTAGAGTTATCAGAGTGGTTTGGGTTGTTTCTAAGTTTAAAAACCTTACTAAAGCACTTAACTAAGTGGGCAAAAAATTGGGGGAAATTAGAAGTCAGATTAATGAATAACAAAAGAAAGATAGAAGGGAAGATACCCAGTTTTGTGTTTGCAGTTTTCTGTTGTTTCTGGTTTTTGTATAATGAACTTTTAGAAGAGTTACAGTGTGTGTCTTGGTTGGTTTTGAGTTTAAAACCTTCCTAAAATACACTTAGCTAGTTGGGTAAAAACTTTGGGTGGAATTGGAGACTGATTAATAACCTAAAAGAAAGCTTGAAGAGGAGCTGTACAGAATTAGTGTTTACAGTTTTGGTTTCTGTATAATGGAGTTTCAGAAGTGTTAACAGTGTTTTTTTGAGTTGGTTTTGAGTTTAAAACCTTCCTAATACACTTAGATATTTGGATAAAAACTTTGGGTGGAATTGGAGACTGAATAAAAACCTAAAAGAAAGCTTGAAGAGGAGCTGTACAGGATTAGTGTTTACAGTTTTTCTGCACTTTAGTTTCTGTATAATGGAGTTTAAAAAGTGTTAAAGTGTTGTTTTGAGTTGGTTTTGAGTATAAAACCTTCATAATACACTTAGATAGTTGGGTAAAAACTTTAGGTGGAATTGGAGACTGAATAATAACTTAAAAGAAAGCTTGAAGAGGAGCTGTACAAGATTAGTGTTTACAGTTTTTCTGCAGTTTTAGTTTCTGTATATGTAACACCCCTACCGCTAATACCGTCATTACCGTCCAATCTCCTTATACATTCGTACTCACGCAGCGGATACATACTTACTCAACGGCGGGTGATACAATGCCGTTAGCCACCCACGTGACTAACAAGGCTATTACTACATACAGCATCGGTCTGATGGTCCGGAATATCCGAGTACTACACAAATACAATACATACTCCCTTTACTTACTGAGTACTACAATACCTCATTCGATACAACACTCCATTCAATACAATACTCCATAACTCAATACAAGATAATACACTACACATACCGAGTTTACTAAGTTCCAATACAATTACGAGGCTTCTTCCAAGTTCATACATACTCTTTAAAAGTCTAACCACTACCCATTTCTCACAACTACATACTTGCAACTTACGTAATAGTGTACCCCTTGGTACATTTCTACCTTCAAGGCTACAAGCCTTATACCATTTACTACAATCTACATTTCATTCCTAGTAATCTAGGCATGTCCACCGGTCTCTTCTGTGACCATGTCTGCTTCGTGTACCTGCACACTAAAAACGTTCCCCCTAGGGGGTCAGCTTACGCTGAATATGATAACCGCATACCCCACGTACTAGCGAGGGTACGCCGACCATTTGGTCGAATACATGCAATTCATTTTGCAATACATACATACATACATGCTTTCATTCAATACTACAATATACACAAGGTATACATACATTCGCACAGTACAATACATGCTTGGAAGACAATACAAGTTAACCAATACTTACTTACCATCTTCCAGGATACACATACACAATACATACTCATTACTACTCAATACGCAATACGGAGATACATTTCTCCAATTCACACAGAAGGCTCGTTAGCTTCTTTACACACCCAGGTTAATCGGGTGTTCAATACTCATTTACTCAAGGTCAATGACTTACAACAGTCAAGACCGATACACATACAATACTTACTTCTTACATACTTTACTCAAGTCAAGTCGGTATGACCTCCGGGCAGGGATTACTACATCCCACCACCGGGCTTTAGAGTGGCCCACTAATCCAGGATGCTACCCATTCAAGGAATTGGTCCATGGAAAAGATTACAGCCAGGATTCGGATCCAACCTCTTGTGTTTCCTTATCCTCACGTGTGGCCGAACTATATCGGACTTCTACTCATTCCATTTACTCATTACTCATGTCAGGAGTTAGATTGTTAGGAATTAGCAGAAGTCAGTACTTCATTCTCATACATACATACAACACGAGTACGCAATACTTGCACATACTCCTCATTTCCATTCATTCATTTCATGAATTATACAACTAATTGTTCAAGAAGATACAACAAGAACAAAATAGTTCAAACACAGTTAAGTGCAATATAAGTCCGATTCGTGCATTTATCTTATTGGTGATCACATAAGCACACAAATCGGGGTAACCAGGTTAGGATACAGAGCATGAAGAAATCATACCGTTCACCGTCGTACGTGTTTCCGAACGTTCCTCCGGTGTCACAAATCAAATTCCTATGATGTACACACAATCGAATGATTATCTAACTATCATTAACTTAATTCGATTACTCTTACGTTTCCTAACTCATACTTACCAAGTCCTTACATTCCTATACTTACATCTTATTTACCGACTTCTTGTTACTTAACAATGGTTTTACTTACCTATATATATGTACATATGTATAGGTGGGTATACATATATGTATATATATATACTAATTATAAGCTTACAGTTTTTTTTTTGTAAGTTATGGGTCGTCCGACCCAGCGTCCGACCAAGCCCTGGGTCGGACCATTCCAGTAGATTCTCGTCCTCTGAAATTCTCCCTGTCTGACCCAGCACTATTTCGTCCGACCCATACACCTCTGGGTCGGACCATTCCAGATTGTTTCGGGTCTGTTGTCCAAGCTCTGTCCAACCCACGTCCGACTCACCCTCTGGGTCGGACGGAGTCAGAAACTTCGACAACATAATTTTTTTTGCATGTCCGACTGCAGACGTTATAATCTGAGTGGTTTAAGTGGTGTAATTAAATTAAAGAAAAGAATTAAAACCCAAAATAAACGTCGGGCTGTAAACAAATCCCGGTCGCAGTAGTATAGTGAAAATGTAAGCGACCGGATATCGAACCACGGGACTAATGTACATATTATAGTACCTAAGCGTGTCACAAGGAGGGGGGATTAATTGACTTGTTAAATATAAATAAAACAGTTAATAAAATTAACTAAGTAAACTAATAAACTAAACGGGACTCTGGTTCACATTAATATGATATCTGCTCTTTCATGCTAGGTCTACTGGTTTATTTATAACTGTTTGGCAAGATTCCTGATATTTTCTTAAGGTCCGATGAAAACTCATAAGAACTCGTTCACCTGTAATGCAAGGTCCGATGAAAACTCAAGCAAAGCCTGCGAACGGCAGAGGAGTGTTGAGGGATTACATTTGCAACTGAGTACTAACTTAAACGATGAGAATAAGTTTCCCCCAGTTTTACGGCTTAATCAACCCATCTGTTTCCAACCGATGAAATAAAAAACAGACTTAGTAAAGCATTTTAATATTCATGAGGTTTATTAAAAGATGGCGAGAAAACCTTTAACCGTAACAACTTTATTAAAACTAAAACCAGTAAAACATATTGCATAATTAATACAGATACATAATAATTATTCCCAGAGTATACATATAATGAAATAAAAAGAAAACAAATGGAGAAGCAGGAGATTAGAAATGGAAATGAACGAGTGAGTGAAAGTGAAGTGGTACGAAGATGGAATGATGGTATGAATTGGAACTCCAGGAGGAACCACGGACGGAACCTCTGGAAGGACACTCAGTAAGGACGAACGAGGCTCGTATTTATAGAGGAAGAAGAACAGAGCAGCAGCTCATTAGCTCACTGATTGAGCTCGTTGATTGCAGCTCCCCCATTGATTGCAGCTATTGATTGCGCAGGGGACAGGGCTGAAACGCGTGCGTGATTTCTGGTAGGCGCCGGCTCAAGTTGCAGAGCGAGTTGGGTAGAAGATAACCCGTTGATTTCCTACACATTTACACGTGTCCGCTAGATAAGTAGCGGTCTCCTCTATCGTGTCCGCACAATAACAAGCGGTACTCTCTATTCTTGTCCGCCTCGCGGTTGCATTAGAGTTGTCCGCCTCTTAAGTGGCGGTACTCTCTATGTTGTCCGCCTGATAAGGAGGCGGTCGCCTCTTGTTTCTCCTCTGTGTCTCGTCCGCCTTGTTATGTGGCGGTTGCGAGAGAGTGGTCCGCCCCTTAATGGGCGGTTGCATGCAATTCATGCGTGCATGTTGTTTCTTCTCACGTGACCATCTTTAATCCCTTATAAACATATGTATGTTTTAGGTATTTTTCCTACAATTAACACATAAAATACATCAAAATATAACAACATATTTATAGGAAAAACCCTAGATAAGTGAGAAACATTACTAAAAATGCTACAATTAATAAGGTGATTAAACCCTAAAAAGTCTATATGTTTTGCACTTATCAAACTTCCTCACACTTGACTTTTGCTTGTCCTCAAGCAAATAAGGAATTAATTATCTCTAAGCCAAATAATAAAACAAGATTAAATAAGTGTAGAGGGAATTTAGACAAAGTGACAATTGAGAGAATAATTCTGCTCTTAGAAGTAGGTTTTAGCAAACAGTGAAAAAGAACAATTTAATAAAAGCATAGAAAATTTAACTGCAGAAAACAAGTTAGATTAACCTGGGATTTTCCAACCAATTTCATTCGCTAACCCGGGATGACAAGGGGTGTGAAGTAATGCCTTATTCCGCAATACCTTTCAACACCACATACTCATGTCTATAAATATAAATTGCAATTTATATTCATCTTTTTTTTTGAATGTGCAAATTGTATAGACAAAGCACAATATATTTTTTAAAATTGCATTATTTTTCTGTACCCCAGACTTTTCTCTCTATCCTTGTAGCGGTGTTGGGTCTTCTATCCCAGGTCACGAGACCTTAGGTAGATAGGTTTAAAGCACCCCAAGAACTTAATAACCAGATAGACGAGGCCTGTTTTGGTTAGAAAAATTCATAAGCAGCGGAGTACCTTGTCTTTATCCTTTTCTTTCCTTGACTTTCCACATATTTCCATAATCCCAAGCTAAACTAAATTGATTTTTACAATCAGCAGATCTATCATTTTTCGAGTAAAATAGAGTATTTTGAAGGAAAATAATTTTATACAAACTCCTTTAAAATAAAACTACCTTTCAGTTGTCACTTGACATAATTTCAGACACTTCTACAATTATTTATCTCATTTTTATCAATTTTTTTTTAAAAATTTAGGCAGTTTAGAGTAGCAAAAGTGAGTGGGCATTATCGAACTACTGTCATAATTTCAGGGAAGGTCTCTCCTTCCTCACACTTAAGAGGAGCAATGTCCTCATTGTTCAGAATTAAAATCAAGTTAATGACCTTTCATATTATGACAGACTCATAAGGATTAAATGTATGTAGGTTGAACATTAATATAATGTAACACCCCAACTCGATCCAAATGTGGTCTCGCAACTTAACAGTATATATATAAACATGTCACAGCGGAATTCCTTACAATCCAGGACCTTGCCACGGTCTGACTACAGATATACCGAACATTAGTCTAACAACCTTAACCATTTACATAACCTTCTTACAACCACTCACAACCTACATCTTACTAACTCAAATTGCCATACGAGTGTACATGCACAACTCGTAGCCACACTAAACCCTTACCAGCTGTATCCTCTTCTTACTCTTGTGACAGCCGCCTCCTGATGTTCACCTGTGTAGTAAAAAGAAGCCCCCGAGGGGGTCAGCACGAATGCTGGTACGATCCTCTCATGGCCCCAAGCTAACGTGGCTACGACGACTAATTGTCGATAGCATGGAGGTTGATTAATGCACAACATAATAGAAGGTGCAGTAAACAACAACTCAGATATGAACAATCAAAGTTCACACACAATGAACGACTTAAATGCGTTCCCTTAATTAGAGAGTTAGCTGTTTAACTCCTTAAGTAGTGTTCCCTCTTAATCTTAGTTCATCCTTATCTTACCTCAATCTGATTCTTATCTTAATCTTAGAAACAACCCTCCTTTAATCAGGAGTGGATGTAGCTTATCTTAATCTTAATATTACAAACCATCCTTTAAAAAGGAATGGTTGCAACTTATCTTAACCTCACCTTAATCTTAATCTTAATAATACAAATCATCCTTTAAAAAGGAATGATTGTAACTTATCTTAATCTTAATCTTAATCTCAATATACAAACCGTTCCTGGAAGGGATTGGTTGTAACTTATCTCAGTCTTAAATACAAACCATTCTTTAATAGAGATGGTTGTATCTTACCTCAAACCTTATCTCAATCTTATCTCAGTTCTTATCTCAATTAAGTCAACCGTTCTTTTATTAGAATGGTTGTACCTTAATCCATTGTTTATCTGTCGGGTCACGTAGCCCTAACCAATGAGTTATCAGCTCCATTGTTTACATAAACAATATTATTAGAATTAGTTGGGCATTTAGGTAGATCCCACTACACCATCTCAGTATGCCTCCCTCCTAAAACAAGAAGTCCGAGGAGGTCGAGTCTATTTGTCCTCTAGGCGACGAGTCCGAGGACAAGTCATCTTTGGAAGACGGTATTTGATAAGGATACCGACTTCCCCCAATACACATGTGCCGGTACCATTCCGGATTCCTCACTCAAGTTCAGTTAGTAATAGTCTCAAGACCATGTTTGTTGGTTAACCTCTTTCGGTTCATATCGTCCCTCATTAGGGGGCGTTCCTTATTCTCACTCAATTTCTTACTAAACATTGGTTAGTAAGTTCTCACGGTATGTTGTGTTAGTTTTCAAACATCACACAACAATATAATATATATGTATATATATCTTCGGTTGCATGCTTTATCTTGTTTAGTGAGCACACAAAACAAATAGCACACAAGCCGAGGGACACCTCGTTAGCAAGCAGGTCACAAGAAGAAACAACTGTACCGTTCACCGTTGGTCGTTCGGCTGCTTACTCTCTTCCGGAGTCCAACCCCAAGTCCTAAACATTCATTCAGTTTTAGGTTATTAATCACTTAACTTAATATAACTTACTTAACTCATTAGCTTACTTAATTCCTTAATGATCCCCACCTAACACCTCTTAGGTCTTACACTTAATCTTACAACTTATCTTAAACTTTCAAGTTTATACTTAACTTAACTTAATCTCTTAAGTTCTTAGGGTCTCAATCATACTACCCTACCAAAGGCATACCTTATTACCCATTGCCATTCTTAGAATTCAAAATTTCTTTTTTTTTTTTTAAGTGTTAAGGGTCGACCGACCCACCGACCGACCCAACCCCTGGGTCGGTCCATTACAGAAACTCTTCCGTCTCTTGAAACTCATCCGACCGACCCAAAGCTAAACCGACCGACCCAAAACCCTCTGGGTCGGTCCTCTACCGAGACATTTCCTTCATTAAATCTTGCCCGACCGACCCACCGACCGACCCATCCTTATGGGTCGGTCTATTGCCGAAACATTTCTGCTGGGTTAGCAAGGTCCGACCGACCCAGAACTGGGTCGGACCCTGGGTCGGTCCACTACAGATTTCCTCTTAAATTGCTCTTCCAATTCCAAACTCTTCCACAAGTGTCCTAATAGGTCCAACACCATCTTGGCACCTTAAACCCACCTTATAACCTCCTTAAATACCTTAAATCATCCACCAAAATCCACCTTAGTCATTATGCATTTTCCTTGTAATAATGCTACTCTTGTAATGCTTTCCTCTAGGTTTCTAGGTGGTGGTTCATACTTAATGTAACCACTATGCCAATGTTTTCCTCACCACTATAACATCATCTCCCAAGCATCTCTCACTATCTAAAACTCTTTCAAGCATTTACTAAAAGTTCCTTCACAAGCTTAAGCTTCCATACACCAACACCTTATTTCCTTCCTAGTTGTTTACCAACATTTGCCTAAGTTCTAAATACTCAATTACATTCTCTTGATTCCTAAATCCCCCAAGGTAATGCCTAAGTCATTACCACTCATTCCAACACTTTATCTTACCCCTCTTCATCAAGACAATCTCTAAAACTTCCTAGTACTTCCTTAGTCATTATATTCCCTTAGAACATATCTTAATCACCTTAAACATCATACCTTCTCCTTAACTTATGCTCAAGTCTTATATTCCTCATCTCATGACTTTGGTGTGTTCAATACACCACCTAAACTCTAATTCCTCATAGACCATTCTAGGTCATTCTCATCCTTAAGAACTCCTTAGTTAACTCATTTCCACTCAAATTCTTCATATGACTCCTAGTAAATCCTAGGTCATATTGATTCACCACCTTCACCTAAACACTTATTTTCTACTCAATTTTGCCATAGCTCCTCTAGTATATTCTCATGCCCAAATGCATTGTTTTTCTCACACAATAACCTCACACACACCAAGTCCTTTCTCATCACATTTCCCATCCAAATCAACTCATTCTTATAACTCAATATATTGCAATAATCTTAAATTGCATAGCACTAAGGCTCTTAAATGACATGGCTCTTAGGCCCTTAAATGACTTAAACTTAAACACTGAATTTCCACATGTATAAGCTTTCAACCTGCAAATACACTCATCAATCTCATAGTAATTATAATGCCTTAAAATCCACCTTAAACTTATATTACTAACCATTCTCATTAGCTCCTTAATCACAAGTTCATAAGCTTGTTTAAGTTCTTTTTCCTTAGGTTATATAACCCAATACACAATGTAAGCTCTAAGCCACATTGGTATTTATCTAAAACTCATTCCTTAATCTTAAACCACCATTAGGTAAGCATTTTACCTTGTTTTCTCAAGCTTATCTTAATCTCCTCCTTAGACCTTCTTCTTGAATGATCTCGGCCACCACTCAATTCCCTTGCCAATGTTCTAATCAATATTCAAGACTCATATGAGCACTAAACAATGCACTAACCTCAAGGAATAAACCCTAGGTTAGAAATGTGTTCTAAGGCATAAAAGTGGATGATTACCTTTGAAGTCTCAAGGTAGACTTTGGCATTGAATGAAATAGGACCTCCACTAGTCCTTGGTGATAAATCAAGCTAGAACAAGGCATAAAACATATCCCCATGAGAAGGAATTTTCGGCCATGTCAAGAAATGATGGAAACATGGTTTTTCTTACATTTTCTTTACCTTAAGAGAATGGAGAAGCTAATGAGCTCTTCAAACTTGATTTTCCCCCATCAATGGAGTTTTCTCATGGCACCAAAATGGCTTTGAAAGATTTGAAAAGATAGGAAGATAGGTCTTGGCCTAACTAAGAGAAATATACACTTAGTTTTTGATTTGGAGCAAAGATGAACATTTGGTGAGCATTTGGTGAGATGGAGGCACCATGGATGAGCTCTCACGGTTTTGGAGCAAAGAAGAGAAGAAGAACTCGTGTGAAGAAGAGGAATGAAGAGAGAAAGAAGAAAGGTAGGCTAGTAAGATATTTGCTTTAATAAAGCAAATAGTAACTTCTTACTTATCTCTTCTTTTCTTTCTCATTGAATGACTCATATGGTGACTCCCCACATAGAAACCGGCCACCCATTAATATAAGGCTAACATGGTCTTTGTTGACCAATTAATTGACTTATATTGATTAAAACTTAAACTAGTCACTAAATAGTTACTATTCACTAATCAAGGCACATAATCGGGAAATTTTTGATTTCCCATTGATTTAGACCTCCTAATGTGATACTAATTAGTACACATGTTGATTAAAGAGTAATGATGGACATTTAGCCACTCAAAACTCAATTCTAAGACAATTTCTCAAAAATGTGCTTTAAGACTTCTTAAAGCACATTTTGTGTTTTAACTTGTTTTCAAGCTTGGTTTTCTTTGCTAATTGATTTAAAATGACCATTAGGATATTACTAAGGTCTTATCATGATATTTGGGTACTCACCCAAGTCTCTCCAAGCTTAGAGCACGTTTTTGCCCTGATTGCCTTTAAGGCACTTTCTTATGTTTTCCTTGTTTAAATTGTCCACCAATCTTTCTAAGGCATATTTTAGCCCTAATACATCATGATTTGATGTTTACTTAGCATACTTAGGTTTGGGGTATTTCAATCTACCCCCCTTAAAAGAACTTTGTCCCAAAGTTCCCATGCATCTTATCTATTAGAATACATGTCTTACCTCATTCCTTAGATCATATAGATCATACTTATGTATACTTAATCTCATTGATCCTTAAGTCCATCATATGCTTATCTTAAATATCACACACATGCTTAAGCATGTGTAGCACTCAAAATTCCTTTTGTTCCTTTTGATGATTAAAACATTCACATAACTTCCAACGTATTCTCCCATGTCACCGGTCCGTAGACAATGGCTCATTCGTCCTCGTCACCATGGGCTAGAATACAAAACACGCTGCTCTCCCCATGTCACCGGTCCGAAGACAAAGGCTCGTGCGTCCTCGACTTCATGGGCGAGACTCAGTAAAAAGGTAATCCTTTTTACGAGGTCATGTGAGGAATAATTCCTCTAATTAAAAATACAAGCAACTCCAATTTCATTTTTATCCCAAGGTCTCTATCCTTAGTGTGATTTACTTGTGACCACTGGTAGGGAGTTTCAGGAATAATCTACCCTGATGTGATCAGCATCAGTGTAGAACCATCCTTCCACTCCAATTTGTGTTCGGTTTCCCTTGATCCCTAGAAATCAAGTTCCACCTCCCACGTCATTTTCAAACATCAGTTAATTCACTCATGTCCATTTTCTATCTTTTTAGTTCTTCTAATCATAATCAATACATCTCCAAAGTGTGACTCAGTCCATCAAACATTCCAATTCATCTCTTAGTAATTACCTCCAGACTTAAATTCCTACTAATTCCATATCAGTCTCATACCACATAGCATTACTATATCCTTCCCTCATGCTCATATCAAATAATATCTCATAGTGTTATCTTATTCTTATCTCACACATAGTCTCATATCGACTCATACCTCATATATTCTTATTTCTTAAGTCTCCTTAATCCTCTTCCTTAATTCTCTTAACTTGTACTCACACGGAGTTAACAAGATAAGTACTTAATATGTATGGTATTCACATCTTCTGTGTGCATAACCATGATTTATCTCAAAATGTTTATGTAAAACATATTCTCAAATTATTTTGTGCTATGCACACCGTAGTTTATGTACTCAGTACACAAACATACGCTAAGCGGTTTTCGCTCTACCCCCTTAAAATGGATTACGCCCACGTAATCAACATTATATCATCCTTGAACATAAGTTCAAGATGTCTAATTCTTACCAAGCATTCTAGCTTCCACGTTATCTATCTTACTCATAGTTCGATCAGAAATGACTTAGTCTCTGTATCGAGGATTCTTAACGGTACTTATACCGTATTCTTAACTTAGTTTGGTCTAATCTCAAGTAGTGATCTGCTAGCTTCCGCTGCCCACTCTGATAATCTTAGGCTTAATTGTCTCAATGGACACGTGTTATCTTTATATATACACGGCCTTAATGAGTTGTAACTCGTCTATCCATTCTTCTTGAAGATCTTACGCTCATAATCTTAGTGTTTTCTCGAATGTCTAAATTGTTCTCCCCCTGACCTTTGGTCTGAGGATGATTCTTATCCTGAAACTACTGTTTAGTGCATAATGCGCTTTACAGTCTTAATCCCTACATCTTAAGACATGTCCAATGTCTGTACTTACAATCCGTGCTCTTCGCACTTCATAGTCCTTAATTATCTGTTCTCTGGTTCCTCTGTGTTGCTGGTTCAACTGAATTCTTCTCTTCGACTGTTTGTGGTAGTAGCTGTCTTGTCTGATCTTGCGTCGTTGTCGGTGGTACGGAGTCGACTACTTCCCGTGTTCCTTACACCACTCGTTCACATGCATGGGGTACCTTACTGGTACATTACTACTTACCCAACTAACTCATAAATGAGCGTGTCAGGCCTGCAAGCCCCTGTGGGGTGCAGTCGTCCCACGTCTCGTTTTAGTAAACTCATAGTGTCCGTCACACGTTTAGCTATTGCTAATTATGAAGTATTCTGTTGTCGATCTCCTCTTTCATCGTTCCATAATAACATTTATTGTTCTTCTTGAAGTTAATCAAGGGAAGTCCATTTAATGGTTTATTCTTGGGTATTGTATGCTCTAGCTCTTTCTGTATCCCGCACTGATTTGGTCTCTTAATATCTGAGGTCTCTTTCCGTAGAGCCTCTTATCTTGTTCCTCAATTTATCTCTAGGAAACACTTCCAGTCCTTAAGGAATGGGTAGTGTGCTTCCTGTAAAATCTTACCTAACTAGGTCCAGACTACTGGCATCAATGCACAGTTCGTCTTCCATCTTATTTTCTTACTTCTTCTGGTCTTAACTCATAAATCTAATTGCCTCAGTGTCAATATTTGACGCTCTATATAATGGTCGCCTTACCGCGTACCATGACTTAATCCACTTATCTAACTATTGTACTTACGACCACTACTACCGTGGTAGTTGGCCTTTACCATGTTGCCCATTAATGGTGCAACCTCTTACTCACTTATTCTAATGTTTTACTTATACTCAATCCCTTCTTGGTGTAAACACTGGGAGTTCTTTCATTCCGGCATAGGCGGTTGCCGTACGTGTTGTATAATAGTTGACTCTTGATGTGAAAGATGTTCTGCTCCAATCTCAGATTCGTAAGTAGGCTAATGTCTTTCGCTTTCCTTCATCTTAGTGATTGTTGTCTACCATAGTTTAACTGGTTACTGAAAGTCATCCACTGATTCACAACTCTCTGAGCATTGCTTAATTGACGTGCCATAACGTGCAGTCACATGTTTACCTCTGACATCATTAATTCTACATCCTGGGTGTTGGATATGGGGTCTATCTCTGCAACCTACCTTATTAAGCCAAGTGTATCTGGTATGTTCTAAAGTAATCTCAGGTTCATGGTTCCCATTTCCTAAATAAAGTGTATTTCACCTCTAATAAGTGAAAGCCCTTTTGAGGGGTTCATTCCCACTCATGGCCTCACAACAAGGAGAGGTATCCCCACCCTAAAAGGCATGGTTCGTTCTCCGCTCCTGTCCTTAGCATTATCTCAATATCTCGTTGTACCTTTTCTTGGTATTGTTTTTCCCAATCTAAATTATAGGTTTGGTAACCGTTCATATCTACGCATTGTAGTTCCTCATGGCTTAATAAGCTCTCTATAACTACTGCGCCTCGGGCTCTGATGTGGTTAACATCCTTGGCTCGTAGCCTCTTAATGCTTAACTCTCAGTTCATTATTTGTACTCTACTCATCTGCAGGTCTTCCTTATGAGATCTGGTTCTTGAACTTCATCCACCGTTAGGTTACATACTAAATGTAATATCGGGTTTCATGGTAAGTTCTGCATCCTGCTTCCTGCTATGGAAGTTATTCAGTGATCTGAGGTTACTTAATGTCTTTGACAATGCTGTCATTTTATTAGACTTATGTCTTTTAATAGTCAAAGTTAGGTTCGCATTAGGCGTTTGCCTTAAGGTGTTCAAGTTGGATATCATCCAGTCATCTTATACCTTCATCTCAGCGCTTCGTTCAACTTCTGTTGACTACGCCACCCTCGATGACCAATCATACTTGGGTGTTAATGAGTTAAACAAACAGTGTTAACTGTCATTCATCAGTTGTTCGGCTCGACTATGCCCGCTTTGTGGGGTAGTCCTCTGAGCTTTCTCTCTGTCGGGATTTTACATTTTAATCCTTAGTAGGTTATAGCTTATGTTCATTTCTTTTACCCTTTTTTCTGGGTCTCCAACATCTTCATGAGGAATGTTGTTATTTACGTAATGCTTTTGCTCCGAATTATTGAGCGACTCTTAGGTTCCTCCTTGAGATCCGGGTTTGGTGTTTTTACCACACTGTCGGTTGTTGTTTGTATAGGTTGTACCGTTGCAAATATTTATATGGTTTAGTATTTCGTCTAAGCTCAGCTCCCTGCTGGCTGATGTGTCGGTTCATCTCATCATGGTTAGGCCGTCGGGCCTTTCCAAGGTCTTATTTTTTGTTCTTATGGTTTTACAATCTGGTGTTAATATATGCTACAACTGTAGCGTTCCCCTATTTCGCCTTGATGGCTTTTCGTGTGGTTTAATCGTGGTAGCACTTGCTATGGCAAGTGCGCCATGCAGGATGGGCTATTGGTACAAGGTACATCGGTAGTGACACTTCCTACTAATTTCCATGTAATCGGTAGTCCTCGGGACTCCTTCGATAATCACTTATTTTGGATAACCGTCCATCCGGCAGTTTCCTTGTTGTTTGACAGTACTGTCATTATCAGGTGTTCCTCTTTCTGAGGGAACCCTTAATATTCCTTATGTCTTAATCCTCGCTCCTGTCTCCACACAGTTATTGTGGTTATTAAGTAATGATTCTCCTTTAGGCACTACTTCGTAGCCCTATTTCGGTATACATTTATATGAGTTCCCGTTCCTTAACTGGACCTTCCAGTAATCTTAATCCTCATGCTCTGTATTATCTCACTGTTATTCTCCTTCGGACACTGTCCGGTACTCATGTCTTTATCATTTCCTCATATCCATTGCACCGTAGTGCTTTTCTTATCGTTGGTATGGCGGGTTATTTCGACTGCGTAGCATGTCGACCCATGTTGCCGGTAATTACCGTTCTTTTACTGGTAAGGTTCCATTGGTAGCGCCTGTTTTCTCTATTGCACTCCATTAAAATCTCCCAGTTCTCCATAACTGTTGTACAACAAGTTGTTCCTCGTACTTCTTATTGTTAGCTAACTGCCAGATCGGGTTTCCCGAGTAAGAGAAGGCCTTCTTCTCTCTGGCGTTTGTTCCACATATTTAGGGTTAGGGATGTGGAGGGCGGGCCTAGGTACTATGGATATCCGGTAAACACCGGGAAGTCCTGGCTAACGCACCTCTCACTCTATCTCTCAACCTTTACCCCTAACTCAATCTCAACCTCAATATCCTCCTAAGTTCGGTAATTCTTGTCTTCAGAGCGTAACTACGCTCTGATACCACTTTTTGTAACACCCCAACTCGATCCAATGTGGTCTCGCAACTTAACAGTATATATATAAACATGTCACAGCGGAATTCCTTACAATCCAGGACCTTGCCACGGTCTGACTACAGAATATACCGAACATTAGTCTAACAACCTTAACCATTTACATAACCTTCTTACAACCACTCACACCTATACATCTTACTAACTCAAATTGCCATACGAGTGTACATGCACAACTCGTAGGCCACACTAACCCTTACCAGCTGTATCCTCTTCTTACTCTTGTGACAGCCGCCTCCTGATGTTCTCCTGTGTAGTAAAAAGAAGCCCCCGAGGGGGTCAGCACGAATGCTGGTACGATCCTCTCATGGCCCCCAAGCTAACGTGGCTACGACGACTAATTGTCGATAGCATGGAGGTTGATTAAATGCACAACATAATAGAAGGTGCAGTAAACAAAACTCAGATATGAACAATCAAAGTTCACACACAATGAACGACTTAAATGCGTTCCCTTAATTAGAGAGTTAGCTGTTTTAACTCCTTAAGTAGTGTCCCTCTTAATCTTTAGTTCATCCTTATCTTACCTCAATCTGATTCTTATCTTAATCTTAGAAACAACCCCTCCTTTAATCAGGAGTGGATGTAGCTTATCTTAATCTTAATATTACAAACCATCCTTTAAAAAGGAATGGTTGCAACTTATCTTAACCTCACCTTAATCTTAATCTTAATAATACAAATCATCCTTTAAAAAGGAATGATTGTAACTTATCTTAATCTAATCTTAATCTCAATATACAAACCGTTCCTGGAAGGGATTGGTTGTAACTTATCTCAGTCTTAAAATACAAACCATTCTTTAAATAGAGATGGTTGTATCTTACCTCAAACCTTATCTCAATCTTATCTCAGTTCTTATCTCAATTAAGTCAACCGTTCTTTTATTAGAATGGTTGTACCTTAATCCATTGTTTATCTGTCGGGTCACGTAGCCCTAACCAATGAGTTATCAGCTCCATTGGTTTACATAAACAATACTTATTAGAATTAGTTGGGCATTTAGGTAGATCCCACTACACCATCTCAGTATGCCTCCCTCCTAAAACAAGAAGTCCGAGGAGGTCGAGTCTATTTGTCGACTCTAGGCGACGAGTCCGAGGACAAGTCATCTTTGGAAGACGGTATTTGATAAGGATACCGACTTCCCCCAATACACATGTGCCGGTACCATTCCGGATTCCTCACTCAAGTTCAGTTAGTAATAGTCTCAAGACCATGTTTGTTGGTTAACCTCTTTCGGTTCATATCGTCCCTCATTAGGGGGCGTTCCTTATTCTCACTCAATTTCTTACTAAACATTGGTTAGTAAGTTCTCACGGTATGTTGTGTTAGTTTTCAAACATCACACAACAATATAATATATGTATATATATTCCGGTTGCATGCTTTATCTTGTTTAGTGAGCACACAAAACAAATAGCACACAAGCCGAGGGACACCTCGTTAGCAAGCAGGTCACAAGAAGAAACAACTGTACCGTTCACCGTTGGTCGTTCGGCTGCTTACTCTCTTCCGGAGTCCAAACCCCAAGTCCTAAAACATTCATTCAGTTTTAGGTTATTACTCACTTAACTTAATATAACTTACTTAACTCATTTAGCTTACTTAATTCCTTAATGATCCCCACCTAACACCTCTTAGGTCTTACACTTAATCTTACAACTTAATCTTAAACTTTCAAGTTTATACTTACTTAACTTAATCTCAAGTTCTTAGGGTCTCAATCATTACTACCCTACCAAAGGCATACCTTATTACCCATTGCCATTCTTAGAATTCAAAATTCTTTTTTTTTTTTTTAAGTGTTAAGGGTCGACCGACCCCCGACCGACCCAACCCCTGGGTCGGTCCATTACAGAAACTCTTCCGTCTCTTGAAACTCATCCGACCGACCCAAGCTAAACCGACCGACCCAAAACCCTCTGGTCGGTCCTCTACCGAGACATTTTCCTTCATTAAATCTTGCCCGACCGACCCACCGACCGATCCATCCTTATGGGTCGGTCTATTGCCGAAACATTTCTGCTGGGTTAGCAAGGTCCGACCGACCCAGAACTGGGTCGGACCCTGGGTCGGTCCACTACAGATTTTCCTCTTAAATTGCTCTTCCAATTCCAAACTCTTCCACAAGTGTCCTAATAGGTCCAACACCATCTTGGCACCTTAAACCCACCTTATAACCTCCTTCAATACCTTAAATCATCCACCAAAATCCACCTTAGTCATTATGCATTTTCCTTGTAATAATGCTACTCTTGTAATGCTTTCCTCTAGGTTTCTAGGTGGTGGTTCATACTTAATGTAACCACTATGCCAATGTTTTCCTCACCACTATAACATCATCTCCCAAGCATCTCTCACTATCTAAAACTCTTTCAAGCATTTACTAAAAGTTCCTCCACAAGCTTAAGCTTCCTCACACCAACACCTTATTTCCTTCCTAGTTGTTTACCAACATTTGCCTAAGTTCTAAATACTCAAATACATTCTCTTGATTCCTAAATCCCCCAAGGTAATGCCTAAGTCATTACCACTCATTCCAACACTTTATCTTACCCCTCTTCATCAAGACAATCTCTAAAACTTCCTAGTACTTCCTTAGTCATTATATTCCCTTAGAACATATCTTAATCACCTTAAACATCATACCTTCTCCTTAACTTATGCTCAAGTCTTATATTCCTCATCTCATGACTTTGGTGTGTTCAATACACCCACCTAAACTCTAAATTCCTCATAGACCATTCTAGGTCATTCTCATCCTTAAGAACTCCTTAGTTAACTCATTTCCACTCAAATTCTTCATAATGACTCCTAGTAAATCCTAGGTCATATTGATTCACCACCTTCACCTAAACACTTATTTCTACTCAAATTTTGCCATAGCTCCTCTAGTATATTCTCATGCCCAAATGCATTGTTTTTCTCACACAATAACCTCACACACACCAAGTCCTTTCTCATCACATTTCCCCATCCAAATCAACTCATTCTTAATAACTCAATATAGTGCAATAATCTTAAATTGCATAGCACTAAGGCTCTTAAATGACATGGCTCTTAGGCCCTTAAATGACTTAAACTTAACACTGAATTTCCCACATGTATAAGCTTTCAACCTGCAAATACACTCATCAATCTCATAGTAATTATAATGCCTTAAAATCCACCTAAACTTATATTACTAACCCATTCTCATTAGCTCCTTAATCACAAGTTCATAAGCTTGTTTAAGTTCTTTTTCCTAGGTTATATAACCCAATACACAATGTAAGCTCTAAGCCACATTGGTATTTATCTAAAACTCATTCCTTAATCTTAAACCACCATTAGGTAAGCATTTTACCTTGTTTTCTCAAGCTTATCTTAATCTCCTCCTTAGACCTTCTTCTGCATAGATCTCGGCCACCACTTAAATTCCCTTGCCAATGTTCTAATCAATATTCAAGGACTCATATGAGTACTAAACAATGCACTAACCTCAAGGAATAAAACCTAGGTTAGAAATGTGTTCTAAGGCATAAAAGTGGATGATTACCTTTGAAGTCTCAAGGTAGACTTTGGCATTGAATGAAATAGGACCTCCACTAGTCCTTGGTGAATAAATCAAGCTAGAACAAGGCATAAAAAACATATCCCCATGAGAAGGAATTTTCGGCCATGTACAAGAAATGATGGAAACATGGTTTTTCTTACATTTTCTTTACCTTAAGAGAATGGAGAAGCTAATGAGCTCTTCAAACTTGATTTTCCCCCATCAATGGAGTTTTCTCATGGCACCAAAATGGAGCTTTGAAAGATTTGAAAAGATAGAAGGTAGGTCTTGGCCTAACTAAGAGAAATCTACACTTAGTTTTTGATTTGGAGCAAAGATGAACATTTGGTGAGCATTTGGAGATGGAGGCACCATGGATGGAGCTCTCACGGTTTTGGAGCAAAAGAGAGAAGAAGAACTCGTGAAGAAGAGGAATGAAGAGAGAGAAGAAGAAGGTAGGCTAAGGTAAGATATTTGCTTTAATAAAGCAAATAGTAACTTCTTTACTTATCTCTTCTTTTCCTTTCTCATTTAATGACTCATATGGTGACTCCCCACATAAGAAACCGGCCACCCCATTAATATAAGGCCAACATGGTCTTTGTTGACCATTAATTGACTTATATTGATTAAAACCTAAACTAGTCACTAAATAGTTACTATTCACTAATCAAGGCACATAATCGGGAAATTTTTGATTTCCCATTGATTTAGACCTCCTAATGTGATACTAATTAGTACACATGTTGATTAAAGAGTAATGATGGACATTTAGCCACTCAAAACTCAATTCTAAGACAATTTCTCAAAAATGTGCTTTAAGACTTCTTAAAGCACATTTTGTGTTTTAACTTGTTTTCAAGCTTGGTTTTCTTTGCTAATTGATTTAAAATGACCATTAGGATATTACTAAGGTCTTATCATGATATTTGGGTACTCACCCAAGTCTCTCCAAGCTTAGAGCACGTTTTTGCCCTGATTGCCTTTAAGCACTTTCTTATGTTTTTCCTTGGTTTAAATTGTCCACCAATCTTTCTAAGGCATATTTTAGCCCCTAATACATCATGATTTGATGTTTACTTAGCATACTTAGGTTTGGGGTATTTCATATAAATAAGGAAGAATTGAAACTCCCCTTGTATTGTAGATTGAGGAAGGTATCCTTCTCACACTTAGAGCTTTGGCAGGGGTGAGACGTTCCTCACACTTGAGTTTGCGCAAGTGTTCAACCCAAGATATTGAAATTCCAAAGCAACTGAGGTTGCTTTCCATAGGTGAGTTCAGCTATATTTTCGACATAGAATTTGTTCTGAAAAGAAAATCATATATAGCCAGCAGAACTCCAATTGAACCAAAAGAAAATCATTAAATGAAAATCATAAATAAAAATTCATAAAAGAAAAACATAATAAACCACACTGTTACCTTCCTGAATATATCAAATGTTAGAACAAGGTTTAAACAGTATTAGTCTACAAAAGTCAGAGAAATATAAAATGAAATGAAAATAACAATAAAACAAAATAAAATAAATCACTGTGGTGGTGGTGGAGGCTGTGCTGGTCCCTGGCCTGACTGAGCGAGGAGACGCTCTAGGAGCTGAGCGGTCTGCGCATTCTGCTGCGCTGTCTGTGCATGCATCTCATCACTCCGGTCCAAGCGCTGTATCACCCTCTGCTCAAAGCTCTCAAACCTCTGATGGAAGGTCTGGAACTGAGCCTGTAGATCTGTCGAGTAAGGTACAGGAGCAGGGGTCTGCATCATATCAGTAGTCGGCCTATAAGGCTCCTCTCCCTGTGCGGACGGTGGGTCAGGATCGGCTGAGTGTGTAGCTCCAGTAGAGGTCCCCGCTGCTGTGGAAGATGCAGTGGAAGACCGAGCAGCGGCACTCCTAACCAAGTACCGTCATCTGAGCGCATAAAGCCCCAGCTCCGTACAGTCAGCAGTGACACTGGGCGCTTCGCTGAACGAAGATCTAAAGTCTCCCTAAACTCTGCTGAGAATGGGACAGAACCGATAATGTGGAGACTGAGGAAGAAGGGAAAAATGGGAGTGATCTTCTTCTTCGTCCTCATGTAGGAGACCACCTTATAGAGCTGGCTGTACATGACGTGGCTAAAGGAGATGCGCTGAGCGGGTGGAAATGGGCCTAGGAAGTAGTCTAGTAAGGCACAATCCTCTTCAGAAGCATCATGCGCCCCAGATGGGCGAATCTGATGACTGAGGATCTCCAGGAGAAGCCTCTGAGTCAGCGTGGGGAAGCTAGCGAACGGGAGGACATCCTTCTTCTCCTCCTCTCTACGTCGGGTCCTCCGACCTACAGCCTGAACCACCTGGACTTCGACCTCTGCAAGTACCCCTGTGAATCCTCGGATATCACCAGGACCATCCGGGATGTGCAGGAGAGAAGTGAAAGTCGAGGGTGTGATCTCCACGGGGCGATGGCGAACATAAGAAGTAATGCTCGTATCGCCTGCCCGGGCATTAGCATAAAACTCTCGAGCTAAGTCCGGAGCAAAGACTCCCTGCCCTAACCTTAGGACCTCCGAAAGTCCTAGCCTGGCAAATAGAGTATCCACCCCTGCAGCCTCTAGCACTGCCGGCTCAAATTTCCTCTCAATGATAAAGTCCTTGCCCTGATCGAACCAGGCACGAGCCTCTACTGAAATAAAGCCATCGTCCCGAAGACGAGGTGCAGAAGAAGATGATGCTCCAGAGCAGTCGCCACCACGATTACGAGGCATACTAATATATTATTTAAAATTAAAAGCAAACAACATTAACAGCATAACAATAAAATATTAAATATCAAACAAAGCAATAACCCATGAGAATCAATAGAAATCAACAGCATAAAAATTAATAACAAAAACAGCATAAAATAAAATAGAGAATAACAACAAACACGTTAATAAAGAAACATAGAAATTAATATCAAAATAGAACACTAATAAAAACAACTCCGTAAATAAAAATAATAGGAAACAAGTTGAACAAAGAATGAAACATAAACAGAATAATTATATAATTCTGTCGAAATTTTGAAAGAGTCTCCCCTAAAATTCTTCGATTCTCCACAAAAATTTCAGTCAGATTCAAGGTTTTTAGTACCGTTACCTATCAAATCTGTAAACAATAACCTAGAATCATAATCTATATTTTCATTCAATAACCAAGGCTAAATAAAATTGAATTATGCTAGTTTTCTTCAATGTATTCTCGTAATTAGCACATAACATTTTTGAATTCTACAAAAACACTCAAACTAAGTAATATGTAAAGATTTAACCTTGTGTATGTAGATTATAACAATTATAGGACAAATTCGAGACAAATTAGCAATTAAATTCGAAAATTTCGAATTTGGGAAACTAGGGATTCGAAACTTCTGGTGCAGTCCGCTTGATATCTGGCGGACCAGGAGGCGGAACCGTGTGTGGAGTCCGCGAGGTAAGTGGCGGACTAGAGGCGGTTCGCTTCGTATTTTTTTTTTGATTTTAATGTAACAAGATAAACAGATTAAACATTAGTACACAAAAATTAATAATTAGTAGTTAGATTACATAAATTATAAGTTAGTGGTTAATTACATAAAATTAAATGTTAAGGACAATGGAAATTAAATGTTAAGGACAATGGAAATTAAATGTTAGAGACAATGGAAATTAAAATGTTAGAAGTTAGAATTAGATGTTAAAAGTTAGATGTCCGAAGTTAGATGGCCAAAGTCAGGTGTCCAATTGTCCAAATGTCCAATTAATATTAACAGATTATTAGATAATTAATATTAACAAAATATAGAAAATAATTAATATTAACAATAAACGAAAATAATATAGAAATATTATTAACATATTTAAGAGAACAAAATATTTATAATTAACAGGTGAATAATCCGGGGCTTAGGAACTAGAATAAATCTAGTCCCCGGCAACGGCGCCATTTTGCAGACGTTATAATCTGAGTGGTTTAAGTGGTGTAATTAAAATTAAAGAAAAGAAATTAAAACCCAAATAAACGTCGGGCTGCAAACAAATCCCGTCGCAGTAGTAGTGAAAATGTAAGCGACCGGATATCGAACCACGGGACTAATGTACATATTATAGTACCTAAGCGTGTCACAAGGAGGGGGGATTAATTGACTTGTTAAATATAAATAAAAACAGTTAATAAAATTAACATAAGTAAGCAAAAACTAAACGGGACTCTGGTTCACATTAATGATATCTGCTCTTTCATGCTAGGTCTACTGGTTTAATTATAACTGTTTGGCAAGATTCCTGATATTTTCTTCTTGGTCCGATGAAAACTCATAAGACTCGTTCACCCTGTAATGCAAGGTCCGATGAAAACTCAAGCAAAAGCCTGCGAACGGCAGAGTGTTGAGGGATTACATTTGCAACTGAGTACTAACTTAAACGATGAGAATAGTTCCCCCCAGTTTTAAACGGCTTAATCAACCCATCTGTTTCCAACCGATGAAATCAAAACAGACTTAGTAAAGCTTTTAATAAATTCATGAGGTTTTATTAAAAAGATGGCGAGAAAACCTTTAACCGTAACAAACTTTATTAAACTAAACCAGTACAAACATATTGCATATTAATACAGATAATAATAATTATTCCCAGAGTATACATATAATGAAATAAAAAGAAAACAATGGAGAAGCGGGAGATTAGAAATGGAAATGAACGAGTGAGTGAAAGTGAAGTGGTACGAAGATGGAATGATGGTGTGAATTGGAACTCCAGGAGGAACCACGGACGGAACCTCTGGAAGGACACTCTAGTGGACGAACGAGGCTCGTATTTATAAAGGAAGAAGAACAGAGCAGCAGCTCATTCAGCTCACTGATTGAGCTCGTTGATTGCAGCTCCCCCATTGATTGCAGCTATTGATTGCGCAGGGGACAGGGCTGAAACGCGTGCGTGATTTCTGGTAGGCGCCGGCTCAAGTTGCAGAGCGAGTTGGGTAGAAGATAACCCTTGATTTCCTACACATTTACACGTGTCCGCTAGATAAGTAGCGGTCTCCTCTATCGTGTCCGCACAATAACAGCGGTACTCTCTATTCTTGTCCGCCTCGCGGTTGCATTAGAGTTGTCCGCCTCTTAGTGTGGTACTCCTTATTTTGTCCGCCTGATAAGGAGCGGTCGCCTCTTGTTTTCTTCTCTTGTCTCGTCCGCCTTGTTATGTGGCGGTTGCGAGAGAGTGTTCCGCCCCTTAATGGGCGGTTCATGCAATTCATGCAGTGCATGTTGTTCTTTCTTTCTTCTTTCTCTACGTGACCATCTTTAATCCCTTATAACATATGTATGTTTTTAGGTATTTTTCCTACAATTTAACACATAAAATACATCAGTAAATATAACAACATATTTATAGAAAAACCCTAGATAGTGAGAAACATTACTAAAAATGCTACAATTAATAAGGTGATTAAACCCTAAAACGTCTATATGTTTTGCACTTATCACCGACCCATGTCTGACACTCACGGCCCTGGGTCGGACCGTTCCAGAAAGATTTTTTTTCGTTGCTTAAGCCATGTCCGACCCAGCGTCCGATCCAGGCTGTGGGTTGGACGGTAGCAGATTGTGCTACAGGCCTTATTTTTGCTTCCCATTTCACCCATTGCTTCCCCAATCTTCCTACATGTAATCCCACATGATTTAGCACTAATTAAGCCTCTAAATCACCTTAATTCATCCACCAAATCTATTACTAAATCCATCAACAACTTACACTTCCCTCACTTCTTTTCCACACTGTAACAGTTTTTGTGTTACACTTATGCTAAGATTTTAAAACTCAATCCTCACATCCAATACTTATACTACCAATACCATTACTAGCATCCCAAATATGTTTCCAATCCATTACATTACCTATACCCAAGTCCAACTCTCCTCTTACCAAGTCTTGCCACACTAATTCTTCCTAGTTCGACGATGCAATTTAATACCTCTTTGCTACAGATTTTGTACTCCTTATTTCTCATACTGCTACTACCTCTTCATCACTACTAACATACCTACTAACTCCAATACACACCTTGGTTTTTCCCACTCACCAAGTCATCCATACATGTACATATTCCTACCAAAATTTTGCCATAGTTCATCTACTTTTCTTACTGGCCACACATACCAATTCTCACCAAATTCATTCCTAAACTAGCCACACCCACAAGTCCTAACCTACCAGCAATAAATACAACATACATCACCAATACTTCTTCAAATACCAATACTAATACTCATACACAATCATTTGGCTCCAAGGCCTACAATTCACATACTAATTCCAAATAATCAATCCTCCTCACAATACTCAACTTCCAATACTACAATACCAATACAAGATTTTGGGTTCTTTAGTTAGTTTGCCCATTCTCACTAGTCTAAATGCATTAAATTACATTAGTAAAGAGCTCTTACCTTGAGCTTATAATTCCTTCGTTCCCTTTCCAATTCTCTCTCTTCTTTCTTTCTTTGCCCAAATCGGCCACATTGGGAATGGAGTTGCCAAACTCCATTCCCATCACCCAAAGCACATAAAATATGTGTATTAATATACTAACCCTTAATTAATGCTAGTTCATAAAAATGTTTAGAACAAGATTTCTAGGGTTTACTTTTGGAGTGTCTTAGGAGGGATTTTAGCCCTTGTTCAAGAAGGTGAATCCACCACCATTGCAAGGTTGATATTATGCTCAAAGGAGAGAGAGAAACAAGGCATTACAAAGAGGCAAAATCGGTTATGGAGTAAGGTGGAGAAAACATGAGTTTTTCATATAGATTTTTACCTTAATGGAGAGAGGAGACTCCAAGCTTTACATTGGTGCCATTTTCTCTTTGAATGGGGAAAACCCATGGAGATGAACTTCCTCATTTTTGGATTTTGAAAAGAGAGAAGTGTAGAGGATTATGAGGGGATTACAAATATGTAATTATTTTGTGTGATTGGAGCTCACATGGAGGTAGAGCATGGGAGAGAAGTGAGAGTTGCCATTGGATCTTCTTGAAGCTCTCCAAAATCGCCCAATAGAGGGAGAGAAGAGAGAGAATCGGTGGGGGGGGGGGGAAGAAGAGGGTAGGAGAGAGATGAGGGAAATGAGAGAGTGAGGTGAGAGAGAAGGGTAAAGTAGCTTTTTTACTTTACTACTTTTTGCTTTTGGCTCTCTTATTTAATTAGCTAGTTACATGTTGTGTGAGGGAGTTATTTGACTATTAAAAATCGGTCCCCTACTGTTATTACTAGCTGGAGAGTTTTTCATCTTTTACAGAAAACGCTCGTTATTTTACCCGGTTTAGGTACTATTCACTAACCGGGCCCGTTTTCCGGAATTTTCTCGTTTCTTTATTTTTATTGGTTATTAAGCTTCCGTTAGTGCTTAATAATATTTATTTAATGATTTATAATTTTTACGGGTCCGTTTGACCACTTAAAACCACATTTTCGGGTTTCTTTGAAAAACGTGCGCTAAAGCCCTATTAGCGTTTTAATACATATTTGGATCCGTTTTCTTCGGGAATCATTCCCGTATATTAATTAGGCATGAATAATCCTTAGGAATCCTTACGATACTATAACCGAGGTCTCGTACCTCTTATGGTTATTTAACGCTTATTCTAGCGTTTTCCGCTTTCTAAGCGTTTCTTTATTTCTTTTGGATTTATTTTCCCTACCAAAATTACTTAGGCACTATTAGGCCCTTAAATACTATATTAGAATAATTTAATCACCATATTTAAGTTTGGGGTATTTCAATCTACCCCCCTTAAGAACTTTGTCCTCAAAGTTGCTCGAGGTCATGGGATTACTATACTTACTCATCCATACTTATCTAATGCCAAAGCTATACATTCTTCCTCCTTACCAATCCCAAATCCGTTGCTCAAGGTTCCTATACTATACCATACCATACCATACCATACCATACCATACCATACCATACCATACTAATGCAATAATTACTTCAATCCGCATTACTACCGACCATCCGGTCCTCATTACCAATTTATACATACATACAATGCAAAGATATTCCCAAAGCAATGCATACACATACAATCCCGCAGGTACTCAGGTCATCTAGACACAGGACTCCTTTATGTCCTGCTGCCCTTGGAATAATACAATATGATACACTACTACCTTCTCAGGTATACGCTTCTAGCCAATCCTTCATCTCCAGGCCAAGAAGAATTCTTCACAACTACTACTTAGGATTCTTCCAAAGCATACAACTCCAAATTCCAATTTGTATTTATTACTTCTATCCTATGTGTGATTCTTGTGACCACTTGAGGGGAGCATCAAGAATTATTCGACCCTGATGTGATCAGCATCAGTGTCGAACTATCTTTCCACCCCAATTTGTGTTCGGTTTCCCTTGATCAGATCAGGATCAAGTTAGACCTCCCCATCAGTTTCAAACACAATAATTCAATCATTTTCATTTCTACCTTTTTACTCTTCCTAGTCATAATTACAATTTCATACAACTCCAAAGGATGGAATCCAGTCCATCAACCATTCTCAATCTACTTCCCAAATACTTTCCTCGGAATTCGATGCCTAAGTGCTCATTTCATTAACCTTCTCCACTTTCTTCCATTACCCTCTATTATCTCTACTATTCAGACTAGGGAATACCGTACTCATGAAATTCAGCTGTCCTCAATTTACTTCCAATAACGTACTTACGAATACACCACTTGTGGGTTACATTCCTCTACTACTCATAGTCAATCCGTACTACTTCTTTAAGAATACAATACTTGTGGAGCTCCATCCACTACTCATTCTCAATTGTCTCAAGACAATCACCTATAGGGAACTCAATTTCCTCTAGGTTATACATCGGTTTTATACCGACTCATGCATCGTAATGCCATGTCTAACTTCAGATAGGCACACACTACAGGGATTATCATTTCCCCAAGAGTTGCTCTACTCCTCTTTACTAATACTTTTGCACTGGGGTTACAAGGTGGGTGTATTCATCCTATGGTATTCGCATCTCTCGTGCCTAATTACCACAGTTAATATGAATGAATACGTATGTTTATTTAACATAAGTACCAATCCTTAAATCAATTCCCATTTGTGCTATGCACATTATAGTTTCTGTGTCTTATTCATGAAACTTACATTAAGCGGTTTTCGCTCTACCCCCCTTAAAAGGGATTACGCCAACGTAATCTACCATATGTTACTATTAAACATTGGTTTACTCGATTTGGGCAATCTGAAGCATTTAGCTTCACTACGATATACTATACAATATGCTCTGGTCAAGGGGTCTTAACCATACCAATGGTTTAGTCTTTGCACCGAGGATTCCTATATGAGTTTATTTAACTCATAATTAATTCAGTTCTAGCCTATTAGGCTTCAAGGCATTAATAGCCATTCTTTCATACTTAATAGGTGTATTACATTTCCTAGCTAGGGCCCACTAGCTTCTACTGCGCGACCCTGATAACTTGGGTTACTCACCCTTCATGTTATCCTTAATGTGCTATACATCACCTTTTTATCCCTCTATTGTGGAAATAAGGTTTACTAACAGTGTAGTATTCTTTTACCGCTGTTTGAACTCAATGACCAGCTCTCTGGTAATCTATTACACGTACTATTCGTACTCCCACGGTTATTCACTAAGTTCCTCCGACTTGTTGTCGGGCGAGGTTAAGTCACTACCTAGTTGCAGTGCTTCCTCTGTTGTCACCAACTTCTGAATAATACCAGTTCTTCTGGTTCAGTACAAGTGTTCTTTGCTTGTATGACCTTGCATTCTCAATGCGTCGGTCCAAGTGACTTTCTTCAGTCTTCTTTCACCTTTTATTCCAATGGAATTCACATCTTGTGATTGTTAGTGTGCTTACACTCTTCGTGTTTCCTTGGCCTTAGGCCGCACGGTTTGTTGCTAAGCTTGCTTGACTGGCTTATGCCATGTTGTTGGTGAAAGAAAGGGTTTACTACGGTTTACATTTTCCATATTGCTAGCTACCCCCACTAATCATTAGCTGTACAAGTGCAATACCAAAACACTCAGTCATACAGAGTGTAGAGGCATAAACGCTTGATAGTAAATCACTCATGTGATAGGGATGAATATTTCTGCCTGTCTTCTCATACTTATACTCGATGTCATCGTCTTACTACTTCCTCCTAGTGGTCGCTTATTGCGTACCATACTCTTACTCATTACATGACATCGTTTTTACTGTCTTTGTAACTGTAGTAGTTCCTCTTTACTCATTGCCATTGTCATTGGCACCATTCCCTTATGGTACGAACACTAAGGGTTTCCTCTGTTCGTGTGTATGGCGGTTGTCGTAGCATACCACAATACTATTATCTTCCCATTGTGGGGATGTTTTATTTCAATTTAGGTTTCATGTGTAGGTTAGCTTACCTCACATTACTTCCTCATTCATGATATAGTTTGCCAAATAACTTGGTTGACCAAAGATGAAGTGGTTTATCGGGTTACAAGTTCTCTTGAGCGCCGGTCATTCATGGTGTGCAATGTGCACACTCATTGATTGTTTTGACAATTACTGTCTCCATAGTGCTGAGCATTGATCATTGATCATAGGCTCTAGCTATGCGGTTTTACTTTTGCATGTACATTACCGGGACATCCCCCAAAACTTCAAGGGTTTTCTGGTCCCGTTCTCCAATTGGAGGGTATTCTATCACTAATAATTGAAGGGTCTTGTTGAGGGGTTGTCTCCACTCGTAGGTCTCGTGACGAGGTTTACTATGTTAGTCTTTGTTTATGTACCTCCGCCATTTATACAATGGTTCACCACGTGTTTGGGTGCATAAGGAGTATACTCACTCCTTCAAGCTTCGATGCTCTTAAGCGATGTGCTCCTACAGTCCCCAGCCTTTCGTAGGCGTAGTGGTTTGGAAATCTCATTTCCTTATTCGTTGTTTGATAAGTGTCCAAATGAGCATGTTTTATAGGTGTATTTCATATATTATATTAGCACTTTTCTTGCTCATTTCTCCACTTTGGTTAGTTTTTTCCTCTAGTTATGTTTTATTGATTATCTCACAAATTTATTGGTTAAACATGAGGAAAACCAAGATAGGAGCAAAGTACACGAAGAGACGAACGCGTAGGCGAAAACGGGGATCAAATCGGCTCAAACGAAGATTTTAGAGGCAAAACAATTTTTGTCTGAACCACCGTCCGGACGTACTGGTTCGGACGCGCGCATCGACCTCGTCCGGACCACCTGGTCCGGACACTGGTCCGGACACTGCTATTTTGACAGCTAGAAAGGAGCCGTGTGAAGAGATAAAAGCCTTATCTCTTCACACGCAAATACCACCGCCTTACCACCCCACCCCATTATATTTTCTCTATAAATACACCTCCAAACCTCCATTAAATCATATCTCATTCCACCCCCAACTTATGCCATTTTCCTTCCATAAAAATACCATAAAACTCTCACAAAATCACTCATTTCATCCACATAAATTCCATACTACATCTCATCCCATAAATCATTCCACTTCATACCGTTATCCTGTCCAACCTCTACCAAAAATATTAGCAGATAAGATAGCGGAGCGGAAATAAACATCTTTTCAGATGTATTCCTCTACTTCTTATTCTGTCTTTAATATGTCAGGCTAAGGAGGATTTGCTCCGGGCAAAGGTTTTAATTATGGTTTGTTTAATTATGTAATCAATATTTCTACCGGTTAAAATAAATACAGTTTGTTACGCTTAAAGGTTTTCTCTCACCATTTTAATAAATTACATGAATTTATTAAAATGCTTTCCTAAGTCTATTTTGATCAGACCAGGTGATAAATAGACAGGTTAATTAAGCCGTAAATCTGGAGAAAGCTTATTATGATTTAATAGGTTAGTATTTTCAGATGCAATTATATTCCTCCTCGAATTTAACGTCCGTTTACATAGTATTGCTCAAACCTTGATTAGACCGAGCATTTTCTGGTGAACGAGTTCTTAAGGGTCTATGACTTAGTCCTTAGGATTATAACAGGAATTTTGCCAAACTAATATATTAAACCGGTAGAGATAGCATAATTAATCAGATTATATAAAACCTAAACCCGGAGTTCCATTTAATTCATCTGCACTCAGTAATTTTAATCTGCTTAATATTTTCTCTAAAACAAGTCAATTAACTTCCCCCCTTTTGTGACAAGCTTAGGAACTATTTTATCTCGCTATAAGTCCCACGGTTTGACCCCGGCCGCTTCTGTCTTCTATACTACTGCGACCGGGTTTTTATTTGCAGCCCGACGGATATTTTGAGTATTAATTTCTTTCTTTTATCAATTTCACCAGCACTAATCACTCTTGATAAATCCACTCTGCAAAATGGCGCCGTTGCCGGGGACTTGATTTAATCTAGTCCCTAAGCCCCGGTTAATTCACCTGTTATATTATAATAATCTGTCAATATTAACTCATAATAATCTAATTTCGGACATCGGTCTTCTGATCTGACTTGGACATCTAACTTTGGACATCGGACTTCTGACATTTCTTTCCATTGTCATTTATTTCTGTCATTTCTTTCCATTGTCATTTCAATTCCATCGTCCTTTAATATTCCATTGTCTCTAACTACTAACTTAAAATTTCCAGTCATTTCGTTCCATTGTCATTTCGTTTCAACTTTCTGTTATTTCTTTCCATTGTCCCTAACTACTAACTTTAAATTTCTGTCTACTAATTCCTAACATTTTTATTATTCTAACCCATAACAAGTTTCTTTTCTCTGTTTTGAGTGGTGAATGCCTTTTACCAGGTCACACAGCTACCCAGAAAATATTAATAATCACACGGTTGGTTATAATCCAGAGATCGAGAGAACCTTTCTGCGCACCCTAAGGCAGAGACGAACTCAACAAAACATTACCACCACAGTGATAGAATCTAACCCGGAAGCTGACATGGCATCTACACCAGCTACAACAGTCTGCAACATCAACAGGCCGTCAAACCAAGGTCCAAACAGCCCGCCATCATCCTTCACACCTTACTTCATCCGATATGACGAGTGGCAGAAGCTTAAGCCATATCATCAGATCGATGTGTAAAGGAGTTGGGTATGTTCGATGGGACCAATCTGACGAAGCCCTGTTGCATGTCACTAAGTTTCTGCAGCATGCGAACAGTCTCACTGCAACCGACGCAGTACTCCAGTACGCATGGCTGTCATTATTCCCTCATAGCCTGACGGGAAACGCAAGTAAATGGTATCATAGCTAACACCAAGTACCATCGGTACATGGGACGACATGGCCACCAAGTTCTACGACAAATTCCTACCCCGAGCCGAACATTGGAGATGAGTGCTGAAATTTATAATTTCAAGCAATGGGTCGGAGAATATTTGTGAAACTTGGGACCGTTTCAAAGGTCTATTACTTACTTGTCCTCACCATGGTCTGACGAAAGAACAAGTATCACAATTGTTCTACAAGGGTGATCGGTCCGTGCAGAACAATGGTGCTATCTTCGTTAGGGGCTGACATTCTGAAAAAGCCAGGAGCACAATTTCTGAACAGCATGGAATCTCTCTGTGAGGAAATCAGAGACTGGGCCTCCGGTGGATCAAGGAGCGGTACTCCAGGATTATATCATGGTGGGGAGAGTGATAACAAGTTTGACCAATTGATGAAAAGCCATGAGCAACTCATGGAGAGAAATGCTCAGCAGGCAACAAAAGTCAGTACTCTGCAAAAAGTGGTTGAGCAGATGGCTATGAATTCCTTCCCCCAGCAAGCTAAGTCGATGATTTCCCGAACACCACTACACCCCTCCGGCTATGCTCCTCTATCCCAACCATCTCCAACTAATTCTTGTACGCAATGTTGCGGGCCTCATGACTATGAACAATGCCCCCAACTACAAGAATTGAAAGCAGCGGAGGAGGCAAACTACATCACCAACAGTTCAGGATACAGACAACCTTGGCAACGTAACATGCAATCCGACCTTCGCTACTCAAACACAGAAAATATCCAAAACCCACATACCCTACAAACATCCCAAAACTACAGACCTCAGTCCAATTTCCAAGGAGGCCAAAGGCAATATCAACAACAGCCTTATGGCAATGAAGCTTTATCGAGTCGATCAACTCAGCCTCCTTCGAATCCTGAGTCTGAAATATCTCAAATGCAAGAGATGTTTAAGGCAATGAGGGTAAGTCCAGAGATACGCAAGAGGAGGTCGCAGCTCTGCGAAGACCAAAAGCCTTGCAGTCTCAGATTCAACAAATCCTAACTCAACAAAGACCTCCTGGCCAACTCCCTCACAAACCAATCCAAATCCAAAGGAGTATGCAAAAGCAATCTACGTAGTGGACACTAGTACAAAAATGACCTATTTCGGCGCCCCTATCTCGGCGGTTGTACAAGAAACCGCGAGATAGGTCCTCCGTAATTTTATTAATTAAACAAAATAACATCTATTTCGGCGGTTCCTAGTAACAACCGCCGAAATAGATATATTTGGTAGTCTATTTCGGCGGTTGCTACTAGGAACCGCCGAAATAGAGGTTATTTTTTAATAAAAAAAAATTACGGAGGACCATACATTTCGGGGTGTTTAGTAACAACCGCCGAAATAGGTCGCTTAATAAACACCCCAACCAGCCCCGACTCCGTTACGCTGTTAGAACCCTAACCCCTCTTCTCTTCTCTGTAACGGGCGAATCTGAGTACCAATCTCGACAGCCACCACACCACCGCCGCTCCGACGTCCGTCGCCCTCCTCCGCCTTCGCCGTCGTCGCGCCGCCGTCGCCGGTCGTGCGTGGTTGTCATCGGAGGTTGTTGCTGCAACCAAGAACCACAGCTACAATATACCGGGTAAACACAATTCCAATTCGGTTTTGACTAAAAAATTAAATGTGTTGTTAATTGGTAGATTTGTGTCACATTATGATTGTTGATGCTGATATTTATTGTGTGTGTCAAATCTTTGAAAGATTTGGTTGTTAAACTAATCAAATTATGTATGAACACAAGGTGTTTGATGAATGTCTGAGTGAATATTTTTACGTTTTTGCCCTTTTTTAAGTATAGTTAGGCAGGGGCGGACCGACTTGGGTGCGTACTGTGTTTGTTGACACATATGGAAAAGAAAATTGCCTAACGTTTTACTTATTGTTATAATTAACTAATTATTATTAATTTAACACATTAATTGTTACGGAGCAATAGAGATGGTACTTTATATTTAGGTATTCAATAGTTTAACTATTAATTAAAAACTTGTAAGTAATTGTTAGTAACAATTTAATATATCTTACATTTGTTGAACTGAAATACAATCAATAGATATGGTATAATTTAAAATTAGTACATTTATCTATATAGTTTGATATGGAAAGGTTTTTTAAAAGAAAAATAGCTTCATCATCGGAGCCAAGCCCGCCCAAGAAATAATTGATATACCGAACGAATGTGGTTGATAAAGATGTAAACAAAGTCGTTGTTAGCAATATAGTGTTGCGCCCTCAATTGATACTTATTTTGCGTTTGCGGCCTCTGTAGAGATTGGTACTGCTACACGTCTCGCATGCCCGATTGAGAAGAGGGGCTGAAAACAATTCCTTAGGAACCGGTAATATACTTTAACTTATCTCTTCATTCTCTTCACTCGCAGTAAATTTTCAATTAACGTAACTACAAATAAGGAATAAATTTGGTATATATAGTTTGGTTTATGATGGAAATTTGTGTTGTTGAATAATTGGTGAATGCTTAATAATAAGCATGGTTGTGTCTTTGTAGAGGGAAATCACTAAATGGGTTCACCGGATTGAAGTCGTACGGGGCTGAATACCTTTCATTTGTGAACCCGTAATATACTCAACCTACATCTTCATCTTTTTAGCTCATTATATATAATTTTGCAATCCTAATTACAAACAATTAACATACGTAAACTAATGAGTTTGTATTCTATCTACAGATAAGTGGTTAACAAACCCCAGTCATTGCATGGTAGATTGAAAGCGGAGTGGAAGAACGGTAATATAATCTAACTTATCATTTTTCTCTTTTGTACTTTGTATTTGATTTCCACAAATTATTGGAATTTGGTTTGATGAATAAATTTGGTATATATTAGTGTGGTTTATGATAGAAATTTGTGTTGTTGAATGATTGGTGAATGTTTAATAATAAGCATGGTTGTGTCCTTGATTTCCACAAATTATTAAAATTTGGTTTGATGGATAAATTGGTATTAGTTTGATTTGTGATGGAAATTTGTGTTGATGAATGGTTGGTGAATGCTTAATAATAAGCATGGGATAGGTAAAATTATGCAAAAGTCATGCCGATTTTTTTTTAAAATTCTCTTCGTAATTAATATTGTTTGATGTATGTGTATATGTCTAACAATATCTAATTTTTTTATCAGGTCCGTTATTCACCTCTCTGTTTCCCGCCTTCTTCCATTACTTTCCTCTTTCCTCTCTGTGCACAAGTAAGTAACTAAACTTATTTTTTGTTTAATAAATGCAATTATGTATTTAAATATAAGTGCTAGTACATAATTTAGCTTCATTCCCTATTTGTTGATGCATTTCTTTTTTAATTTATTTTTGTTGCTCCCTTGCAGAGACATATCAGAAGTGGTATTGCTGCATCTCTCGCACAGAAGCTACCTCTCAGGCACCAGTCTCCCCTGTCCATAAATCCTTAAAAAACAAGTACGTATTCTAACTCTCGATTCTTTGTAATCTGTAAACCGGTTTGAACTTATACAGTGGAGAATTGAAAGCGTTGATTTGATGATCTGAATTTGCAATTGGTTTTCAGTTAGCTAGTAAAGAATTGATTTATTTTAATTGTTGGTTGCTGCCATTGTTGGAATGTTTGTGGTTGTGATGACTTTGGTGAGTGCTGAATAATAAGCACGGGATGTGTACAATTATGCAAAGGTCATGCCAAATTTTTTGTAGAAAAACTATTCGTATATTGTTTTAAACACCGGTTCTGTTTTAAGAATGCAACAATTTCTTAAATTTAAAATGGTAGTTTATTTTGTGTTTGCAACCTTAGAGTTAGGCTAGACTAATTGTCAATCATCCCAGATCATGCTCCATTAGGAATAAACATGTGCAACTTAATATAGGCCATATTCTACAAAGGATCTAACCTCACACTCTGTGATATGTTGCACATGTAGTATGGAGCGTGACTGGATGTATGGTGATAGAGGCGAACATTTTGACAAAATGCTGAAAGAGTTTTGCAAGCTGCAGTGCAACACAGGACAGGACAAAGCGGAGAAAATTCCATGTCCTTGTGTTGATTGTGGTGTGGTTAGACATTATTCAAGCATCAACCTCGTACAACTCCATGTGAAGACCCGTGGTTTCATGCCACATTATAACAAATGGGTATTTTTCATGGAGAACGTTTTGAAGATAATGCTTCATCCTTCCTACAGTCACGATCGGTGTAACTCAAGAACCGAGCAGACATTCGATACTACTAACGAGTCAGAACTCCCAAGCGCTTCCGGAGTCAATGTTGACAGTGAGTCGACTTATCATGATGAACAAATTGACGAGATGCTTGGTACGTTGAGGATAACTTTGTCGACCCGGCCGCGATGAGCATCAAAGGTTGTTGGACTCATCCAAAACGGCGTTGTATCCTACTTGCCACTAAGTACACGAAATTGACAGCTATATTGAATTTGTTTCAACCTGAAGGGAAGATATGGATTGAGTGACAAAGGTTTCACACGCATCCTCTCGAGTGATTCGTGATATGCTACCGGATGAGAACGGTCTCCCTACGACCACGTATGAGGCAAAGAATGGTGTGGTCCAATGGGAGTAGAGTACAAAAAATTCACGCGTGTCCAAAACAACTGTGTGTTGTACAGGGTGAATACGAACATCTTGACAATTGCCCCAAAATGTTCGTTTTCCCGGTATAAGCATAAAGATGGTGAGTACTCCTCCGTTCAGAAAAAAGCCCTCCAGCAAACTTGTTTGGTATTTGCCGATTATAACCAGATTCAAACGGTTGTTTGCGAATCCGAAAGATGCAAAGAACTTACGATGGCATGCGGGAGGGTGAGAGAAGAGTGATGAGAAACTAAGACATCCAGCAAGATGGGCCTCAGTGGAGAAACATCAATAGAGGTTCAAAGAACTTTTCGGACATGAAGATAGGAATCTGAGGCTTGGGTTATGTACTGATGGAATGAACCCGTACGGCACATTGAGTAGTCAACACAGTACATGGCCTGTTCTGCTAGTGATCTACAATTTGCCCTCATGGTTGTGTATGAAACGAAAGTACATCATTTTATCGCTCCTGATATCTGGTCCCAAGCGCCAGGTATAGCATTGATGTGTACCTTGCCCCTCTGATCGACGATCTGAAGCTATTTTGGAATGAGGGGACCGTGGTATATGATGCTTATGCAAGAGAGAATTTCACCGCTCAAGGCTTTGTTGTTCTGTAACGTCAATGACTTCCCTGCGTATGGGAACTTGTCCGTTACACGTTTAAAGGAACATTGGCATGTCCCATATGCGAGGAAGACACTTGTTCGGACCGTTTAAAACATTGTGGGAAGAATGTTTTTTCTGTGTCATCGACGTCTTCTCCCGAAGATCACCCTTATCGAGTAACGAAGAGAAAGTTTTTCAATGGTCAAGCCGAAACTCGTGTGGCCCGTTCTACCTCTGACCTCTGAGGAGTGTACGAAAAGGTTAAGGACATTGTAAATGTTTGGAAACACATCAAAACCGACGAAAAACATTTGGAAAAGTGGTTCTATCTTTTGGGAACTACTTATTGGCGTCATCTTTCTGTGAGGCACTGCTTAGCACTCATGCACATTGTGAAGAACGTTGGTGAGGCAGTGAGTGGGACTTTACTCAATATACCCGGCAAAACAAAAGACGGATTGAAAATCAGAAAGGACATGCAAACCATGGGTATACGAAAGGAGTTTACCCAACAAGAGATGGAACGAATCTACCTACCTCCTGCATGCTACACGCTCTCAAAGGCTGAAAAGATTAGTTTCTTGCAAATGTCTGTACTCGGTAAAAGTACCGTCTGGATACTCTTCAAACTGGAAAACATTGTATCGATGAAGGATTTAAAACTTTTAGGCATGAAATCTCACGATTATCATGTACTGATGTTACATCTTCTTCCGGTCGCAATTCGAGGGATATTGCCATCTGATGTCAGAAATGCTTTAACTCGGTTATGTTTCTTTTTTCTACGCTGTGTGCTCCAAGGCAATTGACGTAACCTCTCTAGATGATCTACAACGTGAAATTGTTATCACTTTATGTCAACTTGAGATGTATTTCCCACCATCTTTCTTTGATATAATGGTACATCTAATTGTGCACATCGTTCGAGAGATACAGTTCTGCGGTCCGGTATACTTACGGTACATGTACCCTTTTGAACGGTACATGGGTATTCTGAAAAGTAGAATGAAGAATAGGTATCGACCAGAGGGGAGCATTGTTGAAGCAACAGTGACTGAGGAAGTCACGGAGTTTGTGACCGATTATTTGAGTGAGGCAGAGTCTATTGGTATCCCAAAACCACGACACTATGGCAGGTTTAAGGGTTAAGGTGTTATTGGTAGAAAGATCGTGCAGTTTCGCGTCTACTTATTCATCAAGCACATTTGTTTGTCTTACAAACATCTTGAGGTTGTTGAACCTTATTTGGAAACCCATATGGTTGAGTTAAGGCATCAAAATCCTTTGAAAAACCACATTTGGCTGACAAAAGAACAAAACCGAGTTTTATCCAATGGTTCAAAGATCATGTGTTGACATTAGCATCATCAGATCCAGAAGCTGTAAGCGAAGAGATTAGATGTTTGGCAATCGGACCTGAAACTAATATTACATCTTTTGAGGGGTATGATTTATTGTGGTATAACATATACACTGCACGCCAAGATGCCAACTCGATAACCAGATAGTGGGTTTAAAATGAAGCTGCTGCCACTGAGTACCACAGCGGTAACCGATCTCAACCAGTTAGTAATTGGTATTATGGTGTCATCGAGGACATCTGGGAACTAGACTATGACATTGATTCCTTTCTGTTGTTCCGGTGCAAGTGGGTGGACAACCGACGCGGGTACCAAATGATGGAGGGCTTACCATGGTTGATCTTTTCACGGTTACACGGTTATAATGATGATCAATTTGTTCTGGGAAAGGATTGCGAGCAAGTGTGGTATTTGAGGATCCGAAAGACTGCAGATGGTCTGTTGTTCTTCCAGGAAGAAGGCCGGTTGTAATGGAAAATGAAAATGAGGATAACGATGAAAATGGGACTGTAGAGGAAACATCCTTGTTTCCTACTGGATTACCGGATTCGATTGATGATACTGAAAACGATTTGCTCTACGCACGATCAGACCCCATGAGAGGGTGTTTGGGTAGAAAATATGAAATGATTTATGTTTTTGTACGTGTCAGGTAATGTTGTTAGTAGAATGTAGACTGTAATATCATCTTAACTGTTATTGTTATGCATCATAGTTTTATGTTATGAGTTTAACTGATGAAAATGCTTTATGATTTTTTTTTGCAGTGGATGATCACCCTATAGATGACCCCATTGGACGGCTTATCTCGACTGGAGACCTGAGCCACAGCCGAATAGACCAAGTAAGCGGGTCACGAGAGGAGGAAGAAGAGAAGGACCAGGTAGCAGTACACGAGACTGAGGCTGGCCCTTCACAGCAGACCGAAGAGGAGTCGGTTGTGCCACCAGAGGCGAAGAAGCAGAAGAAAAGAGGTGCAACACGTGGGCTGAAGGCTAACAAGGGCCCTCCTACAAACCATCGACTTCAATCAATTCAACCAGCCCCATGGAAATTGAAGAATGACTTCACCGCTTACGGTAGCCATTTGGTGAAGTCATATTGCGACATAAACCACCTGGAAGCAAGTGCCTCAATCATTGAAGGATACTATGTTTCAGCGTCTTCAGGTAAATCTCTACATTATTACTATGATCTTTTGTGAAATAATAGAACATTTATGTTTACTTTACTAACTGAATGATCATGTACGTAGTCTCGTTTCTCCGTGGATCCCGCACTTAAAAACGATGTGCTATCAGCGATGTCGAAACAGTTCCGGGACCACAAGAATAAGTTGGCTGACAAGTACATCTACAAGATGCCTACTCCAGAAGATCCAGATGAGCCAGATCATGGTGGAGACGGTGTGAGACCACCATGGGAGGTTTACGAGGGCATAACAGAAAAGCAATGGCTACAATTTGTTGAGAGGCGTCACACACCTGAGTTCCAGGTGCACTTTATTGTCATACATACATAAATTAATCTTAATTTCTTATGTTTTTTGTGTTCATTTCACTTAACATGATCCCATTAATTTATGCAGGCTCTCCGTGCGAAACAACAAGCAAATGCTAAGAAGAATCTGTACCCTCACCACTTAGGTGGAAAAAGTATTGCTCAAAGGGTACCAGAATGGGAGCAAAAGGGATATCTGCCCACGGATGGCTCATTGGATGCCAGTGGCAGAAGAATGAAAGTGTGGGAGTTAAGCCACATTCCGAAGAACTCTACTCCCGAAAATCCTCAATATGATGAAGCCACGAGAGCAGTTATTGCTCAAATGGTAAGTGATATCATTTCATTTTCAGTCAAACTGTTCATTTCCTTTGTATATGAACTTATGTTAAACTAATAACTGTATTTGTGTGTTATATTAGGGTGAATTAAGCTCTCAGCTCACCCAGGGCACCTGGACCTCACAGAGGAATGATGATCCTCTTACACGCGCTCTTGGTAAGAAGATCATCCAGGTCGTGCCATTGGGTTTGGTGGGCACGTTGGTATCCGCCAGGCATTTGGCGCACCCGGGTCCAGAATCAGCCGGGGACAGTCGATTAGCTACGAGGAGCACCTGAGAGCGATGGCTGAGATGGAGCAAGGATTACTCAGAACGTCGACGAGAGGATCGCTCAGGCTATATCAAGGATTCAGCCACAGCAGCATGAAAGCCAAGAGGTTTCTCGACCACCAGTTGATCAGTCACCCATTCAGCAGCAAATGCACCGGTAGTGAGAAGTAGTGTCCACTCGGCTGATCCGTTTCCCTATGCATCTCTACAGGTTAGACTTACATTTCAATTGAGTACATGACGATTATGATTTTTAACTTGATCACTAATATCATCATAGAAGAATTCTCAATTTTTATCTAAACAAGTTCCACATAACACTCAGGCACCCACTGAGTGCCATCTGTTTTTACAAATTGGAGTAGAAGAGGTCATGGTTGCATGGGGAAAACTTTTCCCCTCTCGTCCAAGTGATATTGTGCACGGTGAACCACTCCGACATTACCATGCACGAGTGCTTGACGAATTTGTTGCAGAGCATGCTGACGTCGGTTTACCGGTGCCGGTCCCACAAAGACCTACCGTGCGTTCTGCACAAACTGCGACAGTGCAGTGGCCTGCACGATTGGTCAGACTCCCTGGGCAGGTATTACTCTTAACCGTTGCTATAAACTATTGGTGTACCACCTTGCATCCATATACTTAATTAGACTAATTCATAGGATATGACCCCACCGAAGACTGATAAGGGCAAAGGAAAAAGAATTGCCACACCTGTGCAATCAAAGGCATCCACAAATTTTGTGCTTAGACCTGCTTTGGTGGAGAAGAGAATATTGGCCGGCTTGTCGACCAATATGCAGATTCTGCATTCCTCGTTGTTGGTGCTACCACCGGATAATGATTCCCTCATTGTGGAAGATCCCGAGCGGATATTTCACTATATAGTTCAAGGAGAAGATATACATCGATTTGAGATGTATATGTCCGACTTCGAGGAGTGCTTCAGGAGGGATTGGTTGAATGTGTCGATTATCAAGTCGGCCGCCATGTGAGTGACTTCTACCTTTTATATTTTGAATTCATTAATTGGTGATGAATTAGATGTTTGAATATAAAGTTAATGACTAATGATATTGCCTCATAGGTGGGTGCATGATAAGGCGATCAATGTCTATCAAGATCAAAGATTTGGATTCCTGTGTCCTGCTATGTGCAATGAAGTCCAGATGACAAGTGATCCGCAAGGCCTTATGCAATATATGACGAATGCCCTCTATGAATGTTCGAAAAAGTCATTTATTATGCTGCCATATCATTCAGGGTATGATATTGACTATTTCTATTAGTATTATCTAAAACATATAGTTTGTGTTAGTTGCTTAATGATTTCAACACATTGTGTAATTTGTGGACAGTCGACATTGGTCATTGCTTGTGCTGGTGATGGGGAAGCACCCACGAATCTTGCAATTTGACTCACTTGGTGCGGGTGCCAAGAGACCGAAGATCGCCACCGCAATACTGGGACTGGGTAATTTTGTTATCGTAAACAACAATTATTTTACATAACATTAACTGTTTCATAATTTGCTACTGATGCTTAAACTATTTATATTGCTGATGTATATAGTTCCATGAAAGCTGCATTAAGACTCCAGGGTATAACAATGAAGAATAACATCCCTTGGAACACTGTCAAGGTACTCTATTAATTGATAAATTTGTGTGATAATGTTTAAACTTGTTTATAACTGTCAATATGTTGTTTTTGTATAGTGTCCGATGCAGCCTGGGGGGTCAGAATGTGGATACTATGTCATGAGATTCATGAGTGACATAGTAGAGCGGCGAACCTTTTACCAGAGCACTCGTTAGACATGGTAACATTCTTTGAAAGTTTCAGTTATGCTCTTTACATGTTGTTAGACTTGTACGTTTTAGATTAATGTTCATTTTTTTTCAAGGCTTACGAACAAGTGTTCAAAGATGGTCAGTATGATGATGCTCAAATTGTTGAGATGCTTGAGGAATGGTCGGAGTTCGTCTGCACAAGTTTAATGAATTGATGATCATGAAGATGTTTTGCTAACTTTTTCGAGTATGTAAATATAACTCTGTACACTTGTGGATGGTGTAATGGTAGATTTGAATTGTAATGGTGTTTTTTATTTGTATTGAAAGTGTGAAAGTAAGTGTAATTGCATTGGTTTTGTTAACTCTCAAATTGTGGTGCGTCGTTGGTATTAATTGGGAGCTTTTATAACTTTTTAAATGTGTGCTGGAGCTCCCTGTATGGATGAAGCATTATTACAGGTCTGATTGAATCAAATGTGGTGAATATATATATATATAAGCTGGGATGGAAAAAAACAAAAAAAAATATACCTATCTCGGCGGTTCTTAGAGAACAACCGCCGAGATAGGCCCCTGGGATTGACCGTGTGTGAGATTGACCATGGGTCTATCTCGGCTGTTCTCTAAGAACCGCCGAGATAGACTCATGGTCAATCTCACACACGGTCAATCCCAGGGGCCTATCTCGGCGGTTGTTCTCTAAGAACCGCCGAGATAGGTACATCTAGTTCGGCGGTTTACAACCGCCGAAATAGGTGCTCACACCTATTTCGGCGGTGCTCATTTCGCGGTTCACAACCGCCGAAATAGGCCCATTGGAACCGCCGAAATAGGCCTTTTTTCTACTAGTGGGACCAGCCTCACATTAGCTCAAAGGGAGCAACACCCGAGAGTGAAATGGTCCCTGAAGTGGAGCAGCATGCCGAGGAAGAGTACCTCGACACGAACCTACTGAAGCTCTATGCCAAATTAGTTGCGATAAACAAATGATGGAAGGTCCACTAGACCTTACATCACAGCAACCTGAGAGCAAACTGGTTCATATAGTGGACGACTTACCTGAGGATTTGAGTTCCTCTATACCCCCCCCCCCGTTCGAACCTAAGCAAACGGTATCAAACCTTCTGTTTGAGCTTGAAGACAAGCCATCAGAGGGCAACTTTTACCTCAACTTCATGGAGTCTCCTCCCTCTGAAGTCAATTACCGTTATTTTCCCTCCTTCTCTGTGCTATCATGGATAGTTACATCCAAGAATGAAGAGGATAAATGCTCGCTCCTCGCCCCGCTCCCGCCAGAACATCCAAACAAAATACCAATATCGCCTTCGAGGAACCACCATCCCTCTGACGTTGAATTCAAACAAGGCTCTTCCTATGAGCCTCTCAAAGAAGACGAGGATTATTACATCCTCAAATTTGAAGAGGAAAAGCCATCCAACTTTGATCTTCATCTGGAGGAATCACAGCCTTCCCCTCTTGTGCAACAAAGAAGTAGGGTGGAAACTCGAAGTCAGCTCGCTGAGTGAGAAGCCACCTTTCCATTTGATACACGGTCAGAACTTGAAGATACAAATTTCCCAGAAGTTCTCCCAAAACCACTCAAAGCAGTTAAGGATGTCTTCATCCTTAAATTTGAAAAGGATGATACTCACACTAAGGATCATCCATTGGAAAATTTGGGCCCTTCGACAAAGAAATAATGCCCACCCAACCCACCCGTTGAAGCCCACTTCCAACCTTCATTTACATTCCAGAGGAGAAAAATTTACATCCTCGACTATGAGCGAACCCACCACTACCATCTTTCTTCCATGCATACGGCTAAACACAGAGGGAGAATTTTACATTCTCCAGTTTGAGGAAGCACTACCACCACCACCCGGATTTCAATACAATATTAATGGCAACAAACACCTCCTTCAAAACCAGGTTTTGTGAGTTTGTCTTTTCCTACTGTAATTGTTGCCGTATTCTTTGTTTTTTGTAACACCCCTACTAACCCCTACTCGCACATAACACTAAATGAGATCGCAGCGGAAGTAAATAACTAAACAGTAACTAAACGAATGGTGCTACAACGCCGTCAACCACCCCACGTGTTAACAAGGCAGAATAAATACAAGTGTGTACCGGTCTGATGATCAGACTCCCGAGAGCATTGAACTAAACCATAAATACAACATATACAATACCGAGTGTTTACATAAATCCTTCACTGTATCACACCACTATTACTGTCACAACACCAACCAAATAACACCCCACGGGAGCACAGGCGCATCCCGGGCCAACATCCAAAAGTATACAAAAGTAAATCACTTCCTCCTAGGATCTAGAGCCACTCCGCTTCTTCGATCCTCATCCTGCAGTATAAGAAATATGGATCCCCCGAGGGGGTCAGCAACCCTTGGCTGGCATGGTTAACGCGCAGCCCATCGGCTACCGGGATACGCGCAACTAATTATTGTCATGATAACATGGCATTCATTTATATACATACATAACATAACGTGGGCATAGCATCAATAGTGCACAGCTCAACTTCACATACACGGGATCTTCGTTCCACAATAACAAACCACAAGGGTCAAATAACACAAGAGCCTAGAGAGTGATTCACTCTCATGTTAAGCTCGTTAAACACACTCATTACCGTTCTGTTAGACGAACGAGTAACTTAAGTCACAGATGGTTCGGATTTAGTGACCCGAACACACCACACAAACACATGTTCCCACTAAACCGATCATAAGTCAGAATAGGTAAGCTTTGGAAGAAGCTAGCGGGAGATCGAACGCCAAATTAAGGAGAACAATCTTAACAACATAAGAGTCGAATCTGATTCAGATATCTACTCTTAACTTACATGCATGCATGACCGGACAACCGGATTCCTCACTTCCCAGTTAACACTTGTTAGAAGTTCATAGTGGAACTTAACAACCAACACACAATAGGTGGTAAGTCATGTTAGACACACACAAGGGAAATGAGTCACAACATCACATCACAATAATATGAACAACTGTAAACTCATTACATGTTTAATCTTATAACGTTGTAAACACACAGAAAAACATACAACACACAAGCCGGTGTAAACCGGTAGGCAACAGACTGCAAGAAAACCATACCTTGGTCCTTGCCTTGATTTGTTTCCACCGTAGGTCACTCCTATACATGATTCAAGAACGTCGGTTAATTAACTTACTTAACCTCCAAATTTACTAAGTGTTTAACATAATTGTATGACATGTTTTAATGTCTAACTTACCCTAGGTTACCTTCATTATACACCCTAGGGTTAACTACATAAGTCACATTCTTTTCTGTTTTTTTTTTTACAAGTTTTGGTATGTCCGACCCACCGTCCGACCCACAACTGGGTCGGACCCTTCCAGTGGTTTTCGGGTCTGAAGAACCTCCATGTCCGACCCATGTCCGACCCAACCTTCTGGGTCGGACCATTCCAGAGACATGTCCGACCCAAGTCCGACTCACTAGACTGGTCGGACCATTACAGAGATTCCATCGACCTCAGAACATCCATGTCCGACCCATGTCCGACCCACCCTTCTGGGTCGGACCATTACAGAACATTTCACCGCCTTACAACATGCCCGTCCGACCACGTCCGACTCACTCGACTGGGTCGGACCATTCCAGAAACTTTTCCCTCCTTTGAAATATGACCGTCCGACCCATGTCCGACCCACCCTTTTGGGTCGGACCATTACAGAACACTTCCTAGTCTAACAGAGGCTGTCCGACCCAAAACTGGGTCGGACCCCTGGGTCGGACGTCCTCTAAACTTACCCAAATTTTGCCAAATCTTCACCAAACTTCTCCAAAGCCTCTTTATGCTTCCTAACAACATTTGGTACCCTTATATCCACATACACATCCATGAAACTCATTTTCTAATTCCTTAAGCCTTTACTTATTTCCTTGTAAAATTCCTTAACACTTACAACATTTTACACTAGGTTTCTAAATGGTGTTTTCTCTCACCTATGATAACTACTATCCCAAATGCTTTCTCCTCCTTAACCTTAACATCATCTCTTAAGCATTATTTCTCACAACCAACTCCTTATGTCACTCTTGAAATTCTTTTCCAAGTTTACACTTTCTCCTTATTTTACCAAAGTTTGCCTAAGTCTTTATCTAAGTCCAAAATGACTTTGGTACATACTAAAACCTCAAGCTCATGCCTAAGTCCTTGTTACATCCTAAATCACCTTAATGCATGTTTCTTACACAAAAACAACACTTAACCAACCTAAACACCTCTTAACTTATCAAACTCATTTTAAACTCTAGAACTTCTCATTTATTACCTAAATTTCGACATAGGTTCTCCTAGAACATTACTAACCAAAACACATTGTTTTTTACCAACAAACAACCAAGAACACTAAAAATCCATCAAGCACTTATTATACACAAACTCCACTCACAAAGCACTACATCACAATATAGTGCATAATTTAAATTGCATGGCACTTAGGCCCTTAAATGACATGGCTCTTAGGCCCTTAAGATGCATAAATCATAAACACTGAATTTCCACAATATATTTGCCTTTAACCTGCAAATACACTCAACAACACATATGCCTTTTACTAAGCTCTTGGAACACTTTACTAAGTCATTCACCATTTGCTCTTTAGGTAGTTTTAACAAGCATTATAAGCTCATTTCTCCTAAGGCATTAAACAACATAGGTTAGTAGATTTACCTACTCTTTTTCCAACAACTTCTTTCTTGTTTCCTTTAAAAACCGATAGGGTATTTGATTCTTTGACAAGTTCTAAACAATATACAAACATTATAATGAGTATTCAAGCTATAAGCTTCATCTCATTGTAAACCCTAATTTTACATTGTTTCAAAAACATTAATGTAGTTGTTTTACCTTGCTCTTTGAAGAGAGTTTGAATATCTAGCAAGAGAGGACTCCACCTAGTCCATGAAGAGTTGGAATGAAGCTAGAACAAGGTCACACAAAGAGCTCCTTCAATATGTATTTTCGGTTACCACAAAAACATGAAGGAAATGAAGTTTTTATTTGAGATTCCTTACCTAGAAGCAAAGGAGAGTAACAATATGTAAAATACAAGCTCAAGCTCCTTCAATGGTGGAACTCCATGGCACCGAAATGGTGGTCTTGGAATTTTAAGAAGATAGAAATGAAGAGCTTGATGAGAGGAAGAGATTGGTGGTGTTTGTTTTTGATTTGAACAAGTGAGCAAGATTTTACAAGAGATCAAAGAAGATTTTAATGGAGGTGGTGTGGTATTACCGTGAAGAAGAGAAGAAAGAGAGGTGTGTGAGCCGTGTGAAACAAGGAAGAAATGAGAGAATGAGATAGAATTTCTTTTTTGAAGATATTTGTAGTAAAGTAAAAAGTAGTTTATTTACTTATCATTACTTACTTAATACATTAATAAGAGAGTGGTGAGTCACCACACTTAAGAAAACCGGCCCCCATTTACACTTAGGGGTAATTTAGTCTTTGTTTGTCAATTTAATTACTTATACAACATATGTTACAAAATAGCTTATAAAATTACTATTCATGAAAACAAGGCACATAGAAGTGAAATTTTTGATTTCCCATTAATATAGACATCCAAATGTGATATTATATAGTACACATATATATTTAAGAGTAATGATGGACATCTAGCCACTCAAAACTCATTTACAAGACAATTTTTCAAAAATGTGCTTTAAGACTCCTTAAAGCACATTTTGTGTTTAAACTTGTTTTCAAGCTTGGTTTTCTTTGGTAATTGGTTTAATATGTTCATTAGTGTATAAATGAGGTCTTGGTAAGTTCATTAGGTCTTAACCAAGTTTATCCCAAGCTTAGAGCACATTTTGGCTCTTATTGACTTTAAAGCACATTTTGTGTTTTCTTTTGTTTAAATTTGTTTACTAATGTTTCTAAGACTCTTTTTAGTCTTAATACACCATATTTAAGTGTTTAAACAATATATTAAGGTTTGGGGTATTTCAATCTACCCCCCTTAAAAGAACTTTGCCCTCAAAGTTCATACTTCCCCATATCCTAAATATTAGAACACGGGAATACTTATAAACAATACTTCCATACATCATTAACAACACACTTACATAACATTGGACACAAGGTCCATACAACATAACATCGGGTACATAACATTGGACACAAGGTCCATACAACATTATCCACATCATTCAGACACAACGGTCTGTAACATAACAACATACATAGACGATGTATTCAAATACACGTCGTACACACATAACCGAAACGGCTCTACCCCCCTTAAAAAGGGGTACGCCCCGTACCCTATACACATAAGGACTAAGAAGTAAACAATGACGGGTACTTCGCCTTCATCTTATCTTCCAGCTCCCAAGTGGCCTCCTCAACGTCCTGGTTAGACCAAAGAACTTTCACCAGTCTCACAGACTTATGGCGAGTGTCTCGAGTCTTAGTATCCAGAATCCGTACCGGAGTCTCCACTGATCGCATGGTCGGCTCTAAGGTTAGCCTTTCAGGCTGAAGCACATGAGACGGATGAGACATATACTTCTTCTTCAACTGGGACACATGAAATACATCATGTACCTTGCCCAGCTCGGCGGGTAGGTCTAGTCTATAGGCTACCGGGCCGATCCGCTCCGTCACAACATAAGGCCCCACATACTTTGGGCTCAACTTGCCCTTCTGGCCAAAACGAAATACTCCCTTCATGGGGGATACTCAAAAATACCTGATCGCCCACGGCGAACTCCAGGTCACGTCTGCGCACATCTGCGTACGACTTCTGTCTATCCTGAGCTGCCTTCATGTTAGCCCGGATCTGGCGAACTTCTGCCTGGACTTGTTCAAGATACTCTGGTCCTATAATGACCGTCTCACTCGACTCATCCCAGCATAATGGCGTGCGGCATGGTCTACCGTACAAGGCCTGGAAGGGAGACATCTTGATCGAAGCATGGTAACTGTTGTTGTAACTAAACTCGATCAGATGTAACTTATCAATCCAGCTGGTCTGAAAGTCAAGTGCACAAGCACGTAGCATATCCTCAAGTGTCTGAATGGTGCGCTCACTCTGACCATCGGTCTGTGGGTGAAACGCTGTACTCAATTTCAGTTCAGTACCCAATGCCTCTCGTGTAGACTTCCAATATCTGGATAAGAATCTGGTATCTCTGTCAGATACAATCGTTTTCGGTACACCATGATGTCTTACAATTCTCCTTATCAAAGAGTTCTGCCAATCTTGCCACTTTCCAAGTGTCCTTCATCGGAATGAATCGGGCCACCTTGGTCAGTCGGTCAACTACAACCCATATCATATTCAGACCTCCCCTTGTAGGCGGAAGCCCTACTACAAAGTCCATGGAGATATCATGGAACTTCCACTCAGGCACTGGCATTGGCTGTACCATACCACCAGGCCGTCGGTGCTCAAACTTGACCTTCTGGCAAGTGAGACACCTCAACACATAATCACTAACATCTTTCTTCATTCCAGTCCACCAAAATACCTTTCATACTCTTATACATCTTATACATCTTTGAAGCTCCGGGGTGAATCGAAGTAGTAGAACAATGGGATTCACTCAATATGCGCTCCTTCAACTCAGCGCCACTCCTAGGTATACACAATCGGCCATTCAGCCTAATCAGGTCATCATCGTGGAGTCTGAAGTCGTACTTCTGACCCTCGAATGTGCCATCAATAAGCTTCTGCCGGATCTCCAGCATGTACTGATCCGTCATCTGAGCACTCCGCACCTCTTCAACCAAGCCAGTATGAGAGACTAGCGAATGGAGAGAGTGTGCTCGGCGACTCAATGCGTCAGCTACCACATTTGCCTTACCCTCTTTATATTGCAGATTAATATCGTAGTCATTCAGAAATTCAACCCACCTTCTTTGCCTCATGTTCAACTCTTTCTGAGTGAACAAGTACTTTAAGCTTTTGTGGTCAGAATAAATCGTCACACTTACCCCATACAAATAATGTCGCCATATCTTCAATGCGAAGACAATGGCACCCAATTCTAAGTCGTGGGTAGGGTAGTTCTCCTCATGCTTTTCTTCAGCTGACGGGAGGCGTATGCTACGACCTTCCCGTGTTGCATCAATACACAACCCATACCTCTACCTGATGCGTCGCAGTAGACCTCAAAACCATCTGGACCGTCTGGTATAGTCAGGACTGGTGCAGATGTCAGAGCATCCTTGAGACTCGTGAAAGAACTCTCACAGTCGACTGTCCACTCGAATGGTGCATCCTTCTTCATAAGGAAGTCATCGGCTTCGAGACACTGGAGAAGTCCTTCACAAACTCCTATAATAACCTGCCAGACCGAGGAAGCTCCTGATATCAGTGACTGTCTTCGGCCTAGGCCAGGTGCGCACAGCATCAATCTTTGCCGGATCAACAGCGATCCCGGCCTCAGAAATCACATGTCCAAGAAAGGATACTTGGTTCAACCAAAATTCACATTTCGAAAACTTTGCATACAACTGATTCCTCCTCAATGTTTGTAACACATTTCTCAGGTGGCTTTCGTGCTCACCTCTTGATTTAGAATACACAAGAATGTCATCGATGAAAGACTACCACAGACTTGTCCAACTGGTCTTGGAACAAGCAGTTCATTAAGTCTCATGAACTTAGCTGGTGCATTTGATAAGCCAAATGCATAACTGTGAACTCATAGTGCCATACCTCGTTCTGAAAGCTGTCTTTCGATATCACGTCACGGATGGCAACTCTGATGGTATCCGGAACGTAAGTCTTCTATCTTGGAGAATACTGATGCTCCCCTCAGCTGATCAAATAGATCATCGATGCGTGGTAAGGGGTAACGTTTCTTCACCGTAACAGCATTCAGCTCCCGATAATCAATACACAGGCGGAGGCTACCGTCCTTCTTCTTCACGAAGAGGACCGGCGCTCCCATGGTGAAACACTAGGCGGATAAAGCCCTTGTCAAGTAGTCTCTCAGCTGCTCCTTGAGCTCTGTTATCTCTGCTAGAGCCATACGATAAGGTGCTTTCGCAATGGGTCCAGTGCCCGGAACTAGGTCGATCTCAAACTCAACCTCCGTGCTGGCGGCATGCCCGACAGCTCCTTAGGAAATACATCATCAGGAACTCCGACACTACCGGCACATCTGGGCTAAACTCAGGGTCTCTCTCTCTGTCCTGGACATAGCAGAGGTATACATCACTCCCTCGTCGTAACTCACGATACATGGCCATGGCGGTGATGATCTGTGTCGAAGGCTCCCTGGGCCTCTAGCGGTATGATATGGTAACCCCAGATGGACTCCGAAGAAGCAGTCGATGCTCGGCACACAGGATTCTGCCCTTGTACCGCTCCAACCAGTTCATCCCGACAATCACATCAAATCCAAGTCCGTCGAACTCTATCAGGTCGATCGGGAACTCTTCACCTCTGATTCTTACAATGACATCTCGGTGGTAGCGGGTACACCTGATCCGCTCTTTCGATGGGAGAGTGACCAAAAGTCTGGCATCTCCTCTCCATCTAACCCCAGCCTCTTCGCAAAGATAGCGAAACAATGTGTGTGAGGCTCCAGAGTCGAACAAGATCGATGCATCCACGCCATTCACTGGAAAGGTACCGGTGAGGATTGTGCCGCTCTTGCCGGCTTCTGCCTCATTGCAGACACTCAGTGTACCTCCCGTTCCGAGTGCACAGCCTAATTCATTGGCAAACTAATAAGTACTGGGTAACAACACGGTTGATATACTTCAATAACTCCACTTTATTCATTAACACTTCCTCTTTACAACATTGTTGGTTTACATGGTTGATACAACTTAAGACATACGTAACTCCCTTAACATATACTGGCTTAACACATTACAAAAGTATACAAGGCTTTAGAATTGTCTGAAGGTCAAATTCAAACGTCCAGGTTTCATGTGTGTGGCATTGATCACTGCCGACGGTGCGGTATTCAGTTTGATCTTCCTGATGCCATGATATAGCATCCTTGACTGCCCACCCATGATTAACACATCTCCTGATTTTAGTATTAACTTCCTTGTGAGATCAGCACGCTTCTGCTCGCCATACACAAATACTGCGGTATCACCAATGGACCAAGACACCACGGGTACTCCCTTACTTAGAGACTCGGACTCGTCCTTATCTTGGTGTAAACCTAACCGTCCACCTTTCTGGTAGAAGTTCACAATACCAAATCTGCTTCCACATTCGGAATCGAATCCGTTTCAACTTGTTGAGCAATTCCCACGGCGTGATTAACGACCGCACGGAACTCCTCAGGT